>WAAF01007973.1:1059289-1116253 GCA_013400475.1 Tricholaema leucomelas
GGATGTTAGGAGGAAGTTCTTTACAGTGAGGGGGGTAAGGCACTGGAATGGGTTGCCCAGGGAGGTTGTGGATGCTTCCTCCCTGGAGGTGTTTAAGGTCAGGCTGGATGAGGCCTTGGGCGAGCTGCTCTAGTGGGAGGTGTCCCTGCCTGTGGCAGGGGGTTGGAGCTGGATGATCCTTGAGGTCCCTTCCAACCTAAACCATTCTATGATTCTATGATTCTATGATCTTAAAGGTCTTTTCTAATTGAAACAGTTCTGTGATTCTGACAGAGAAGGCTCCTATAAAGCTCTTGGCTTAGACATCGAGCTGATGGCTTAAAGAATTGACAAGTGACCACCCCAGAGAAGTAACAGGGTATGCATTTTTGGCAGCAGTGCAGCTGCTTTGGCATTAGCAGTGGCTAGATGAGGCACACTTCAGCTGAGCATGTCTCCTGTTTCTTTTGGAGAGAGGGGGACAATTTGGATTTGTCTGAGCTCTCCTTGGGTGTCAGCTGTTGGGATGTGTGATGGGGAATCATACACATGCAAGATGTATGAAGTGAAGTTGAACTAGATACTTCTTGTCATACTGTTCTCTGGTTTCCATGTTTCTCTCTTCAGCCAAATGTTTCCTTCTGCCACGAGCTGTGCTGCCTGAAGCATGTTCTTCTCATCTAAGGCTCAAATGACACTTGGTTTCTTGGCACTAGACCAAGACAAAGACATTTTGCTTCACTGGGGACTATGGCACATCGTTTACTGGGAGTAATGAAGTTAGACTGTGTGAGAAGAAAACATATGATTCTCCCTTCAGCCCCTGTGAGATATATCATCTAGAAAAGTATATGGAGAAGCCAGCAGAATCTTCAGAGTAAAAGACATGCTGGAGCATGCCATCCTCAGAAGCAGAAGGAAGCTGCTTCCCTGCCATCTGCTGGGGTTTTTCATGTTCCACTGTCATGCTTGCAGTATCTCATTTGTTCAAGGTTTTAAAAACTCTTTCCAGCTGGTCTTTCTGCTGTGGGCACAGTGCCAAAGGGCACACCTGGTAGGTGTACAGGGTCACCCCAGGAGACCTAGATTAAGATTGAGCCCAAGTTCCAGGCATAGCAGATTTGATGAGTTGTGCTTTTCCCTAAGGGTCTTCTTTCCCTGTCTTCCAAAGTAGTTCTTGCAGATTGGCGTGACTGATGATGTCCACTCATGAGAAGAAAATGGTTTGAAGTCAGACAGGTTGGTATGGATAGAAGCAGAAGTGTTTTGGAATGGAGCCAAACAGCAAAACAGAAAGGCTGCAGGTTGTGTCTGTCATTAGTTAAGGGCCTGGGAGCTGTGGGTCAGCACAGCTTCCTTTTGAATTGTAGACCTCAATTTTCATTGTGGTTCTGTGGCTAATTTATTATGGTCCTTAGAACCATGTCATGTGTCACTTTGCCCCATCTGCCTTCACTGCTATAATTTTACAGCCTTTTTAATCATATCGAAGGCTGTCTTCTTTCTTGCACTCACCTGCCACTGTTTATGTGCAACAAAGAAAGAAGAGTGGAGTAGTGATGGTGAAATTGGGCAGCCTGAGACAACCCTCTAAGCAGAGGGAAGACTGTTTCCTTGGGCTGAGATTTCTGTTTTACCTTCTTTTCTACTGCTCGCTCCTTCCTTGACAGTCCTCTGTGGTGCTGTCGCCTTTAATCTTTGTGCAGCAAAGGTTAATGTTAATGCTGTTTGTGAGGGAAGAAGTCCCTACTGGCACAGGAAAAGAATCATTTAATAAAAAAGTAATCATTGATCAGTGGGTCCAGTCTGTCAAAGGTCACTTATTGATCCATCTCTCATTGTGAGTCAAGCCCTCTGTTTTAATGACCTAATTCCCAGGTAAGTTTCTCTGTTATTTGGCAGAAGTGGTGCTCAGAAACCCTTCCTCTTGCAGGAATGTCACTCTTGGTGTCTTATGGAAGGGAAGAAAAAAAATAGCCTTGCAGTAATCTCAATTATCCATGGCTTTAAATTCTTCCAGTCTTGCTTGGTTTGTGTATTTGCAATCTCAAGGAAACCAAAAGTTGGACGGATCATGGAAGGTAAATGTTCTTTTGCTGTTAGTGAAATCTCTTCAGAACTGAAGTACAGTAACAGGGGTAATTCAGAGGAAGGTAAGACACTTGTGAAGCTGTAGTTGTTCCTTGTACTTTAATTTATTTTGAAAGAAGTGAGGACAAACATGAGAGAAGGGTCTAAATATCATGAGTTTTGTTAAGAGTGTCTGACAAGCACTCCTTTCCCTTCTTGGCCTTCAATGTGAGCTGTAGTAGGGCATACAAGGAGTTGTAAAGAAGGCACATTTTGGAGTGGTTACAGAGAAACTGAGCAGCATGTAATCTGCTCGCTGCAAGGGATAGCATTCATGAGCACTACTAATCTGATATCACATTGGAAATGTCCTGAGATATAAAGTCTTACGGGCTTCTCATGGTTGAATAACTAAACTATAATATTGTTATTATTAATAATAACAATGAAAAGTAATAGAACTGAAAAAAAAGGAGGAGGAAATAAAACCCAAGAAAGGGGAAGTGATGCACAATGCAATTGCTCGCCTTCCACTGGCTTATCAGTGATTGGTCCCTATCTGCCAACTCTCCCAGTCTGTATACTGAACGTGACTTCCTGTAATATGGAATATCCTTTGGCTAGTTCAGATCAGGTGTCCTGGCCACTCTTCTTCCCAGATTCTTGTGCTACTCGCTGGCAGGGCATAGGAAATGGAAAAATATTGATCTTACAGCAAGTACTACTTAGCAACAACTAAAACATCAGCTTATCAACATTATTCTAATACTAAATCCAGAGCATAGCACTGTACTGTGAAGTCTACCTTGGTGGAAACCAGGGTAGGATTCAACTAGCTGTGGTGCTTATAAGATGATAAATTTTACAGCATTCTCTGCCAATCCCATCCAGATGCTGGTTGCCAAAGGCTGCTGCACCTGGATAGGAGCATTCCCACTTGCCATGTTTCTCACTTGTACCCTGTTCTTATACAGCACAAGAATACATAATCCAGTCTTTTGCATAGAGTCTTTTTATAGGCATACTAAAAATGGCATTAAAAATATAGGACTTAATATCTCTTTTGCTGTGAACACAGCAAGAATATGTAATATTTATATTGTTCTAGAATGCATGTACACAGGTAAGGTGATTAACTCAAAAAGGCTGCAGCACATACCTGAGGGGAAAGAATAAGAGGAACTCAGGCCAGAAGGGCTGTGGCATAAATTGACAGCAGTGGAAACTGAGATGACATTTCATGACATGATGTTGTAAAGTTAATAGAGCTAACCAGGCTTCATGTCTTTATCTACAATCACAGTTTCTGAAATGGGACGCAGAGGGTTGATCTCCAGAACAGGAGACTGGAGATGAAAAGTGTGAGTTTCTGTGGCAGTTTGCATCTGTTGTGTTGTAGGCATCCTTGAAGTTTTGTCCTGCGCTCCAGATCTCATTAGAACACAGAGAAGGTTCACGTGTCTTTTGAAAATGCCCAAGTTATACCTCAGGAAAAAAGGGCAGGTCAGAATTCCTTCTTCAGGGGCTGTTGTTGTCGTCCTTTGAATATAAAGTATCCCCTGCCTTAAATGTCATAACTAAAAATTTGGGATTACAAAGTACTTTCTGGCCTTACCGAAGCCAATAAAAGTTGCTTTGAATATTGCTTTATTTTCCCTAATTCTTTAGGTAACATTAATCACTTTCTTCTCCCAGCAAAATGTAGATTCTTTACACTAGAAGCATGTGTGTCTGAGAACAACAGTAGTCATTGAGGGAAGATCCATTATCTCCTGCAACCATGACTGCTGGCCTTCCCTGTTGTCCTGATAGAGTAATGAATATCTCTGCTTTGTTTCTTTGCACCTTCTTGGCTCCTTTGCACTTACAGGCTGGTATTTAGCTCCTGAAGCATTTCTCCTCAAATGTTATATACCTCACTGGAATTTCCCAAGGCATGCTGTGCAATAAATATATCTCTACCCTCTGCAGGCAGGTACAGTCTGTACAGTTGTGTTTTACCACGTGCCTAGTTTTCTGCTTGTCTCTGTGGGAGCAGGTATGCGTGGCACCTCTGTGATACTCCACAGGGACCAAGCTCTCATATATCTGAAGGCTTGTGATGAGTGCCTGTGTGTGTCTGTTTGGGGTCTCTTCAAGCAGACGTGTAGAGTTACAGAAAGGCTATAAAATTTCTCTGGGATTTCATTGCAAGCTGCTGGAGCGATTAATGAATAGCAGCAGGGTGCTATGTGGGTGTTTGCTCCAAGGCTGTCTCTGATTATACAGGACCAGGGACTCACACTTTCTTGCACAGAAAAACGAAACAGTAGTATTTTCTCGAGGATTTTTTTTTTTCTCTTTTAGAGTGAACATGCTGATTCGGGGAAGAAGAGTGCTCTTCTGCCGTGGCGTGGGTGTCAGCTAAAGCCTGTAGCACTGAGCTGCTCAGTGTTGTGGTTTGCCACAGACTACATAGTCAAAGAAAGTTTTTTCTGAAAAAGGAGGCTATGCATTGGCCTCTGTCAGGGTATGTTATTCTCCATGCTTATTGATAGTCTCATAACCCCCAAGTGGCAGAGTAGAGTTGAGTCCTTAAGTGAGTTATGAAAGGCCATCAGTAACTCTTGGAAATAACATACCAAGATCTAGTCTCTCTTAAAACCCGATTTTGCTTTTAACTTGGTCTTAGTCTTTTGAATTGACAAAGTCTGTGATGTGGTTATGTTTTTAAGGTCCTGGAGTGGCCAAGAGCAGATGGCTATGCTTTGAAAAAAAAACCCAACTGCTTTGGGAGATGGTAGAGGGGCAAATCTGGGAGTGGAAAGGAATTTAAGTCTTTTTATGTTAACGATTGAAGGAAGGAGAAAACAGTGGCCTACAGCACAGAGAGCACAGAAATGTGGATGTAAAGTGGCTTGTGGGTGTGTGATATGAGAGAACATTTACTTTATTTCCTGGTGGTCTTTTTACTGCCCAGCTCCAGGGTTCAGGATCTCCTCCACTGCTAGAGTTGCCTTAAAAGCACCATTGACTAAAGGCACAATACTACATGGTTCTGCAGTTATACTCTGACAGGCCAGGGAAAGAAGAAACAACAGCAACCTTTTTCTTTTTTAAACTGAAAGATGTAGCAGATAGTTGGTAGGCACCCAATATAACCATTGGCAAATCAAGTGCTTCAGCTTTGGACAGCTTTTGATCGCTGTAGAGAATTCATCACAAACACAATTCAAGGTTGCCAAACTGGACGGAGCTAACTAATGGCGCCACATGCTCTCTTCAGTTCATTTTGAAAGACAGTTGTTGCTTTTAAGCAGAACATCCTATCGATGGCAGACACTTTAAAACGTTGTGTTGTATTTGCCTTCCTTTAAGCAGCGAGACAGATGATCATCAACCCTTCTCAAAGGAGTTAAAGAAAACAGCTCCACCCTGGGTTGGATAGAATTGGAAAGTTTAAATGGAAATGCTATTCATAACTAACTGTAACAGTGCAAAAGCATGTAAAATAAACTAAATCCATAGAGTGCTTTGGCCACGGTTCTCCAAGAACCTCCTTAGGCCAAGCCTTCACACAAACCTCCCTCTAAACCAGGTCATAAACCCAGGCCTCAAATGCACCCTCCTCCCATTACCTCCCTGCTTCCCCCTTGCCCCAGGCCCAGAATGACATGGCTAGAAATTTAGCTTTGCCCAGGCTGCTGACAGGGAGCTCAAGGCCCAGCACCTTCCCCTCTACTGAACAGGAGGTTAGGCAGCTCCTGCTGCAAGGGAACATAGAGAGGAAAAGAGAAGACATGGACTCTACAGCCAGTTGTATAGGGATTTGAGACTTATGGGAATGAAATAACAAAAATTTACACTTTCCACCTCCAGGACCTAGCTAGTCTCTGGAGGCCTTCAACTTTATGGTTCTCAAAGGCACCCAGCCTCAAACCATTACATATTTTTGTTGGATATAGTAATATTAAATGCAGTGATTTTATAGAATTGTCTGGCTGTGATATTATGCAGTTAAAGGATACTGATAGAGAGTTAGAATGACCTTAGAGAATGGTGTAACAAATGTAAACAAGTGTAAGGCTGGACTCTGTGGTTTTTGCCTATCTCTGCTGACTTAGAATTGCCAGATACCACGTACGTGTTGTTGAGAGAATCTGAAGAATGTCTATGCTAATTAGTGTGTAATCCTAACATAGTCCTAACGCAGGTGTATGTAACCAATCAGAGTCTAACATGATTTGTGACCTTCTTATGTAGCCTTCCGATAAAAAGTATATAGGCCCATGCTTGGGTGCAAAAACAGATTCGGATTTGGATCCAGATTTGGAACTCGCTTATGTTAAGCCATACCTCATCTCTTCTGATACCATGGTATCTCAGCCTGTGCCGTATTTTAATGGTTTTTATATACATGGAGCAAAGCTGGAGGTGGGGGGAGATTCAGACTGGCTGTGAAGAGGAAGTTCTTCAGCATGAGAATGGTGAGAGCCTGGAATGAGTTGCCCAGGGAGTTGGTTGAGGTCCCATCCCTGGAGGTGTGGCCCTGGTGGCCAGCCTGTTCTAGGGTAGGGTGTCCCTGCCCATGGCAGGGGGCTTGGATCTAGATGATCCTTGTGGTCCCTTCCAAACCTGACTGATTCTAGGATTCTACATTTAAAAAAAAAAAGCCCCATAACAACTCATGGGACATCTTTAAAATGTCCTGGTCATTTTGGATGCATTCCTGTGTGACTTGCACTAGATTATTGTTCTGCTCTGGCACGGGGGTTGGACTCAATCTCCAGAGGTCCCTTCCAACCTCTTAACATCCTGTGATCATGTCCCATTGTCGTGGCAGTGTCAGCCTTAATAGCTTTATCTATTTCCCTTCTCAGAAACAAAACTTGTATATTTTTTGAAGCCCCTTTCCTGCTGTTGAGGAGTTAAACTTTGTGATGCATAGACAGTTGGTTTAGATGAATGTATGAGGCATCAGTTGGTCTGATGGTCCACCATCTTTGTGGGCGCTATTAGCTTATGATGAGGTAAACTCATTTGTCTTAAGCATTTCTTGTTACAAGAGGAATTAAATTTGATTGCTTACTACTGACCAGGAACATAGACCTGTAAACCCCTTGGCTGATGGATGCCATCTCAGTAAAGCAGTGCTGTAACTATGTGTCTATGCCCCTTATATGCTGCCCAGATTTCATATTTCTCTATCCAGCACTGTCTCTTCTCCAGTATTTTTCCTGGCTTATAGTAAGAGATTTTTGCATCAGAGACTTAGTACAAACAAGCTGTGATTGACCTTTTAAACCAAACAAGCTTGCATGTCTCCGATATGAAGAGACAGCAGACAAGCCTCTGGCTTGAGGCAGAAGATGGAGAAGAAAGGGAGGGATAAATATCAGAGGAGTAGGAATAAAGAACATGGCCTTGCTACATGGTGCAGAGGAAAAAAGCACAAGCTTCTGCTTCCTTTGTTAGTATGTCTGATGTTGCAAGACACTTCATAGTGAGAGTCTCTTCTCTGTGGGGAGAGGAGGAGGAACGTGCTTGCATGTATTTATAGCCCATAAATATTTGGTTTGCGCAGGTCTTAGATACTCTGTCTCATCTGAAGATCCCCAGAGTTCTTCTCAGACTTGGCATCTCCTCAGCCACATCAAGGACTAGTATGCATGTAGTCTGCTGTAAGAATCAGCTCTCCCTTGAAGTTAGTTGGTTGGTTACCCCTAGGCAAGGAAGGCTTGAATTTCACCTGAGAGTTCAAAAATAAAGATGCAGTAAATGAACGTCTGATGTGTGCTCTGCCCCTTTCCCATCCTGATTGTTTTGCTTGCTTTGCCCACATTAGAGATTGCACTTCTCTGAGGGTATTTTCTAGAGGGAGCTGAGTGATTGCTGTACTCCTGTTTTTTAAGAGATTCAGCATAGTTTGTGCCTGGAGTTGGAAAAAGGGGCTGAGTGGTTGAAGAGGGTGCTGGCTGAATATGTAGACGGTAGTTGGTAAGATGGAGCATAGTTGCAGGAGGTGAAATCTGGCTGAGGCAGGGATTGTATCTTGCCTGTTCCTGTGGAAGGGCTTCTAAAAGCTGCAGTCACCATTTTGCTTTAAAAACTGCCCCAAAGGCTTCAGTTAGACAGTTTGTTCATGCTTCCTTAGGATAACTACTTTTTGCTCCTTATCCTCATGTTAGGTGACATTTACTGTATTTACTTTGCGCCTTTGACTTGTAGTAGTTTATTCTTTTACTTAGAGACTGATGTTTTTCCAAGTGACACCAAAGAAAAGCAAAAACAAGTGCTGTGAAGATGTCCCTGGACTCTTACCAAATACAGATCAGACATTTTGGAGTTCATGTTTAACCTTTGCACGAGTCCTAGGTCATGCTGTGCTTCATGGCTAGAAAAATGTTTGAGATCTGAATCAACTGTCAGATTCTTTATGCTGAGTGAACGTAAGTACTGTTTCAGGTTTTCTCTGGATGCTTGTATCGTTTTACCTTGCCTTGTGATCCATGGATTTTTAAGGCCAGAAGTGGCCATTATAATGATCCACTCCAATTGCCTGGGTAATGTGGGAAACTGTATAACCTACAGCATATGCTTATATACAGTGAAGCTATTTTGGAGACTTTAAACACTATTTGGAACAGAATACTGGGAACTGTTTGTCTGCTCTGCCATCCGTCAGGTTTGTCTTATATCCTTTCTAATATTTATTGGCTACTTGGGACTCAGATTGTGCTTTCTCGTGCGTTCTTTACAATATTTACCTGGCTCAGTGTAGGAACATGGGACTACAGAGAACTTCCTGAGTCCAATGACATGCAGCTGTGTATCTGCTAAAGAAAAGAAACCCCATTACTTTTATGATGCTTTCTTCTTTTCTGGATGGATGGCTATTTCGGTTTGCTGTTTGTCAGAAATGTTATTTTAATTCCCAGTATGTGCTTACTTAGAGTCAGTTTATACACCTTCGTTCTGCTGCCAGTATTGCTCTTCAGTTTAAATGTCTTTACATAGACAGTAGTCATCCCTCTTGGTCTTCATCTTCTTGGGCTAAAACTTCCATGTTGTCTTAGTTTTAGGCTCTGTGTTGTCTGGTTTGTTCTTGCAGGCTTTCATGAAACTTGCTTAGTTTGGCTTCCTTTATCATGAGTACAGATGATTGGAACAGCATGTGCTGCTTCAGAGCAGGTCTAACCAGTGTCTGGCATGATGGCTGAGGGCAAGCCTCAGATATATTAGAGCCTCTGGGTACTGTTGTAAGGCAATTCATTGCCAGGTTTGTATGCAGATCCACCTGCTGGGACTCAGCACAGAACCCTCACGTTTTAAATCTCTGCACAAACTGGTTTAGCTTGTGTGGTGTTTACAAAGTGGAAGGACCTGATTTTCATGGCATGGATGATAGATGCTGTTCCCTGTGGCAACATGGGCTCCAGAAGTGTTGGTGGGGTTTGCTCAGCCCCATAGTCTGGGGGGTAGGTTGCAGAAACCAACATGCTGTTGCTTCCTATTAGTGCATCTATGTTAAGCATCTGCCTAATGCAATTGCATGGCCAAATTGATTTATGAGGTCACATAATCAGACAGACAATATACTTAGTAAAAAATAAGTCCTCTATTACTGTAATTGAGGGTAACACCTTTGTTTTTTGGATAGTATGTGGATCTGAACACACCTGCTTTTAGGGAAAATGATAGAGTTTTATGTGATACTTCACATATGAACATGTCTAAGAGGGAAGAGTTGGTATGTGTTTTGATCAGGAGCTACAACAGGCCAATAATCATTAGGTTACTAGAGATAAGATTCGGGGCTTGTAAGTATGCGCATGAGCAGTAGGGAAAGACAGTATGTGCGGATTGCAAAATAAAGGAGGAGCTCTGTTCTCCTTTGTTCAGCCTTCTGGGGCGTCCTGGCCATATGTCACAGAGTTCTGAACCCATATATACCAAGAGCCTAGGTAGCTGGGTTGGAGAGGCACCAGTCTTACCACCGTGATGGTGTGGTTCCTGGTGGGGACGCCTACCTTAAGAAGGTAAGTGCCTGCCAGCCCTGCGATCTATGCAACTCAGGAGTTTTGCTTGTGAGTTGGATAAGGTGAGTATAACCTGCTCTTTGATCAATAGAGGTACTTGGCATTCCTTGTCATATGTCTTTCTCTCTCTGATTTTAGTATTTGAGCTATAAGCATTGTAGTTTCCAGCATACCCTTCTCTTCATGGTTTTAGTATTTGAGCTACAATAAAGTGTTGAAACTGTACCCACAGAGGGGGAACCATGTGTGAGAGCATTCCCTGGCCCCAAGGAACTCACTGGAACAACACACCTTAAGAAAAGATAGACATGAAATGGTTGCATGTAAGTGTGCTTCTAGTGTGAGATTGCATATACATATCAGACTATTTGAAAGTTCTGTTGATGATGAAAATAAATATAATGATAATCCAAAGGAAAAAGGCTGTGGATGTAGTTTCCCAGGACTTCAATACAGCCTTTGACACCATTACTCACAGACTTCTCTTGGAGAAACTGGCTGCTCATGGCTTGGGCTGGTGTGCTCTTCACTGGGTAAAAAATTACCAAGATGACTGGGCCCAAGAAGTGGAGTTAAACATTTGGCAGTTGATCACGAGGTGTGTGCCTCAGGGCTTGGTAATGGGCTGGCTCTGTTTAATATTTCTATTAATAATTTGGATGAGAAGATCAAGTGCAGTGCACCCTCAGTAAGTTTGCAGATGACATTAAGCTAGGAGGGACTGTTGACTTGCTTGAGGGTAGAAAGGCTCTACAGAGGGATCTGGACAGGCTACATTGCTGAGATGAGGTCAGTTGTATGGGATTTAACACAGCTAAGTGCCAGGTCTCGTGCTTGGGCTGCAACTGCCCTATGCAATGCTACAGGCCTGGGGAAGAGTAGCTGGAAAACTGTCCAGGGGTGAAGGTCGACAGCTAGCTGAACATGAGCCAGCAGTGTGCCCAGGTGGCCAAGAAGCCCAACAGCATTCTGGTTTTTATCAGGAGTATTGTGACAAGCAGGATCATGGAAGTGATTGTCTTCCTGCACTCAGCACTAGTGAGGGCCACACCTTGAGTACTGTTCAGTTTGGGGCTCTCACTAGAGGAAAGCCATTGAGAAGGGTAGAAGAGCTGTCCATGGAAAAGCACTAAAGCTGGTGAAATGTGTGGAGAGCAGGCCTTCTGAGAAGTGGCTGAGGGAGCTGTGGTTGTTTGATCTGGGGGGAGATGGCGGACACCTTATTGCTCTCCAGAACAACATGGAAGGAGGTTTTAATGAGGTAGGTGTCAGGTTTTTTCTTCCAAGTAACAAGCAGACAAGAGGAAATGGCATCAAGTGACAGCAGGGGAGGTTTAGATTGGACATGAGGAGAAATTTCTCCATCAAAAGCATTGTCAAGCCCTTAACTGGAACAGGCTTGCTAGGGAAGTGGCTGAGTCACCATCCCTGCAGGTATTTAAGAGGTGTGTAAATGTAGTGCTTAGTGACATGGTTTAGTGGTGGACTTAGCTGTGTTAGGTGAATGGTTGGGCTCAGTGGTCTTACAGTTCTTTTCCAACCTAAATAATTCTATAATCCTATTGTATGTGCATAGTACCCTATAGTGTCATAATATAACAGAGGATTTAAGTACCCAAAGTCAGCAAATTGAGAGTTTCTGTTCCCTTAACACTCCTAAATGCTCTCCTCTGTATGATGCATTTAAGCTGTAATTATGATAAAGTTCACAGGAAAAACAGAAAATCTTACATCTGTACTCGAGGCTAAATCATAGTTATGATGAGAACTGGATGTTCATAAGCTCTGAGTTTTCACAGTTAAATACAGAACATAAGAAATATGTTTGCATTGCACCTGGCAGAATTGTAAAAGAGACCTGTAAAGAAAACATCACTATTTACAGTATACTGTGGTTGCATTTCTTAGTATTATGTTCAATGGTTTCCTTCTTTGAGCTTAAAACTTGGAGTGGAGAGATGCCAGGACATTACAATATGAGTCTCACTCCTCAATCAGTGCTTGTTGTATATTGGTTTTAATGCTTAGGGAAAGAAGAGGGGCTTTTCTGATAAATGGGTTTGCAGTTGAGCAGACAAAGTTATATAGCAAGATCAAGCAGTTAGAAGCTGAAACAGACAAACTTGAACTGGAAGTGAGGTGCCAATATTTAACAACCATGATAACTAGGCCCTGAAAAAAAAACCCCAGAAGTTGTTACAAACTCTCCATTAATAGAAATCTTTAAGACAGGATTGGATTCACACCTTCCATGCCACTCTGCTTCAATAGGAAATTGATTCAGAGAAGTCCTCAAACCAGATGACCCATGGGGATGTTGTCTGGCTGCTTAATTTGTGAATCTTTCCATGAGTCATATTCTAACCTTGGTTAGACCAGAAAGATGATCCAAAGTGATTGAGAGAAACAGAAAAATCTTTCATCCACACAATGTGTGTGTGACACTGGGAATCACAGAAATTGCCTGTGTCTTGTTTTCCTGTATGTAAAATGGATGTCTATTTTTTCCTTATATGAGTGTAGAGAATTGAGATGCTTCTGTGCACACAAGCTTGGAATCTATAGGGCTGAGTCCATCTGAGTCATGTTGGGAGGTGTTTTTTTTTTTTCCCCTTAGATGTTTGCAAGTAGAGTTCAGAGACGCTCATCTCTTTGCTGAATCATCTGCCAGAATGTGGTAGGGCATAGGTACATTGGATCACAGCATCTTTTGATTGCCCACATTTCTGGCACGTTGATGTGGAGCCAAGTGCAAGGATAACCCTGGCTGGTAGAATTGCTTTTAAATGCTTACTTTGTCTACTCAGACCTGTGTTGAGCAGTGCCAGGCTGACTGTGAACACAAATACACTTTATGGGTGTATTTTTCTAGATTATTTGAGCTCCTTACTTGCTGTTTCTTTGCCATTCTGTATCTGGAGGTATAATGGAAAAAGAGAATAGAAGAGGTGGGGATCCTGGAGATGGTAGGGATGCCCTACCATCTTCTGGCAGACTAGTTTACATTTCTGCCACGTCACTGACCTTCAGTTTCCCCTTGCTCCTTTTCTTGCCTGCTGCATGTCTTAGTGCCTTTTGGCCCCAGGGTTGTCCTTTCCAGCTGCGTACTGCACAGCATGCTCAGCCTGCCACCGTGCACCATGAGCTTTCCAGGAACTAATTGGGTAAACCCTACTCCAGAGCCCATTGAACTTGCCTGTAACAGTGCTTAATTAAAGTGCAGAAAGTTTGAAGAGATAGCAAGTTAAAGCTTACTGCAATAACAAAATGGCACTATTCCACCATCTGCTTCCTTCAAGATGTTAATTGCTTCCTTGTATTTGTTTGTTTTAATTAGGAAAGAACCTTGATTAAAATGGAATGAGGAGGGGTAAGGACGGAGGAATGAAAGGCTGTGAGGAGAGGAAGAATGAACTGCAGAAGAGGCAGAAAGGGTTGGAAAATGAAAGTTTGACTGTGGTGCCAAGCAGGAGTAAATATTTTGACACCACCTGGGCAAGCAACATCATATTGTGTCATTGAGAAACTTGGGTATAAAAGGTGAAATGAACGAATTATAAAAGCAAATACATATTTTGTGGAGCATTCTGTTACAACTTCTTCCACTTCTGCAGAACCCTCTCTGTACACTGTGACTGCAGTGCTTTGCTTTTCTGAGCTCGAGTAATAACCCACATGGAAGAAAAGGTAACCAGACTTAGCCTGTGTTCGCTTCTTTTTTTCCTTTCCCTTGAACTACCATCTGTCTACATTAAGCTCATGGTGGAAAGACTTCAATTTCTTATGAGCAGCTCCAGAAAAAAGCATTTCCTAATGATTGATAACCATGTCTGTGTGAAGAAGAATAATGTCAACAATTTTCTGAATAGATGACCGATAAAAGAAAACTTAAAAAAAATAATTAGACCCTTACACTCCTTCGTCCTTAAATAGTGGCTTTGGCTTGAAGCTTTAGGAATAGGAGCTTAGGAGCTTTTAATTGGAATTATCTGACTTACCTTTCTCTCTGCTTTTTCTGTTTCTTTTGCTCTAACTTTTTTTCCCCCTTTCCACTCTTTAACTCTCTTCAGAGTGAAGTCTGATATATTTTTTTTTTTTTTTCCTTTTTTTTCCCAAGCAAGTACAAATGTAATTAAACACAGCTCTTAAAAAAAGGAAGCAACTAATTTCTTTTTTGGGCTATTGGCATTGTGGACAGAGCTTGATAATGGAAAAACACCAACCTGTGAGCATGAAATGGGGATAATGGAGTCACTGAAAACAATTAAACGCTTAATAACATGATGAGTAAAAATGCTTGTTTTACACAAGACCGTAGGCCTCACGTTACTCTGTTCTCACTTCTTCCTCCTCACCCTGCTCTGACAGAGGCTTTCACCTACCCAAACCTACTCTCCTAGGAGGTCTTGCTCTGTCTGTTGGTTCTTATTCTTTGATTTTTAAAAACATTGCTGCTTCGGATTTGTGTTTTTTCAAAATCTCTTTTAGTAGTAGAAAACAGTTCCATTCCCCTGTGGTGAAGACTGAGATGGTTTGAGGTCAAAGAAAAATCTTAAACTGACAATCTCTTGCCTAGGAACAGGAAAAAAAAATAGCCTCAACTCAAACCTGATGGCCTTGAATGGATTGATGGATGTTTTAGTTGTTAACTCTGGGACAAATGTATGCTTTACATCGCAGGCCTGCCCCCTTAGTTCCCACTTCTACTAGCACTGACTACTTGGGGTTTTGCTGTTCTTTTAGATGATGTCAGTATGGCCAGTCACCTGGTTAGCAATATATGTAAATAATAATTACACAATATATATGAACAAATAGTTTGTGTTTGGGAGGTTTAGTATAAGGATAGGGGCATGGATTTTCACCTGTGGCTCTCTGATTCAATGTCAAATGCTTTAATTTTATCCTTTAAATGTAGTGTTACTGTTCCCTCGGGGCAGGGCAGGCGACTCACTGGATCAATTCTAATCACACTGCTTAGTGTTATCCACTTTGGTACCTCCAAGATGTAAGCTATAAAAGAATCAAAAGAGAACCCAGATTAGTAGGAACTGCAGATTAGATTGAGTAGTATGCTGGAGTACCTTGGGTTTTATTTGGACTGTTTCTATTCCTAAACTAGTTGGGTTTTGTTTTGCTTTATAAGCCACATCAAGATCTCTACTCAATATTGATTCTTACCAGCTGCATGCAATTCTGGCCATCTTGCCTAGAAGAATGTAAGACATTTGCCAGACCTTCAGTGGTATCTCTGAAAAGGCATGGAATGGTTGAGACTGCCCAGGTTGTGGGAAGAGGGCCGGAGCAGGGAGTGCTGTGTAATCCATAGTGGTTTTGATAAAAGTGTGAGTGTGGGTTTAGGTATAAAATGACTGAGCTGGAGGTGAATTTCCACTCTGGCAGTGGGCAGGGTGAGATGGTACTGAAGCAAGAATCTGGTGAGGAGGAAGGGAAGGGGCATAAGCCAACCCCTCTTAATGCAAACTCACTATAATAAACACAAGCTGATTTCTATGTGTAAGGTCTTGTGTTTTGAGTGTGAAAGTATTGAAGGAGAATGTGCACTGTCTGGGGTGTCTGGAGCCGTCAGTGTCTAGCTGGTGTCTTGGGAAAAAGCCTTCAACAGGACATTTTTCTTAGCCTAGTGTTGCAGAGTCTGCTGGAGGTTATTGTCAGGGGAGGGAGATGTCCCTCTGGCTTTTGGGATTCTTAGCTTTTATGGGTGTGAAGACTAAGGGAGGTTTGACTTTAAATTTTTGTTTTCCCCAGCAGTGCTGCTTAAATAAATTTTTTCTGACTTTTTTGCTAATATTTGCTACCTAGAGAGCAAATATTCTCTTCCTGAATACCACTATTGTCTTTCTCCTCTGCTCAATTATACATGCTTACCTCTATCATGCTGTTACCTCAGACTTTTTGTCACCATGAAACAGCCTGCAGTCCTGTGGTTTAAAATCAACTAGTTGTATAGTGAATGGTAGATGTAGTTTGGTACAGTTGCAATATTAATCTCTCCTACTAGCTGGACAAAGCTGTTGGGAATGGATATTTTAGGAGAAGTACTTTGGATGCCTCTAATTCTGCTGCCCTAGATGAGCGATGTTTGTCATAGGGAAGCTGTAGAGGATTCTCTTGGGGGACACCTGACAGAAAGCCAACAGTGAGCTGTAGTCCGAGCCAACAGACTGACTCGGTGCTGCGGAGTAACTGTATACCTTACATTGCCATGTATTTTTTAACAGGTGATTACTGGTAGCCTGTGTTTGTGAGGTAATTGGAAGACTACAACAGAGTGATGGGTTTTCCATATCCTTTCTGCTTCACCTTTAATTCTGTAGGAAATCCTACTTAGGGGATTCTGTAAATTAATTTTACAGTGATGTATGTCTTCCCTTTCCTGTAAACTGGGGAGGCAGTTTTACTTTCTGTGGTAGTGCACGTCGCACATGTTTGTTTCAAAGCAGCTGCTTTGAAAGTGCTTTTAAAATTATTTTAAAGCAATATTGGTAATTAAATGTAGCTCAAACCTTGTATGTTGTTGTAAGGCTAACTTAAATATACAGGAATGCACTTTGTATCTTTCCTCCTTTATTTAGATCTTAATGTTTAGAAAGATTTTTTCCTGTTAGATGCATCTCTTTTAAATTTGACTTAATTTTTTGACTTCTTAAAGCCTAAAAAAAAGTGGAGGAACAGTCAGGAGTCTATAAAGCAAGCTTATATAACTGTACTTAGCTGATCCTAGGTGCTGTGTAGTGCTGCATACAAGAAGCCTGCCTGATTTTACACCTTTCTCTTCCTCTGAGAACTTTCCGAATGGTTTAAGTAACCACTTGTGAAAAATGGAGTTAAATGTAACCACTTTCCCCCTTGCACAGCCAACTGCCTGGTTTTGGAACCCCAGATACAGGTTCTTCTTTAGGGAGGTTTGTGGGGAAATGGGGTTGCAAATCTGACAATGCAGTGCAAAAACTATGGGTCAGGACTCTGGGTTTAAACATGAGGTGGCCAGTGAACAGATTCACTTGATTTGTGATTATTTACATATGAGTGCCCTGTGCTATCACAGGAGGGAGATCTCCTATCGCTGGGCATGGCAGTCTCTGAGGAGATGCAGACCACGTCAGCTCTCCATAACTGGTGTCAGGGAGCTCAGGAGAACTTCCACTGTGAAAAGCTCTCTGGTGCTGATAGAGTGAGGGGGATCAGGAGTTGAGGCAAGTGAAGGCTTCTCCTCTCCCCACCATAGCTCTGCTTTTTTCTCCTTGCCTGCTGAGTGAACCTGTGCCTCTCTGGGGCTGAGCCTCTGAGTAACCAATTAGGAGTAACCAAAGGAAAATCTGCTGGGTTTTATAGATGCATCTTCCCTTGATTAATTTGAAAAGAGATTATTAATGTCATAAAGGAAAATAGGTTGTTCTTACATTAGCTTGTCTTTTGAGTGGGTTGAGCTCTTTACAATCACTAATTAAACTTTACAATGTGGCTGCTGTAGTCCTACCTATCTCCCCTGAAAGAGCACTTAGCCTAAGGCCACACAAACAGGTAATAAGCCCCCTTTTTGTTACTCATGCATGTACCACGAATCTTATTGCATGAGGAACTACTGAGCAGCAAAATATTGGCAGCAAATAACTAGGTACTGTAGACAAAATGAGTTAAATTAATGTGTGATGAAGTCACGTGGGAGAAGTTTGGCCTAGAATCTGGCAACTGGCTGGTTACAGGAACCATCTGTTGCCTGTGGTATCAAATAATCGTTTTCCTTAGTTACTTCTAAATCTCACTCAACAATTTAAAAACAGAACAGTTACAAACTAAACAATTTAAAGATGGAAGTTCTGCCAGGTTACAAGCACTTGAGGTATCCTTCTTTTAAGTGATCAGGAAAGCTTTTCCTTCAGTTTCTCCCAGACTTATTTTTATAGTAATGGCAGGTGTGTGGTGGGATACTGGAGTACTCAGTCTAACCAGGAATGAGTGCTCTCATGTGGATGGAAAAAAAACCCATTTCACTAGTGTTTTAGTTACATCATAGGCAGAGTGTCTCCTTAGGTGTATAAAGCAGTTCTACTGTTTCTTCTTTGCTTGCCTTATCGGTGGACATTGTTGGTCCTGGTGGGGAGGTTTATGCTGGTTTAATGTAGAAACTGGAACTACTCCTGAAGCATTTCTCATTGATTTCCAGTCTCAGTTTCTCATTGGTTTCCAGTTTGTTACCAGCTACAAAAAGCTTAATGTGGAAGAGGAAGATGACAATTGGTGCTGAAGAAGAGTGAGCCTCATCACAGCCTTGTCACCCATCTTTGGAGCAATGTGGAACTTCCCAGCCAGAGGCTAAGCTGAGTGCAGGCTTTAACCTGAAGCGGGGAAAGTGGATGCTGTTAGCAAGAACTGCTGATAATGTGTTCATCAAAACAATAGCTTTTCAGACTGTGAAAACAGTGTTAGCAGAAAGGGTGTATTATTCAGAATGTTCAGGGTTTTTTTGTTTGGGTTTTTTGTGGTTTTTTTTTTTGTTTGTTTGTTTGTTTAAAGGGAGGAAAACCACATTTAAAAATGATTTGAAATGAAAAGTTATGCAATTGCTAGGAAGGAAGCTATTTATATATTAGTCTCAGTTTTCCCACTTTTCCTATTCTATGCTCCTTTCCCAGAAGAAATAAAAAGAAACAGCAAATAATGACTGGAATTTACTGTAACCGAAGCCAGGTAGATTGGAATGTTGCATTTTTAAATTAAAACCAGAAAATTCAATGGAAATGCCTCAGTATAATAAATGTGTTTTCATTTTAACTGCTGTTTTTCATAGCAAATAATTGCCCTTAGTCAGTGGTATTGCTAACCATACAGAGAATTGTATTTAGTGCTACGAAGCACAAAATATGCCCTGGTCAGACACTGTACAGAGATATTCACTAACCTACTATTGCATCTGTACCCTGAGAGATACTGTCCTGGAGAGCCAAAGAAAATTGAAGTATTTTTCTCTCTCCTATTTTTTTTTTCTCCCTTTCCTTCTTTTAAAAATAATCTGAGTTTGAATCCTGTCTTGAGCAGGTCGAGTTGGGATTTTGAATTTGCAGCCCAGTCACTCAGAATGTCAATTGTCTTGCAGGGCACTGCACTGTGAATCCCAAGGCTGGAAGCTCTTTTAAAGGCCATCTGACTTTTAAAGGAACACTTGCAGGAGAATATATAGGTCTTTTAGGTTTTTCTAAACCTACCAAGTGTGATTGATTTATCAATATGTAGCAACTAATGCTTAAATCAAGAGATGTTTGTTTTCCAGTAGTGTTAAAATGCTCTATTAGAAAATCTGAAATACATTTCTAAAAGTGTTAATTTCAGCAGTAGTGCTGGTTAGCTTTTTTTTTTTTACCCCTTGGGGCTCACATCAGGAGATAAGCTAGCTGGAATGCTTTGCTTCTTGAGTTTGTGGTCCTGGAATGCTGCTGCCTACTTTGGGGTTTCCAGCAATGAGTTGTTATACAGGGAGAGAATAGAAGTGTGCTGGTGCAGTGCCCTGAGTCTGTTTCTTAGGTGGTGAAAGGTTATTTCCCATTACACTATTTCCTTATGTTTTTATCTAGGTTCATTTTAACATGTATCAGGCAATTGTGCTCTCCACATACCTTCCTGCAGTTATGATGACTTCTCATGCTTTTCTATGTGTGCTCATTCCCTGCCTTTTTGACTACCTCTATTTTACTTGCTCTGGGAAATGTCATTACCACATCATTAGGTGGTTCTACTGAAATAAATAGACCAGTTCTTTATAGGTGAATTTTGTAAAAATAATTTTCTTTCACACATCCTAATGTTTGTTTCTACATTTCACAGTAGCAAGTCTGAGGAAAATGTGTAACTAAGGAGGAAACGTGTAAGGCAAAATAGTGCAAAGGACAGAAATACAATGAATTAAATAACAACATTCCCCCTGTCCTGTGTGTAAGATCTCAGGGAGTGGGACTTGCAGGGCTTAAGAGCCTAAATATGATCACCAAGCTTCCTTTCAAAAGAGACTCTGCTGTAAGCACTGTATTTCTGCTTTGTGTATCCCTATAGCTTGGGATCCTAAGTAGCCTTTACCAGAGCTGTCTCACTCCTTGGTTGTGGGGACGTTGTTGTGGCAGAGCAGCAGTTTTGTTACTCCAGCCTTGCCAGCAGGCTGTCTGGGTTAGGTGATGGATGGCTTGGCGCACACTGACAGTTCACCATGTTGTGCTGCAGGCACAAGCCAGGTTGAAGTGAGCACTGGCATCTACAGTATGCAAAGCATACTTCTTACTTGTTCTGTAATTGCTGGTTAGTTTGGAAGCTGGACCCTATCATGCAAAGCTCCAAGCTATTTCCTTGATGACCTGGAAAATTTACACTATCCTAAGCCATTCGAAGTATTACCCTTTTCCAGCCAGACACTTAAAGATTTTTGCTAGCAGTTTGTCTTGGCTAAGATTTCTGTGCCCATTCCCCAGCATGCTACAGCTGAAGTCTGGAGCCCTCAATATAGGAAGGGTATGGACCTGAAGGAGAGTGGGTCCAGAGGAGGGCCATGAAAGTGATCAGGCTGTTGGAGAACCTCTGCTATGAAGACAGGCTGAGGGAGCTGAGGTTGTTTAGCTTGGAGAAGAGGAGGCTTTGGGCAGACCTAAAGCAGCCTTCCAGTACCTGAATGGGGCCTACAAGAAGGATGGAGAGAGGCTGTCCCCTGCAGTGGCGGGACAAGGGGCAATGACTTCAACTTGGAGAAGAGCAGATTAAGATTGGATGCTAGGAACAGGCATTTTACTATGAGGGTGGTGGAACACTGAAACAGGTTGCTCAGGGAGGTATTTGAGGCCCCATCTCTGGAGATACTCAGTGAGGTTCAACAGGGCTCTGTGCAGCCTGGTCTAGTTGAGGATGCCCCTGCTGACTGCAGCATGTGTTGGACTAGATGACTTTCAGAGGTCCCTTCCAACTCAGACCATTCTATGACTGTAAGAAAATGGATGTGTAAGAAAATGGATGTGTAACCCCTAGGTAGAAGTGGGGAAGGGAGTGGGGTGGAGCGAATTTTTGCAGGAATGTTGTATGTCAGAATATTAACAGAGAGCTGGAATAATGCAGTGATTTCCCATGGCAGGGGATCTCCAGCCTGCTGTTCCCTATATTCCCACAAACCCCAAGGTTTCTAAAGCTAGTGGTGCTGGAGGAATGTGGTTCAGAAGGCAGACACCTAATCTCATGGTGGCTGTAGACTTTTAGAAGGCCTACCAGGCTGCCAGTGTTTTGCTTCCATGTGTTGGTCAGCATCAATTATTGTGAGAGCTTTGTGAATGTGGGTCCCTCACACTTCAATTCTAGTGTTTAACTGGACTCCCACAAGACATTACTGTCTGATCCAGAAACAGAGCATCAGCTGTTTAAGGAGCTTAGGAACTGAGCTAAGCATTCCCTGCACTGTGGGCAGCTTATTACACCTCTTAGGTAAAATTGTGTGTTCATGTTTGCTTTGTGAGAGGCTGAGTAGAAATTTCTGTATGACGTTGCAATAAAACATAGTGGTACACGTTACGTAATGGGAAAATCCACTCCCAACTTCTAGATGTCCATACACCCGTTATTTCCCTTTTGTGTGATGCTGATTATCTACCTTTGACCCATAGGGAATGGCCTAAAAAAATGAATGGCCACAGTAATGACAGGGTAATCTGGCCAGGTACAGTGTTCCACTCTATGCAAGTTAAAATAGCCGAATTAATCACATGTGTACAAGTGAAGGTAACAATGAATTTCATCTTTGTTTTCATCCTGGTCTTTCTGACAATCCTTCTCTGTTTGTTTGTTTTTTTTTTAATTTAAAGGAACTACTGTATGTCAGCTCTGAAATGTAGAGGCATTTTAGTGCTAGCTCAAGTATGGAAAACCACAGTTATTAATGAGTACAGGATCAGTGCCTGTGATCTCTGTTCTTAATTGTGTTGTACTAGATTTTGTAAGAGAGAAAAGAAATTGTTCTTGCTCATGAAGAACTTACTAAAGGAAGAAGCAAATGGATAGATAGCTATGAAGGGCTGGTGTGCAAGATACTTGCTTTCAATGCTTTGTACTTTCCCTAATGCTAAGTGCCTGATAAAACAGTGCAAGATGACTTTTAGATCTTCTTGCTTCAAAGTTGGGAGTCCCAACACTCCATTTGTGTCTCTTCTCTGATGAGTGTCTAATGCGGGCCTGTCCCTGCAGTGTCAAATATGTTTTGAGGCGAAAGTAAACCCATTCTAGACTGTTAATTTTTGGAAAACCTTTTAGGAAGCAACCTCATTTTCAGACTTTGATGATATGCTGAAACTTAAATTGTCAGTAACAGCATATTTTTAAAAGACTTGATTTTTATTAAAGGAAAATGGAAATGCAATGTCTGTGTCAGATATGGGACCTGGAAGAAGTTCTGTTGTTTATCAGCAATGTCAGCACTATGAATTGACAGAATTCCCTTCAAGCATTCCCTACTGTGCTGCATGCAGCTCCTGGCTTTGCATTTGTTCTGTTAGGATCTGGTAGAATAAACGATGCTGCAGATCTCTCCAAGCTTCTTGGTGGTGGAGAAGATGTAGAGGCTGGAGGCAGGCCAATGACGGAAGGAATAAAATAAATGCTAATGCTTCAGAGCTTGCCAACTGTTGAGCTTCAGAGTCTTTAGAAAATCAGGTATTCTGCCTTTTCTTTTAACAAGGGTGGAACTGAGTGAGGGCCAGTGTTCCTAGCACAGCTGCCATGGGTATTACAATAAAAGCTGTTGAGTTTTGCAGAAATCTCCCTCCTAGTTAGTGCCAGCTCATAGATGGGGGGAGTCTGGTTTCTCCTGTATGACAGTACAGAGCAATCACTGCTCAGCTGCTGCCAGCGCTTCCTTTTAGCTAGTCCTTGTTAGTGGAGAGTTTGTGGTAATGGGAGTAATTAACACACTGGGAGTCATTTCTCTGTCCTGGAAGGGAACAGAAAGCCATCAGAGCCCTAGACATGATTGCTCTGCAGGGTTATTTTCTTTCCCGCTTTCTTTCTTTTCCATTGTGCTTGGGTTTTGATTTTTCTTCTTTGTGTTAAGAAAGCTGGAGAGCTGAAATGGTCTGTAAATTGCGTTCCTGCTGAGCTTGGGCTAGGTAGGCTAGTTAAAGGTCACTCTTGTGGACTACATGGACTCCTCCTGTAGGGAAGGAAGAATGTTTAAGAAGGGAGTCACACCGTTTCTTGTGGCTTTTTTAACCCTTCTTTTTCCAGTACAGATTTGAGGAGCTCTGGGTCTGAATTAAGTTTGTTAAATAGGCCCAGGAGGTGAGAACCTTGACGTGATAATGATGAAATATTAACTGTTTCAACAGCCAGATGACTTCCTGGCCTAATAATTCTGTGTGGTTCCGTGCTTGTTGTTGAACTGAGCACATTAGCTTGCTCATATCCCCCCTGAGACCTCTGGTGGCATTTCAGCTGTGCTTTCAGAGTGCATGTGAGCTCAACTCCCCTGTACACAGGTGCATAGATTTGGTATTATACAGTACTTCTAGAGGTGAGCTCCAAGAGTTGACTTGTCATAAACAGTCACTTTTGCCCTCCTTAGGTGATAACTGGGAACTGAGAAAAGGATAATAGGCTTAACCAATCTGATTGCAAGACACATGCCCAGGTACTAGGAAACCAACCAACCACCTACCTACAGATCACGATATATGCCTATGTGTATCCTAATCCACTATGGGGAAGCAAAGACAAACTAATTCTAGCTTTATAACCTACCTCTTTAAGAAGACAGTCATGGATTGCAGACTTGGACCTCTTTTTCTTGCTTTTTCCTTTGATACAGAGTTTTTACCACTGTCTCCTAGGGAGCTCTGTGCTGAATTCAGTTAAGGAAAACTGAGGAACTCCATATCCACTTCTAAGAATGGAAAAGCCAAGTCTGCAGGATATATCACTGATGGGAAAGAGCAATGCATGTGGCAGAGTACAAGTTCTCCTTGGACTTTTATGGGGTTAAGACATGTGTGGCTCTCGCAGTGATGTTAGAGACTGGCATGAATACTGTATCTCTTGAAACCATCAAAAAAAAAAAAAAAAGATTACCAAGTGCTCTGTGTCACCCCAATCCCCATTTTAGGATGGTAGCTGTCATGTCCACATGTGTCCCTGCATCCAAGCTAAAGCCTTAAATATCTCTGGGTTTATTTCCACTTCTCTTGGTGCAGCCAGTCGTATGAGATGCTCCATCCCATGAAATTTTGCCACTTTCAACAGGTCCTGTGTGCAAGGCAAAGCTCTCATTTTCAGCTGTACTTCTAACCTCTTCACCAAGGAGGCCACATCTTTTCCTATCTTTGATCTCTACCAGCAGTGTAGTGCCACTGAACTCTCCCTGGGTACTAGGATCATAGAATAGTTGTCTACTGCTATCTTCAGCTTTGTTCTTTCATCTCAGCTCCAGTGGCACCACCCCAGAATCCTCTCTGTCCCAGCAAGGGGATGATGCCAGAATCCAGATTTATAGCTGAGATGCAAATGTTGCTGGAGGAATTAAAAAACTAAATTAATCCATGTAGTTTTCTCTGGCCCCTTGAATTTTAAAGCCTCCATGTGCCCTCTCAGTTCTCTGTAAACATCTCACTGTGCATCCTTGCTGGAGAAACTCTGATGGGAGGTTTTTTTTGTGTACCAATGTGCTCCCCAGTGACAGTTGCAAATCACAATTTTCACATCAACATTTGTCATCAGAAGAGGACTTTTGGGGAATATTTTTCTACCTTCTTTTTTTAGCCACAGTTGAACTGTGGTAGACCAGGCAGAAAGAGTTTTGCTGAAGAGATAGGAGTCTCTGCTGAAGAGATAGGAGTCTCTGTGGAGACTCACACTTAAGGCATCAGCTGAAAGGAGCCCATTGCTCTCTAGAGAACTGGATGAGTGAATACAGATTGAATAAATATTATTCCTCGTTTCTCTGCCACTGGCAAGCTTGGGTTTTAATATCAATTATTGATTGCAAATCTCACTGGATCATTTTGAGCAGCATATGTTGTAGAGCTCTAATGATCCAATTGCTGTGCTTTGGGCTGACTGTTGGAACATACGTGGATGCAGAGCCAAATTTGGGTCCTGTTTACCCCTTTCTAAAATTCCTTTTGCTTCATTAGGACCTGGAGAATAAAGCAAACCACTGGATCTTAAGGCAAAGATAAGAACGAGTTCATACGCAATATAAATACTTGTATTCTAGGTGACCCATGTAGGTCTTTCCTTCTACATGAAGTATGGCATAATGAATAACTTTGGTTGTAGAAGGGGGTGGCAGGCTGCAGGAGGACAGACTGTAAACACCTTCCATCAGTGTGTCTGCAGGATTTTGTCCAGCACTCTTAAGTAGAACTTTCACAAACTTGCACTGGGCTGCAGTGGCAGGGGTCGTTGGGTTCATCTTACCCTGTTACTCTTTCTGCTGTGCTAAAATTTACACTTTCAAATTAAAAAGGCAATTAAAAGGCAATTAGCAGCCAGAGAGTGAGACAGCGGAGGAGGGAGGGTAGTGGGTGACAAACCCACATCCTGCAGCCTTTCTGGGCAGTTGAGTAAATAAGCTGTGGAGCAGCAGTGTCCAGCCTCCCACTCTTTCCTAAGCAGGTGCATTGTGAGACATTTGCAAAGATATTAACCTTGCGTACAGACTATGCCAGTCAGTAATTATGGAAATTACTTAGCAGCTAGATAATGTCACTCATTCTCTGGATACAGGTGATAGGCTGTTGAGAGCCACTCTGCAGTGAGGGCAAGACCCTCTTCATGGGCTGCTGAGCAGATGGCTCTGACCTGGCATTAATAGGCTGCTCTGAACTTACAGAAAGTATGTGGTGGTTGGGTAGCACTTACCCACAGCACTGCAGTGGGGCTGCCTCCCTTACCTGACTTGGGAATGGTGCAGCTCTATCAGCTCTGCGAGTGGGATGTTTCAAGATGCAGGTGGGTGTGTTCTGTACAGCAGATTCTGTGTGTGTGAAATGCTGAGCCGTCTGTTCAGCCCGCAGGTCCCTTCTTGTCTTCAGCACTCTAGCAGGCCAGGAAGGTGATACAGGCAGCTGGAGATGCAATAGAGATAACCTGCAACTTGCTCTCTTGTTCTTTCAGGGTAGCAAGTACTTAAAATACTCTGCAAAGATTTTACCTAGTGGTTTGTCGAAGGGCTGATCCTATCAGACTCACTGTCTTGTTTTGTGCTGCTAAATCACATTAAGCCAAAAATGTAACATGGAAAACATCTGTTATGCAGCTCTTCCATGTGAGCAATAGGTGGAATTGGAACAGGAATGTTGCTGATTCGTGACTGGGAGAGGCGCTGTCCATTATGAAGTCTTTTCTTTGTCAGATGTGATCATGCTGTGACAAAGTTTGAGATTTCTCAGCGATAAAATAGGTAAGAAAGTACTATGGGATTCTGTAGTTATTGTCCCAAACTCTACTGTATTGCTATGGTAGCAGTGTGCTTTGTGAGGCTGCTAAGGTAGTACTTATGCTAAAAATAAAATGGTAAGAGCAGAAAATTATTCATTCTCAGTGTGCCTTGGAGAATCATTTTGGGAAACGGACAAGGCACAGATCTTTGTTAGGGTTTACAGGCTGGGATTCAGGTCCAGGCCACTGTTGATGAGAATGCTGTCTTCTGATTTTTTTGGTTTTTTTTTTTTTTTTTTGTTTTCCTCTAAGAGCCTGCTACTGTGTGGTGAGTTTTGCTCTCACAGGCTGAACTGCATGAGACACAAAACTCAAATAGCACAAGCTCTATGGGTCAGGACTGATGAGTGCTGACAGAGCTCTGGGGGAGCCTGTGATGGCCCCAGCCTATTTGCAGCTTGGTGTGGGCAGCCTTCCCAAAACCTGGGCTGCAGGGTCTAAAAGGCAGTGAAGCACTCAGAAGTGACACCTATATTTCATGGGTTTTGTGTCACCTTTATCTTCTGAAGCAGAACTGGCAGTGGTGTTTCAGGTGTTGGGTATTTTTTGTTTGGTGGGGGTTGTTGTTGTTTTTTTCTTCCAAAACGGGTAGAAAGGAATTCACAGTCTCACAGTATCACCAAGGTTGGAAGAGACCTCACAGATCATCAAGTCCAACCCTTCACCACAGAGCTCAAGGCTAGACCATGGCACCCAGTGCCACGTCCAACCTTGCCTTGAACAGCCCCAGGGACGGCGACTCCACCACCTCCCCGGGCAGCCCATTCCAGTATCCAATGACTCTCTCATTGCTTTGGCTTCTATCAGTCAACAGTGCTGTTTCTGTTTGAACATTTTTGCTTGGTTTCTCTTGTGAACTCTGGCCTTTGTGCTCCCCTAATGAACATGTATCAATGTTAGAAAAAAATGTGCCACACAGACAGCCTGCTTCCTTTACTGTGCCTTTTAAATACTCCAACAGTTGAAACAACCAATGGAGACAGATTTCGTTGTTTGTGTCAAACAAGGTTTCATCAGCCTGGGTTTGGGAGAGATTGATAGGCTTTTTGGAAAGTCATCTGGGCTCTGTGTGGACATATGGATCTTATCTGTTGTTATCTATGGAGCGTTCATGCTTGCTGTTGTAGTTTACAGCACCTTTCACTGATTCTTCGTTAGTCTTCTAAAACAGGAAGATTAAGGCTCAGGGTCACTTCTAATGCAGATAGTGCAAACCTCGCTAGCAAAGAGAATCAAAGCTGATGGGAGAACTGCTTTGCATTGGTGGTTTCTGTGGGTGGCTGTTACTAGGCTTGCCTCCCTCTCCAGCTCAGGCTGAGCACATAGCTGTCTGGTGGAGCAGTGAAGTTTGCTGCGGTGGTGGCAGTAGTTTCAGGGAAGTGTGAGCTGCTTGGGAGCACATCTCTGGCTAATTTACACACATTATTATATTCCTATTCCCATCTCATCAATAATTCCAGACTTGGGTCATCACTTTCTTTCTAACCTCCCTCTCAGTCTAAAATAGCCCATGATTTATGGAGAAGGAGAATAGAGGAGCCACTAGGGAGCTCAGAGGAGAAAGGTAAATGGACAAGAGCCACATAATTATTTTTTTCCAGTTGATTTTCAAAGCTCCCCTAAACCACCATGAACTGAGGCAGCATTGTGATTATCAGGAAGACAGATGATTGGAGCATTTGGATCTTGGCTTCCTTTTTTTCATTTTACACTCCTAACACCTTTTTCCTTCTTCCATTCTTCTGATACAGGTTGTTAACAATTAAAAGGAATTATCTTCCCTCTGGTTTTGACTAGATTTTATTTGTGTTTACAGCAGTTTAGCTAACATGCTTGCTCTGAATTATGCAAAATTATTTCTCAATATTACTTCTGATATCCAGGGGAAGATTGTTAATAACTAGGAAAATTGTTTATTAACATTAAATCTCACCAGAAAAGTTACTTTCAGTATTCAAAACAAACAGTTTGAATATTTATACACACAGGGAAAAGGCAACCTAGAATACTTAAGAAATAACTAGCAAATACAAACATTAAATTTAGAACTTTAAGGAGGTTCTTTTGCTTAATTATGCTGCTTGCCCACTAGGGGACTCGAGAGGCTCTTTTCTGCTGCTAAAGCAGAAAGCACAATAGAATTTAGTTACAGAATTTCTTACAAAGAGGCTTTGAATATTTACTCACAAAATAGTATCAGACTGTGATGGTCTGGGAGTTGTGTGTGTATCCCAGCAATGAATTCACCCAGACTAGACTCAGCTAGCTGGAAGTTAAGGAATGAAGCTATATTTACAGCTTAGCACAATTTACAAGCATATATATACACACATATTTACAGCTAGTTAAAACTAATACAGAAACACAAAATCCCTCCCCAAAAAAATATCAGACTGCCAGGAGGCTCCCAGCTCAAACCTCCTCCCTGCTTCCCTCTCTTCTCCTCCCTTCAGAAATAACCAGATCAATCCCCATATATCTCACATGATAAATCTGGTGAGATGTCACAAAGATGACAAGAAGGTATGGGGAAATAAAGGGTTAGGTTGGATTAGAGTTAAGGCAGATGCAACCACACATAGACTGCCAGAGAGAAGGAGCAGAACTGAGAACTGAGCAGTGTGTGAGGAGTATCTTATCTTTATTTTGTCTAGTTGCTATTTCTCAGCAGAAGAATGAGTGATACAGATTACTGTTGTGGGTTTTTTTTCTTTCTTCTCACAGCCAAGAATATAATTTCTCTCAGTAAAATATTCCAGTTAGCCTCAAACCAGCACACAGACAGTACCCAAACCCTTGAAGTGAGTTCTGAAAGTCACTGCAGGCAAAGCAGAGCATAATGTGGCAGGGCAGGCATGTAGCAAAACCTCTTCATTGTTTTGCTCAAATGTAATGGCCTCTTTGTCCACAGAGATTCACCAATCAGAATGGCACTTTGCCAAACCTGACCATATTAGATCAAGTTGGGAGCTTGCTTTCCCTTATTTGAGAAGAATAAGTCAGGGCAAGTCCTAGACCCTTAAAGTGGGTGTCTCCAAACCTTTTGTCTTCTCTCTGTGCTCTGCTGCCCCCCCCTCAGCAGAGGGAAGGGACCATGGGATCATGCCTGGGCAATCCAGGACGTGTACTAGGTCCATTCAGGCCTTCCATGACAATGCTCCGCTCAGGCAGCCGCAGGGAACAGGCCTGGCTTCCACTGGGTGCTGAAAGCTCACGCTTCTCTCCAGCGTGTGGGTTTTCGTTTAATTGATCCCGTTTTGTTTTCTAAGTGACTTGCTTTTCATGCTGGCTGAATTTGCCAGACTGTCAGCCCTGGAGATGTACAGTTTCTGCAAGTCCCTGGGGTGGGCAGAGCAGAGACCATGACTATGAGAGCTCTCCTCCCTAGTGATTCTTCTTCAGCTCAGCCCCTACCCTTGCCATACAAACTTTCTGCACTGTCCATTTCTGTAGTGTCTGTGTGCCTCTTTCAGAACAAGGTGAGTGGTGAGGTTGGAAGGCATCTGCTTGGAGCAACAGCAGCCCCAGCATTGTTTGCAGTGCAAAACACTTTCCCCAAGCAAATACTGTCTCTCAGGGTTTGTGATAGAGTTTGGGAAATCTGTGTTGATGCTGACTTGTGGGGGGTTGAAGGCCTTGATTATCATCACCTCCTTTCTTGCTTTGTGTCTGTGATAATGTTAGTCACTCCCAGAGCTGATGTCATGCCCTTTTCATGTCTGTAAACAAGCACCTGTGTTAAGGGAAACCTTACTTGGTTTTGAAGCTGAATTTTCAAAGAATCAGCCTAGCTTTGTTCTGTCTTTACTTGTCATCTTAAAACATCCTCCTGTGCCAGGTATACAGTCACCCACTGTTCGCATGTGAGTGACAACAAGTGTTACTGCTACTCACTGGAGGCAGTTGGAATTTCTCTCTATTGACTAAGCTTGAGTTTGGCCTTTTTGCCAAATCACTAGACCAGGGTCAGTGGTTAAGTGCTTCTTATGTAAGCTGCAAGTTTCCTACCATCTAAGCTACAGGTTGTTGTACATAGTTTGTGTAACATGTGTTGCAAAGGTCTCTATTATAGTCCCTGAAGTGTGGGAGACATGTAAAGTAAAAGCAGTTATTGCATAATAGGCTGACAGCAGGGTTATCTCCTCTAATGCTTGCTTGGTGTGCTAGAGAAGGTAATAAAAGCAGTGGAATGGGAAGTTAAGATGATGTCTGTGTGAAGTTTTGAAATCTAAGGACCTCTGATCTTTGCTCTAAGTATTTTCATTGAAAAATTCAGTAAAGCCAATGAGATTGCACCCATCAAGGGAGCTGCTTAATATTGTGGTGTGTGCAGATCACTTGACAAGTTCTTTCTTATATCCTAAAAACTAAGAAGACCAAAATGTCCTTGCTGCTTTGGAGGTCTGTATAGCCAACTGCAGGCATGAAGAGGTAACCAAAGTATTAAGAAGCATAAATGAATTACTCTAGACAAGTTGTTAATAAGCCTCTTGGTAAAGAGATGATGAGTAGCAGGACTAACTTTTCCCCTTCTTTTCTTCTCTTGATCTCACAGGTGGTGCAAAGTCTGCGAGTGCCAAGCATTAAATTATGGGCTGGGTGGCCAGCAGCACATCATGAAGATTGACTTTATTTTTGTCCTCTCAAGGATCACGTGTTTTATGAATTCAGTCTCTCCTCCATTTCACTGCAACCTCCATCCATACTGTTGGCACTTCTAGGAAACCCGAATTTGAGGCTCAGGCTTTAGCTCTGCCTTTTCCTTCTCCTTGGAACAACCAGTGTCACCGTCGTGTTCTACCCAAACAAATCACTGTGGGTTATTTTGCCCTTCACAGAAGTACTGGCTGGAGAAGTTACTCTATATGTGCTGTACTTATGAGATAAAAGCCTCTGGATTCTAAAAGAGAATTGAGATTTTGAGGAGGAGATACTTTCCTCTTGGTCACGTGCACTGGCTATTTCATTTCCACCTACTCTTCCTCTCTCTGTCACTCTGCTCTCCTCCTCTTCCCGCTGGATTTAACATTTGGTGTTGACTACTGGGGTTCTCCTCCCAGTAGTGTGGCTTTTGCTTTTCTCTTAGGGAAGACCAGATTCTTGAAACAATGGGCTTCACTCTGCACTCTGTTTACTTCACCTTGAAGGTGAGTTTGCTGCTGGGCTCCTTGCTTGGTCTCTGTTTGGGTCTGGAGTTCATGGGCATCCCCAACCAGTGGGCCCGCTACCTCCGCTGGGATGCCAGCACTAGAAGCGAACTCAGCTTCCAGTTCAAGACCAATGTCTCTGCTGGGTTGCTCCTCTACTTCGATGATGGTGGTGTCTGTGACTTCCTCTGTCTGTCCCTTGTTGATGGGCGCATCCAGCTCCAGTTCAGTGTGGACTGTGCAGAGACCACAGTTATCACAGACAAGCGGGTCAATGACAGCAATTGGCACTTCCTGATGATCAGCCGCAATCACCTTCGGACAGTGCTGGTACTGGACGGGGAAGCAAAGCCGGGTGAGGTACGTCCACAACGCCAGTATATGAATATCGTCAGTGACCTTTTTGTTGGTGGAGTGCCACTGGACATCCGTCCTGCTGCCTTGACCCTTGATGGTGTTCTGGGTGAGCCTCCGTTTCGAGGATTTATCCTGGATCTGAAGTATGGCAACTCTGAACCACAGCTCCTGGGCAGTCAAGGGGTCCGACTGGAAATGGAAGGGCTTTGTGCAGAAAACCCCTGTGAAAATGGTGGCACTTGCTTCCTTCTGGATGGTGAGCCACACTGTGACTGCTCAGCCACTGGGTATGCTGGCAAGCTGTGTTCTGAAGGTAAGAGAATACTTCCTTGCCTCCCATTCATTTTTGCATAATACAAAGAATTAATTTGTCACTTAGCAGGGCTGTGACTGAGCTCTTATCTCTGCTGGTGGCTACCACCATTCTTTTTCCAGCTGAAAGTAATGAAATGGAAATAGATAGCATGTGCAATTGCAAGATGTGCCTTTTGGAAAGGATTCTGCAGTTGTACCATGGACAGATTTTTATCAGCAACTTATTGATAAGGGTAGAGAACATAAATCGGTAAATATAGAATTAGTCTATGTTGGTGTTGGTAAGAAGTTATGTTAGCTATCTGGGTGAATTCCACTCCTTCGTGTTCTTGAAAACTGAGTAAAATGTTGCTATACAGGAACCATCCATCTAAGGCTAATGATTTGATTGACAGGGCACTGATGTTAGCTGTTGCTAGTCTGTGGAAGCCCCATGCTCCTCCTCAGGTGCTTGCATAATCACTGAATGGCACCTTGATTCGTTTTAACACCCTTGATTAAATTGCTTTGGGATTTACCAAATCATCTGACTTAGTGTTTCAAAGGGAAGAGGGATTTGAGTATTTCTACATTGTTTTGTACCCTCTCTTAATGAGTACAGGAGTTTCAAGTCATGCAAATCATGTGATGAAGTGTGTTTCAGGGGTTTTACCTTGATCTTTAGCAGTGTGATATTAATTAACTGTGTATATGCAAGTGACTTAAGTAAGCCAACTGGAAATCCCAGTGTGAATTTGAGAATATTGTCTTAGTGGTTTTTGGTGACATTTGGGTGTAAACACAACAGTTTGACTTTCAGCCAAAGATGGAACCTGGGCAAGAAATGTCCTATCTTAAGAAGAAAAACAAAACAACATGGAATTTTGACAAGATGGAGATACTGGCAATGATATTGCAGCTAGTGTTTGTTTACTTCCTTTGGCAATGAAAACAGTTTAACTGGAGTTTAGTATGTAAAATGTGAGAAGTGCTGAAAATAAAGTCTCTGTACTGTTGATATGTAAGCAGAAAGCCCTACAGAAATACTGTATAAATACAGCTCTGCACTTACAGTGTAGATGGAGAAACAAATATGTTTTCATAGGAAAGTGAATTTTGGAAAATAAGCATGACATCCATATGTGCATATGAATGTTTTAAGGTGCTCTTAATGATAACAAAATTCAGCTTTGTATCCAACTATTGCAGTAATAGCACATGACCGTTAGATAGGAGGTACGAGTCAGTGAGGTGCTGAACACCAGAATACTTTCTGGCTATTAGGTCCAAACCAGTAATGAGCCAGAACTAATTTCTGTGCTTGAACCATGAGTTATGTGAGCTGGAGACACTGCTGGATGTGACCAGGTGCTTCAGTAGCCTGACTGCCACACCTGGTTCTAATACAATTACAGACCAAACATGTCTCCTGCCCAAATGCCAGTTCTGAGTGATGGAAGTTTGCAAGAGCCACATAGGCAGGGCTTTATACTCTGAAACACATAGAAGACTCCTTCTGTAGCTGGGCTAATCCAGACTCCATGGGCTGCTGTTCAAGGCATCAACAGCATATTGTTTTCAGTGAATGTCTTGAGAAAATATTGTGAGTGAGAGTTCTGTGGGGTAGCAGGGCTTTTCCACTACTCCACAGGTAGTGAGGCAATTGTGAGAGCTCTAACCAGGGCTCAGATGGTGGAATTTCTGCATTTCCTGAGTGGGTGGAGCAATCTCAAATCCATCTTCTAATGGATCCAGGGATGTTTTTGTTGTAGACATCACAGATCAAGCAGTGCTATTGTTACCTTTTGAAACCATGCGTCACCATTGCTGTTTGTTTCCTATAGTGACTCATCAGTTTTCAGCCCATCCTTCTATTGAGGGTGAGCAAAGAAGTTTGTCACGATTAACCTCTTTTTGTTTTAGTAAACATTTTTAACACAGTGTTAGCTGTGGTCTGTTCACTTGCACTGAAGATGCTATGCAGAGAACTATTCCAGTGACCAAATACAGAGATTTTCATGAACAGTGATTAGGTTGTCCAGTTCTTCCGTTTTCTCCTGTATCAATTTGTTATGTGTATTTGATTCATGTTAGAATTTTATAATCAGCTTTGTTTGCTTCCTCCCTTATGCTGCAGTGGTTGTGATTTCTGTGTTGTTAAATTCTATCATCCAAAAATGTAACAGTGTCTGTGCAGATTGTGTAAAGAAGGGGAAAACAAGAAGAAAAGCTGTTTAATAAGTGGAAATAAGTGAAGTAACATGGCAAGGAAACAAAACAGAAAACAAGTTAAGTATAACTGACTTTTTTACCTGACTTAGTAAAATGTAACAGACTCCAAAGAAGCTCTCTTTCAATTCTGTGAGCATCTCTGCTGATCAACAGTAGGATGTGGTAGGAACAGCAGAACTGGATACAGGCTCTTCCTGCCTGTGGCTTGACTGATCACAAATCAACTTCTTTTTTTTTTGTTTCCTTATCCTGCCTTTGGATATTTGCAGCAGTAACGTGGTCATTTTATTCCCAGGCTCATTTTTAAAAATGGTATTTCTTTCAAGTGGATATCAGCTCACTTTTGGAGGGGATCTGTAACAGCATTACAGTACCTACTAGTTTGTAGTCTGTGTGCATATTTTCATTTTGTCACTGGAGCTGGCTCTTTTACTAGGAAGTGATGGAATCTAATCAATAATAACTTCTGTTTGAACAGCTAAATGCAAGTTGTACCTTTTTAATAATGACTTCTCTTGACAGTATCCAGGCCATTACTTGGTTATTGACTGATAGCTTTGCAGATAGTGAAAACTGCAGCCAACTCAGTTACTCTGTGGCCAGAACCAGAGTGTGGCGCCTACTTATTTTGTGCTGTGACAGAATGAAGCTCCGTTTACAGTATTCTGGGGTTACTGTCATGCAAAGTTATGGTGAACCTCAGCAGAGAACCATTCCATACTGAGACAAAACAGTAAATTCTTTCTAGAACGTGCCCCTTATGTGCAGAAAGACTTTTGGCACTTAATGTGCACCCAAAGTTACTAGAATTGTATATGTCATGGTAGCTACATGCCCAGATGGGTAGCTGAAGCTGCTCATTGCTGGTCAGTTTTGGTGTCTGAGTGTGTATGGTGGAAATGCAAATGCATGCACACCTTGGAAGATTTGGCTGGTTTGAATAAAATTTGATACCGCTGTTATAGCAGTTGGAGTAAACAGGCTCATTTGATCTGACAAGTCTGTAGGTTGCAAAGAATAGCTGATCTGACTAGCAATTAATTTGTATGTTTCTCGGCAATGGTGGCATTAGACATGAAAGCTGAAGTCAGAGACACCTTCGCCTCTAATAAACCTCATCAGTCTTCATGGGATCAGGCTGCTGCCAAGAGAATAAGGCTCCTTCAGAATTTGAGCAGCACAGATACATTCACGTTGCAGGGAGGGGGGAACAAAAAAACCAACCAGACAACAAAAACTTGGCCACACAGATCTGGAAAGCTGTGCTGCGGTAGCAGGCAGATGAGCACGTGTGTAATTGCTTATTCAGGATTGTGCTGTCTTCCTTAGTATGCAAGAAATGCTCACTTCCTCTGACATGGTGGTGCAGAGAGTCAATTGACTCATGTGGACAATGTGAGTTTAACATTTTAGGTAACGCTATTTTGAGCCAAGACCTCTCCCTAGTGCCTAGGTGAGAAAAGTGAATGGAAGATGTGCTTAGAAATGACATCAACTCTGCTTGTAGTTGCAGAACCAAGACGTTGGTATGATCGCCAGTATCACAAAGCACCACGCTGAGTCCTTTGTGTTTCCTGCGGCGGCTGTTTCTAAACGAAGCCTGAATAGGGGCTTGATTGCACCTCTTCCCTTGATTACAGAGCAAGATTTCCTGGGGATGCTGCCTACTGAATGACAGAGGAGGCCGTTGCTCTGTAATTATCGCACTTTTAACTGCAGTAGGAGCAGATTTTTCTAAAGCCCCTCAGCTTCATTTAAAGTGACAAGTTACTGCAGGATTTATCCACCTGCCCCTTCGGAGCAGCCCAGTTTTGGCTTCATCTAAAGGGACTGCTTAGCCTCACTTGTAATCACCGTTATCTTCCTGCCAGCCACCCCAAAATTTGTAATACTAAGGGCTAATTTGGCATTTTGCCATGAGCCTGATGGGTGCTCTTTAATTTGCATATGCATTTACATCTATTTTGTAATCAGAAACAAATGAACATGACCATAATATTTTCTTCCACTTGCATGTTCCTTGATAGATGAATATGAATTGGCTGTTGTTGTTGAGTTAGCTAGCAGTAAACAGCTACAGACTCTCCATTTGGTCTCAGACTCTGTTCCAGAGGACAGCTGGCAGTTCTGGAACACAGTTTGGTGGACCCAGTTCTTCACTCACCAGTGAAAAAGTCTGGGATTGATGGCCTCCAAGGGCTGAGCAGTAAATATTGCACAAGTCAACTCTGTTGGTTTACACTTATACCCCAGCTCTAGCCACTAGGCAGAAAGCTGGCAAGAACTATGTAACTTTGTTTTGCAGCGATCTGGGATTTGTTGGGATCTCTTTCTCTTGCTCATTATTCCTGGTTTAAGTTCTTGTGGTTATATTTAAAATAGTAATGTTTTTCCAGTCTGGTTGTGACTTCTTGATGCACTGCCAGATGAGCACCAGAGAAAGATGATGTGTTAAGATATTAATTAATGTTTATGAATGCTTTGAAACTACAAAGCACAGTTTAAGCACCATTTGTTTTTCCTAATAATAAATACTAAAACTGAACAGGAGCTGCAGAATTTCAAATTGGATTCTACATACTCCTTCACAAAAATAGCCTAGGAACTATCTCCTCGCACTAAGCGTGGACTGCCTGCACCTCCAGACCTAGCTGGATTTGCTTCATACCTTCCGCTGCTTTTAATGCAGGGGAGTCACAGGGAGATTACAGGTCCCTGTATGGAGCATGCCATTGATTCAAACAGGCTGGCTGCAATACATGCTGACAGCTATATTCTTCTTGTTTTACTCTTCTGTGTTATAGATGACTGTGAGGCTACAATCCTGTTCTGCTTGATTGCAGATCAGCTGCAGGCCTCAGGCAACAGACAAGTTACAGCTCTCAGTCAGGCAAAGCTTGGACATCTCCTTTGCTGGAATGAAGCAAATTGTGGTTGGGTACAAAGGAGATCACCATTTTGTGTGAGGTGAAACTGATGAAGTGTGAGAACAGTTTGAGGGGATAAGGAGGTGGGACTTGAGCAAAAAAAAGATAGGATGAAAATGTTAATTAGTAAAATAGTAAGCCATAGCTTACATAGACTATTTATAGCAGCTCAGTTTTACCTGCCTTATGGTATAAGAGAACATCTCTTGCCTATCACAAAGGGTAGATTTGAAAGAGCTGAGCAAGCTTCTGGAGGACTAAATCTAGCCGAGGCCTGGATAACAGCTTCCTCTGTCAGCCTATAGACCAGCCTGCTGACTCCTGCTCTGTTCTGAACTGTGCGTGGCTAGGATCTAAATTGGAGGTTTTGGGTGTTACTAAATAAAGATTTAAACAGAAGTAATGACTAATAATTATGCAAGTGAGCAGAACCAGAAATTTCTCTTTCCAGCTTCTGGTCAGGAGATAATTTGATTTCAGAAGGAAGGTTTCTTTTAGTTTTGCACAAAAAAAAAAAAAAAGTAAACCAAAAAAAGTGTTGATCTGTTATTACTGCCCAGACTTCTTCTGAGAGGAGGGGCAACCTGTCATGGAGGTCAATCAGCAGTAAACTTAGCCCTAAGCAAGACAACAAATGTTGCAGCCTTGCTTTCATCCTCATTCCAGTATGGAGGTATGTAGGTCATTTGCAGTGGGGTAATTTTTGTTATGTTTTGGTGGAAAATGGAGAGTGATAATCTGCCTAGATAAATTGAGGATGCCGCAAATGACATGACAAAGTCACAGGAGAAGACATGGAGGAGGAGCAGATCTGCCTGGCAGACCCTGGCGCTACTAAGAGAAGATGAGCCTCTACACGTCGACCTCAGCACTGAGTGCTCTCATGTGCAGGAGAAGGTGGTAATCCATGTGATGAAATGGTACAGTGGCCACCTGTCCTGGGCCAACTTCTAATTTCACTTTACCTCTTGTTACTTTGCTGACCCACTTTAAATTTGATGGATAGCAAAGCTTCTTTCTCTCTCTATAGAAAGCAAGATGACTGCTGTGGTGTTGTTGTCCAGAGACAGCAATATGACTTTTGTGTGTGTGTCTCCCAGAATCCTTCATTGCAGACAGACCCATTGCCGTTGTAAACTTAACCTGCAGAGCAAAAAATTTGCACTTTTTCCATCTGTCAACAAGGTCCAGGAGCTGTCAGATGGGTGCAAAACATCCCAGGAGCTGAACAGTAGATGTGGGGATGTAGGGAGGACTGTACATGTCACAGACTACTTGGAGCAGAAGCGGTATGTATATGAATGGTTTTGCTCTGATAGGGGGCTGGGAGATGAGTATTCTGGATTCATGTTCTGTGCTGCTGACAGTGTTGCCAGTCGTGCTCTGTCACATAGAATCGCAGAATGTCAGGGGCTAGAAGAGACCTCGAAAGATCATTGAGTCCACCTCCCCACCAGAGCAGGATCTCCTGAAAGGGGACCAAGGTGTAAGATGTAAAGAAATTGTGCACTGGAGAACAGAACTTGGATGGTCTGGTCATGAGATCATCAGTACCTAAGAGACTGATTTCCATTTCTACCACAGGCTTCCTGTGTTCCCTGCATGATTTGCAGGCAGAGTATAGGACTCAACATGGAACCAACTGACCTTTCTTTGCAGATGATGTGTACCTGGTTACCTTCTGTATCTCGGTTTCTGTATCTGAAATTTTAGCCAATGGGTTTTCCGTATTGAGGGTATTTAAGCAAGCCATGTCCTTCTGTATAACAGTGCTAGAGACATATAAATATCTTGGCAGGACAGATGAATGATGATAATTGATGGGCGCCCGGTAGGATGACCTGGTTTTATTGTCAGTTTTCCAGCTAGGCTTGCAGCTAAAAGTTAAGGTGTCTTTCCTTGTTAAGCAGCCATCTTTGAGGAATGGTCCTCATTTTTCTTTTCACCTGGCAGTTTCCTGCTGCTAAGTGCAGTGTTACACCAAGAGTAACAGAAGTCTTCTCAGGCCGGGCAGCAGTTATGGTGGTGAGGACAGAGCCCGATGAGTAGTGTAGCCTCTTCCCTGTTGGGTGACATGAAACAGATGTTGCGCGGCAGGGTACTGATAGAAGCAATATGAGGGGAGCTTTTGACACTTCGTAAAATCTGTCCTCTGTGCTCTACTGATTTCCCCCCAAATGCCCCTCTGTCATGAACTTCAGACGCTGATCAGATACTTCTCCTTGTGTGGTGACCCACCTCTGTTTACCTGTCTGCACTGGCACACTTCCTGCTGTGGCTGCTGGTTCCAGCCTGACCCTTTCACCCTCCACACTCTAGACTCGCCTTGACATTGCACTGTCAGGGAAAGCAAAGACAGTATAAAAGGCCAGCAGAGCAGAATAGCAGAGTTTGCATATCTTCTGTTCCTACATGCATCATTGAGTAAAAAGCAGGGCAACAGAGAGGAAAGCCTGTTGGGTTGTTTTTGTTGGTTTTGAGTGTTTAATTAGCCCAAAGCTGGGAAGTAGTTCTAAGGCACCGAGTGGGCTGAGTAAAATCTTTTTCTTCCTGACTCTCATTGACACAACTGTACCTGCTGATTAGGTAACAGCAGATGTATTCATAGCTGTTCAGCAGTTTGCAGTGTAGGCTAAGGAGGAAAAGGATACTTGGCTCTCAAGATTTAGCTCTGAGATGTGATCTTCCTGCTTTTATTTGTGGAATTTGACCAGTGAAGTAACCTGTGTGAATATAATGGCCTGGATATGGCTCTAAGCGTTTGACAGAGACCTTTATCAGAAAGGAAGGAGCAGTTCATTGGTAGGTGTAGAAATGTGAGCTGTAGGTTAAAATCGGGCTTCAATCACTAACACTGCTGGCAGGCCCCAGAGTTTGCTTGGCTGCTGCATTTATTCTGAAGGCTTTCTCAGACTCTGTAGTCTCTTGGGTGGATTTTCATTTCTTCTCAGTTTGTTGCCTTAGTACTTGAGCAAAATTACACTGTCTTTTCCAAACCTCTGGTATGTCTCCACAGGCATGAGTTTGATTTTTCTGTTTTTTCCTGATGCTTCAGTTCTGCCAGCTTGGTTTTCATGGCCAGAGTGCCTCTCAGTACCTTTTTCCTCAAGGAAAATCCTTGAAGCTAAAGGCAGATTTGTCCACTGAGGCAAAGATGGCTAGCAGAAATGAGAGTAGCTTGTGTCACTGGTCTCCAAGTGGACATTGTGCTGTTGATCACAACTCTCTCTTTGTGTGACCATCCAGCCAATTCCTTATCTGGCAGTGCTTTACCCATCAAGTCCATGTTTTTGGAGTTTGGTGACCAAGATGTCCTGTGGGACAGAGTCAAATGCCTTAATCAGGTCCAGGTAGATGATGTCAGTCGCCCTTCCCTTATTGACTGTTGATGTGATTTCAACATAAAAAGCCACCAGATTTGTCAGGCACGATTTGCCCTTGGTGAAGCCATTGCTGGTTACCACAAATCACCCTTGCTTTATTTTCCATTTGCCTTAGCAGAGCCTTCAGGCTCCATGATCTTGCCAGGCACAGAGGCGAGGCTGACTGGTCTGCAGTTCCCGGCGTTATCTTTTTTTCCTTTTTTGAAGATGGGCCTTATGTTTGCCCTTTTACAGCCAGCAGAACCTCACCGCTCTGTCACGACCTTTTAAATATGATGGACAATGGTTTAACAGCTTCATCCACCAGTTCCTTCAGGACCCATGGGTGGATCTCATCAGGCCTGATGGACTTGTGCACATTCAGATTCCTTAGGTGCTCAGGAACATGGTCTTCAATTATAGCGGGCAGATGTGCTAGTTTGAGGCAAAATGGAATAGTTTAATGAGAAGAATTAGAGTATAGGCTGCAAAAAGGAAACAATGGTGATGTCTACTCCACTCGTAGGCTTGATGAGATGAACAGAAACGTAGATAAGACAGTGTGTGTGGGTCTCTGTTGGAGCCTGTGTTTTCTCCCTGGGCTGTTTTCTGTGTAACTAATCCTTCTGCTTTCTAACCCCTCTTGCTGACCCTCCAAGCTCACCTTGAATATAAGGCAAACTCTGAGATAAGGTGGAGGGGTAGAAAGAAAGTGAAAGGGTGGTTGGGAGCCCCTCTTGGGGACTCTGATTTCTGAGAGAGGTGTGTTTCTGTATTACCTTTACCTTGTGTATTTCTGTATATATTGTAAATACCTGCTTGTATGTTGTGCTAACCGGTAAATACAAAGCTTCATTCCTTAACTCCTAGCTTGGCTGAGCCTAGTCTGGGTGATTTCATAAGAGTGGGGGGCAGGTAACACCCAAACCATCACAGCAGATCTTCTTTCTCCCAGTCCTTATTTTTGTTCTCTGGGACTTGGACATTTTGGTTGGAGGCCTTGCTGTTGAAGACTGAGGCAAAGAAGTCACTGAGCACCTCTGCCTTATCCATATCCTTTGTCACTGGTTCTCCATTTCCCTTCTGGAAGGGTCCCACATTCTCCCTAGTCCTCCTTTTCTAGCTAATATACCTGAAGAAGTTCTTGTTCCCCTTAATATCCCCAGCAGATTCAATTCTAGCTGTGCTTTAGCTTTCCTAACCTGAGTTCTAGTTGCACAATTTCTTTGTATTCATCCCAGATTACCTATCCTTCCTTCCACCCTCTGTAGGCTTTCTTCTTACATCTAAGTATGTCCAGGAGCTCTCTATTCATCCATGCAGACCTCCTGGCATTCTCACCTGTCTTCCTCTTTTTTGGGATGCATTGCTTCTGGGCCTGGAGGAGGTGAGTCTTGAACATTGACCAGCTTTCCTGGACCCCCCTTCCTTCCAGAGGCTTTTCCCATGGCACCCTGCCAAGGAGGTAGCTGAAGAGGCTGAAGTCTGATCTTTCGAAGGCCAGAGCAGTGAGTTTGCTATGCACCCNCGAAGTCTGATCTTCCGAAGTCCATGCACCCTCCTTGATGATCTTAAACTCTACCATTTCATGGTCGCTGCAGCTTTAGCTTCACTTCACTCATCAGCCCCTCCTTGTTGGTGAGCATTAAGTCCAGCATAGCACATTTTCTTGTGGGTTCTTCTAGCACTTGGAGGAGGAAATTATCACTAATGCACTCCAGGAACCTTTTAGATTACTGGTTCTCTGCTGTGTTGTCCTTCCAACAGATGTCAGAGTGGTTGAAGTTCCCCATGAGGACCAGAGCCTGTGAGCATGAAGCTTCTCCTATTTGTTTGTAAAGAGCCTCATCTGCTTTGCCTTCCTGATCAGGAGGTCTGTAGCAGATTCCTACTGTGATGTCACCTTCCCCTGCCTTCCCTTTAACTTTTATCCATAAGCTCTGTAGTTTTTCATTGCACATCCCCAGGTGGAGCTCCATGGACTCTAGTTTATCATTGATGTAGAGGGCAACATCCCCTCCCCTTCTCCCCTGTCTGTCCCTCCTGAAGAGTCTGTAACCATCTATCCCTATGCTCCAATCAAGAGATCCATCCCACCATGTCTCAGTCATGCTAGTGATGTCATAGCCCTGTTGACTTGCACATATTTGCAATTCTTCCTGTTTGTTCCCCATGCTCCTTGTGTTAGTGTAGAGGCATTACAGTTGTGCCTCTATTGGAGCTGACTTGCTGACTGATTTTTCACTTACCATGTTCTTTGGGCACTCTTTTCTCAGTCTGTACTCCAATTCTAGGGGCAGATCCCACCTATCCACACTCAGACAGCTCTGTAGTTATCAACTTATCTCTACCCCTCATGTCATCACTACCATGTGGATCACCATGTGATGTTTCCCCGTCGGCAGCTACTGCTTGAAGGGGATCTGGCTCATCTCTGCAAGACTTTGCCTTGTTTTGTCCCCAGCATGCTTCTGGGCCTCCTCTTCCTTCAGCGTTCCTCTAGTGGGCACTGTGCTGTTGGAGATCTGAGTTTTTTATCTTTTTGTTGTTGTTGAAAATTTGATCAAATTGTGATTTAGGTTACTGGCTTAGCTGTCTTCTCCTAAATTTTCTGTTTTCCTGCATTACTTCCTGAAAGGCTTAGCCATGTTGCAGGCACAGCCATAAATGCACCCGTAACAAATGCCCAAATCTGCTGGTTTTGAACAGATAGGAGACTTGTATACCTAGACACTTCACTTCTCATGTTACATATACTTGTTTCTGTAAAGCAGTCTATTTTTTGGCTGCTCTATCCTGTGATATGTTTGAATAAACAATGTGTGAGGCAACATTTTAACCAGCAAAGACATATCAGAATAAGACAGCTGGGAAGTATTTTCCTAGTGAGAAATATTGGTTTCATTCAAATCAAAATATTTAGGGGGAAAAAAAACACCCTGATTTTTATGACAGTCTGCAGAAAAAAGCAGTGTAGTTTCATTTTGTAGAATTCCTGTGTGTTCTGACTTGGTTTAAAATGTAATTTGTATCTGTTGTGCATATATTTCTAACTTATTTTATGACTTACTGACCTTATTGTCACTAATATGGAACTATGACTGTTAAGCTGCATTATATCATTAAAAAAAAGTTGAAGTGTTTTAAAGTATGTATTCTCCCACACAGACTAAAAATCACTAATGAAAACCCATGGACTCAATCCTACTGTGCTACAAGTGTGGGAACTGTTAGGCTCAGAAGAGAAGGCAAAAGTCAAGTCTAACCCAAACATAGGTTAGGAGAGAAGAGATCATCAACTCTGAGAGTGAGTGGAGCCTGGAGCACAGACGGGGTGGTGAGTCAGATCGATGCTCTCTGATACGTCCCAGGAGGGAAGAGTGGTGTGAAACACTGTTATTATTTAAATTCATTAGAAGTGACACATCTGTAGGTACTGCTGTTTGTCAAGAGCTCCACTAAAGGAAGGGCCCAAGGAATGATCTTAACTGTATGGGACTTGGATGGGTTATTCCTCATTTGACTTCTCAGATGTGTCAGTATCATTGAGCAATGCAGTCTCTGAATAGTGACAGTGAAGGCAGGAAGGCTGCATATATTAAAAAAAGAACACAGCTGCTGATTGTAGGGGCTGGAATTGTTAGCAGTTTGGTCTTCAGCTTTTTAGTGTGTTGCATTGGACCTAAGCAGTTTGCAATGTATCTGGACTTGAGGACTGGACAGCAGGCATTCCTGAAGAACAGTATAACATACATGTCCTACCTTAAGAAATAGGCTTTGAAATGCAGCCAGCCCAAGCTGAGATTTGGACTGGCTGAGCAAGGCTCTGCCTATGAAAATCACTGGGGAACTGCACTAGTATGGCATGACAGCCATGCTTGAGCTTTGGGATGTTTTCCCTGTCATTGCTGCCAGTGTGGTGACTCCCAGTTTGCCTGAGGCAAAAGATCTCTAAAACACAGTAACAGATCCTCTGTCTCGGGAGAACAATTGGCTGTGATTTCAGACCTCATTTGTCAATGGTGTTTAATTATAGCCCTGCTACCACTTACAGTGGAGGTCACCACTCTGTGGTAGGTCTGTTTAATGGTCCCTCTGGCCTTAAAAATCTATGAATCTATATCCCACTATTTTGGGGCATTTGCAACAATCTGCACTAGTTTTTTTTTCTAAAATTGAAATTGCTTATATTTCCTCTTGGTTATTTCAGGAAATGTTGCTGTTGAGAGGCTAAAACAATTAAAGACACTTTTTAGGTCTAGAAGTGAAACAAAATGTAGGTTTCATCTGCTTTAGTTTCTGTCTTTACACCTGTCCAATTGTTTCTTCCTTGTGAACTGCCGACTGTGCTGCAGTGTGGGTACATGAACTATCTGAACTTGCAGATAACTGTGCCATGAATGATTTTTTTTTGTCGTTTTTCTGCAGAAAATACATCAGATGTGCAGATCACTGCATAGAATGTGGGGTTTTTGCCCATCTGCTCACATAAATTATATTCAACCTAAAATTAACCTCATATACCAAGTGCTTTTTAGTCAGACAAAAGCATTTATACAGATAAAAGATGTGTTTTACTAAGAACTGAACTAAAATCTCTTTACATTTATTAATCTTACAAGCTAAAAAAAGTCTGCTTTTAAAACCCAATTTGGAAAGTGGCTTAGACATTTTGGAGCCTCATGAGTGATCTGAGCTATAGATTGTAGTTTTGATCATTTTGCCTTCGTGTTGTATTTATTTGCATCCTTTTTCACCTCTAAAGATTTGTCCCAATGAGCACATTTCTCTCTGAGGTACTTGTCTATAACAGTTTTGATAATCTGATATTGAACTAAAACTAAGGCCATTCAATTTCTTCTTTAAACTGAGCAAAGGAAGAAAATGAATTGCAAACATCTTACTTCAACGTTACATCAAAGTTCTGAAATTCAGAATTAAATGCTAGTACCTGCTACAACCTAAATGCCACATGGCATCCATTCAAATGTGCTTCAGGTGTCCTGCACTTGAATTGTGTGCAAGGCAGGAAAATAAAAGAGCAGAAGTGCTGTCAGGTTAATAATAAATTGTGCATACATGTGGCACATTTCATCAGAGTATTTCTAAGCATCTCACAACTACTGATAAATAATCAGTCAGCCTTCACATTACCACACTGTGATATGCATGTTATCTCCATTTTACTGATGTGGCAGAACTGAGAGGCAAGCAGAATGTGAATTAAGGAAGGATATCAAATCAGAAGCTGCCTGAGATGGGATTGGAATCCAGAATGCTAAATCCTAAACAATTTAGCACTTTATCTAGTTATATTCAAGCATGCTAGAAAAGTAACAAAATTCTGTGGTTTACATTGAATATGAAGCTAAAAATGACACTTAGCATTTTAGGTATTCTTGTAAAACTTCGATTGATTGAAATTCAAAGAAAGATCTTTTTATTCTTTATTCATGGTGGAATGAATTGTCCATATGCAAGAAAGTTTGCCCTTTGTGGCTACTGTTACATGACTCTATCAGCTAAAATTATCTTGAACCAACCTTTTGCTAGTGTGCCACACTATCTGGGCTATGCTTCATGAATTCTTCCACTTAGTGTTGGTTTATAGTCAGTAATTAGGAAAAGAAAGATGTGCAGCAACAAAGGTTTTAGCTGATTTTGTGTTACTGTGGTTTGGTTGCTTTACAGTGTAACTTTTTGAAACAGGGAGGAGAGGGTACAGTTTCTTTAAATGTTTCAGTAGATATAACTTTATGATTTCACCAAAAATACCAGAATTAAATGCTAATTATGAACCATTGAATGCTTCACTGAACACTTCTTAGATGGAAGGTGTAGTGGAGTCTTGCATTTCCCTTTCCCTCTGCAAACTTGCCAAAAAGATGCTCTCATATAACCTTTTCCTGCCTAGCATTCATTGTCAATACAGATAGTGAGTTTTACTGGAAACTTTGCCCCAAGGTGGAGTAACTCCAACAAACCACTGAAGGCAGGACCTTTCTGTGATGGGCTTCTGTCTGAAGGATAGATCTGATTTTATAGAAGGTTGCTCCCTTGGAGACACATTTCGTTGTTTTGAGAGAAGATCACATGGGAAAATGGGTTCCTGAAAAGACTTAGGGTTGTTGGCTTTGCTCTCTTTGAGCAGCTTGAAAAGAACACTTTTGAAGAGTTCTTTCTTCTGTATTTCTTGCCCCAAAATCTTCTTTTTAAAGACTGGAAATTATCCTAATGTGTCCCCTTTCTAGCGTTACCCTTGAAAACAAAGTCTCTTGGAGAACAACATGCATCCAAGTAAGCAGAAAGTTCTGCATGGAATGAAGATGGTGGCAGTTGATCTTGTGCTTATTCAAAACAACATAATGAGAATACTTGAGTAGAGGTTTGTTAGCCCAAAAGTGCTCTTGTATCTTCTGTCTAATTGTGGCATACTACATTTAACTGTATTGTTCTCCAACAGATACTCTATTTTACTGCACAGTGTACGGGAGTGGAGAGGTTACTAACAGCTCTGACCTGCATTTCTTATAGAAGCTGTTTAAAATACTGGAAGCTATAAACATTATTTACTGATTGGTTTAGTTTAGTGCACAACAGAATTTAACTATTGGTACAGTGAAGAAGCATATCACTGGAATTCCTTCAGATCTGCAATAAAACTCTTCATCAAAACTAGGCCAGAAGGAAACAGATCTAAACTAACAGGCTATTGCAAGATCAGGAGTGACATTTGTTGGTAGTGCTGTCAAAGTGGATCTCAAGATTCTCACACGTAAGAGAATGGCCAGTCCAGACTGAGATGTATTGCTAGAGTTATTAGCTCCATGATAGATGGTTGGAGAGAGGTAGGCAGGCATGTGACTCTGTGAATCTTTTCCTGAAATCTTTCTGGCAGCATTTTATAAGCCAAACTACACCTAAACATCAACATTCCTGCTGTTCCTTCCTCAGAGCAAAAGTATGAGGATTTGATTTTTGTATCTGTTTATGGCTCTTCTGCTCTTCACTGCCTTTCCTCCAGCCTAATTGTCCTATCCAACCTTGACCTTGACTCTGTTAGGCTTTATCATCCTGTTGAGAGCAGGAGAGAAGCAGTGCACTGACTTTAGCACTGATCCTTGTTCCTCTTGCCCCCAATCCTAATGTGGTAGATAGAGGAGGGTGATTTCAGAAAGGGGAGGTGACACACGGTGTGATGAGAAGGCAGAGCTGTCAAGATGATTGTGGTTGACAGAGGAAGAGCCTCCTGGTTGTGACTGGCCAGGCCAGCTTTTGCATGCAGGCACTGGAAGGCAATGCAAGGCTCTCTGAGGCAAAGCTATAGGAGGCTGGGAGTCAGACTGTTCAAATGGAGAAAAGCAAGCAAGTCAGCAAGGGAGAATCTGGTTCTGCTGTCTGTCTGAGGTGGAAAGACTGCCCAAGCATGGCAAACTGAGCAACCTTCAAGGCATCCAGTTGGAAAAGAAATCTGTGCTTTCACATTTGTAGTGTAGTAGTTGTCTTCAGCTAAGTGAAGTATCAACATTTGAGGATCTGTTCCATGAACATCTGCTGGGAAGGCTCTATATCTTCCTCCTTTGGATATTTGAGTCACTTGCTAGAATCGGCCATCTGATACTAGGGACACACTCCTCACATGTTCTTAACCCTCAACGCGTGTCTCCTAAGAACACTGCCAGGTCTAAGAACAATGTAGAGATACATGATTCCCTTTTTTTCCTACAGCAGCCTGCCCCCCAATTCCTCTGCTCTTGGCTTTGGGGACTGAAGTCTTTTAGCTCTTCAGAGGTCGCTAGGGATCCTATTGGGCCTACACATTACCCATATATGAAAAAAAGAGATGATGTAGATGTTCTGAGGCTCTCTTTCCTTCGATATGATAGTGTAAAGGTACTGTGACCTTTCATTTCTCTTCAGGCCTCATGGCAGAGCGCTACATAGTGGAACATGGCTAACACAATCAAACTGAACTAATTTATGGGAAAATACTCATCTCTGTTACCTCCTCGACTATTTGCAGTGTCTGTCTGAACCAACTACTCCTAACCCATCTGGGACTCAAAGCCCTGCCAGTTTAAGCACTCTTCCTGGGTTTATTATTCATTTTGTGGAATGGACACAAGAAGCATTTCTTCTGTGTATTGGATCTCAGAAAGAAGCAGATGCCTGATTGTCATTCTCCACAAGAATGTGTAAGTTGCAAGACATGAGGTAAAAGCTCCATCTGCTGGAACAGTCTTTGAAGGCCCTGTTGGAGACAAGCTCCAGCCTTCTGCTCTCCTTTGATGTAGCTTCAACCAGGGCTTCCTGTAGCAGTCAGGAAAGCAAAGACTAGTGTGGAAAACATAGCAGGCAGAAAAGTCTTAATCATCATTGGTACTAGAGCCAGGTCCTGTATTTTCTAAGTGGATTACCAAGGTCTTGCCACAGGCCTTGTTAGGAACAGCCCAAAGTTGACCAGAGGCCAGGAAACCAATGCACTGTCATAAAGCCAGATACTGTTGCAAGATTGGAAGTTGATAAGAACGTGGTTTACACTGCATTTCAAGACAAGATAAAATGTCTTTTCCTGTTGATATGGTGAAAGACCATGAAGAGTAACATCTAGTGACAGAGTACTAATGCTTACCACTTACATGCCGTCTGTCCTTGTCTTCTAGTGAACTAGTGTCATGCAAACTAGAGTAGATTAAGGTGCTGTTCAGTGCTCAGTTGTTCTTGGAGTTCCAGAGATTCTGGAGATCCAGATATCAAGTGTAACTTACAGGATTTCAGATGGTGCAACCAAAATAACTATAGTAATAAATAGGCCTCCTTGACCATGCCAGAGATTTTTGCCAGCATTGGTTGAGTAATCACAGAATCACAGACTGTCAGGGGCTGGAAGGCACCTTTTACAGATTATTCAGTCCAACCCCTCTGCAGAGCAGGATTACCTATACCAGATCACAAATGTCTCCAGAGAGGGAGACTCCACAACCCCTCTGGGCAGCCTGTGCCAGTGTTCTGTCACCCTCACAGTGAAGAAATTCTTTCTCAGTATAATAGTAATACCCAGTGCAAAATGAGTGGAGAATGGATTCCAATTCCTGCTGTAGGACTGAATATGTCTACTGCCATTACTCCTGGCAAGATACAATTTCTTGATACAAGTGTCATGCATTTCCTGAAGGAAATCACATAGAGCATAAGATTAAAAGAACAGTCAAAGGCACATGTGACTCTGAAGCACTGCTGAAAGATGGCAGTATGGAACTGACCACATAGTTAACAGAGAAATGTGTTTAGACATCATTAAAGATGGCCTAGATGGTCTTGCAGATGGCACTATGGCTATGTCTGCCGTGGTGGCAAGATGTTATCGTGGATTATTACTCATTAGAATGTTTTCAGCTGAGAATCCAGTTCTCATGATGAATAGATTTTACTTTCTTAGCAACTTAAATATCATGTCAAGAAGTTCAGTGAGATACTGGAGGATAAGAGTTATTGTCTTCTCTAATAATACAACCCACGCATGGTACACACCTGCAAATTTGCAGTGGTGATTAGGAGCACTTTCAGAGTTTAGTGAATGAATCTTTGAAGACGGCCTCATCCTTTCTAGTAAATCACAACATGGCTGTAGTAACCTGACCAGTTTGATCTTTTATGTGTTTTTCTCCATTCTTTCTCATGGGGTCACTCACAGGAAAGCTCACCCTCAGTAGAAGTAGTGTTGCTTTCTTTTAGAGTCATGTAAGAGAGTGTGCAGGAGTGCTCATGCTACATTATAGCAAATAATGAGAGAGATTATTTCCGTGTTCTAGGTCTGAAGGAACCTAGCAGATGCAGACTTGTCTTCTGTCTGAAGCTTAGAATTGTGAAGTGGGCTCTTTAACCAGTGAGATCTCCAAGCTTGAGACTGGCTGATGGTTTTTGTATACCCTTAGTCTGTAGGGCATGTTTTGGAGTGGTGCTGTTGATCTCAGTGTTAGTAGAACAAGGCCTGCTGCTTTTTGTTGTTGTTTCTGCGGTTGGTGGGTTTTGTTACTTTAGTTTGGGTTGGTTTGTTTGTTTGTTTTACTCTTCATGGTTTTGGTGGTGGAGGGGTTGTTCATCATGCATTCAGCATTTGGAGCAGAAGGGCATTCTGCTTCCCCCTTAGCAGGCAGAAGCAACAATAATTACTCTTTTACCTATAATAAACAATTAAGTTCAGGGATATTATGACTGATAGGCAATATCGTTCTCTTGGACAATTTCTTTTTTCTCTAGTTATTTACAAGTAGGGATTAAACTGTATTGCGTTGGTAAAAAGCAATGAGTGCCTCTCAAATGGCAGTGAGCAGAACTGATGCTATTTGTTAGGCTTCACCTCTGCCTTCCTGGAGTGTGGCTGTAGCCGCTCTGCCACAATGCCCTGGTTCAGTAATGGCAGCATGTGGCCATCAGCATGCAAACACCAATGTGGTGGACAGCAAAATGGTGTTTATTAACGTGTAGCATGGGATTATATAGGACAGGTAGCAACGTCACTTCCGCCTGCATGCATCACAGACAGGAAGCTAAGTATAACAAAGGAATCATAGAGAGATCATAGAGAGCACAGAGAGGAGCCCTATCTTTCCGTGACAGCACGCCATCTTCCGGTCGCCAGACCCTAACTGCAACATGTGGCCAAAGTGTATGCATTTTGCCTGGGCACCATCAAATCAAGGGTATGACAAGTTTTCACCTCAACTTTTTATGACTAATTCTGGAGAAAAAGAGTGTTCTTTATTGTCCACCCCACAATAACCATGGTCATGACCATTCCAGGGCAGTATCACTGTAAGGCACAGATATCCACTTGAGCTATCTGCAGTGGTGAGTAATGTGCTCGGAAGTAGGTAAAGCTGCAGTAATCTTCTGGAATAGAAAGCTGTCAGGGGTTTCTGCAGTGTTTCTGCTTCTTTCACAGAGTTCTGTTTTGGAACCAGCTGATAAGCAATATGTTCATATAATGTTACATTAGATAAACAGCTAGGGAGGTGTACTCAATTGTTCTATCAGTGGGAAATCATCAGGATCTGGATATAGTGTTATTAACCCTATTGCTCAACACCTGCAAGCTGGCAAGCTTGCTTACCAGACTCTTGATATTCAGCAACTGGTGGCTGCTGAAAACTCCTTTTGTAAATGTTCTTTTGTACTTTCTGATAATACAGATGTTCCATGACAGACTTTTTTACAAGAGAGGATAATATGTGCTTCATCTGCTACTCTGTATACTGCCTGTGCTAGGTTTCTATGGGCTTTGTTTTGCAACTCGGTAATCTTCTATTACTTATCTGCTCCTCAGTATTCAGGATTACATAGTACAAAGCTATGATTTTCCTGATCACCTTTTACTGAATGACAGTGTATGAGTTGTCATACCTGTCTAGATGTTCACTTGGACCCCCACCCTTCTTACATCTTATGTGGAGGTAAAAATGGTGTGCAGATGAAGTTCATAGTTGAGTAGCTGCTGTTCATGACAGATGGGAGGTGAGCACCAGAAGATGGCTGCCAGCTTGCCTCTTACAGATTCAGGAGATTTTCATACAAGCAAAGAGGTTCTCATTCAAGAGTTGCTTCTCACGGTATGAGTTTTACGTAGGAGCTGCTTAAATTTTATCTGAACCTGTGCAAGCCTTTGGTAAAAAGATGTCTCCTATGTGCTGTTCTTGCAAGGTGCTGCATTAATATTAAATTCTCGGGGTTCACCTTGCAGCAATATCAGTATATCCTGTACTTATGCAGTTACATCCAGTCTTGTATTGTGTTTTAAATTCATATTACCAGTATTAATAATCCTTTAGGATCTTACATTATAATAACTTCTTTTCATTAGAGACTTAACTTCTACCTGAAGCTTCAATGTCTGCTTTCTAAAGTTTGCTTTGAAGCAGCATTAGACTGTACTATGTTTGAATATTTCTTCTTGTGTGTCCCCTGATACAAAGACTCATCTCCAGTTCCTTCAGCTGTATCATGCAGGATTGAACTGCAAAAAAAGAAATGTACTAAAACTCCCAACATCATTCCTACCATGTCCTTGAGATTCTCTGCAAGTAGTTGTCTATGCTGTTCTTCTCCAACTTTGCATTCCTCTGTGGAGGGAAAAGGAGTATGTCTCTTGGATCACCTCCTTGTCTATTTATGACTATATCCAGCCCATCAGAAATACACCTTTCTGATACCACTTGAAGGTTACATGCATCTTTGTTTAAGTGAGTGGGCTGTTTTGCATGTTCAGGTACACTTCATAATTGTTGCATAGCCTGCCATCCTTGAAGATAGTAAAATCCTGGCTAGTGAATGTGCTGAGCAACTTGCTCTAAATGAGTCAGAATACAGAGTCTTGAGAGGTCACTTCAGATCTCACTACTTTGTGATCTGGTGGTTCTGTGAGCTTAGAAGCAGATACTAGTGCCTGTTTCTGCAATGTGTTGTGAGGTGGCAATACACAATAATATTTTTTTTCTGTCTTGTTCAACATTACATCTTTGAAAAGGCATTTAGCTCAGATGCCAGTTCAGCAGTACTGTCCTTCAGTTACTCTTATGTAGTTCAAAATACTTTGCTGCTACAGTCCTGGAAGGCTGCTGCTCTCTAGTTTTTTCCAGTGGGATCCATACTGGCATATTCTTGAAGAGAGAAGAGATATTACCTTTTTAGTAATTAGAGGGCATAAAAAAGGATGTACAGTCCCTCTTCCAAATACCTCTGCAGTATTGCTTATGACCATCACTGAAACCCAACAATGAATTGCTCTGCTCCTTAATGGTTATTGTTTTGTTTCGGGGTTGTGTCTTCCTGTTGAAATAAGTTTTTATTAGCTCTTTAATTATGGTACTGATTACTCACCTGGCAGTGAATGAGGCTGTGTTAAGAAAGAACAAGAATAAGCTGAGCAGCTTTCTCTGGTTTATACTGCAATTATGGGCCCTGAATTGTTAGGGGAATAAGAATAGGCTGTGACTCTTTGTGACCTCATCACAGACAAAGTACAAACAACCTGGAACAGCCTGACATAGGCTGCTGGTCATAATGCCTTCCTTTTCCACGCTTTTGGTGCATGAACACTTAGAGATGAATCCTGGCTGGTGAGAAACAACAGTTCCCAAAAGGGAGGTACTAGCTTTTACTCATGCAACAAGCATCTGGTGGAAATTTTCTGCAAAGAGATTGCATTTAGAAATAAAAGACTAAATCTTGTTCTTTCTGTGCCCAGGTGAGAAGTATCAGTGTTAGTGTTTGAAGTGTTTGGCAGTCTTCTTGGCTTGGCAGGTGTTGTTCTTTCTCAGTTTTTACAGCACTCAACACATTTGTGTACTGCTGGAGGCCAATTATGATGATGGTGGCTCTTCTGGATTCAGAAATCACCCAGGATATGAATTGAGTGCTCCACTTAGGTCACGGAAGGACTGCCAGCTGGGAATAACTTTGAAGCTTTTTTGACGTACAGTGGATTTGAACTGGTGGCTTGACAGTGAAAAGCATCATACTACTCAACAGTGTATTTTGTATAGCAGATGTGAGAAGAGCATGGAAGGTATTTATTGCACATGCTCCTTTTGACAGATTTAAGGAAGAGTAGACATGTTAAAAAAAAAACAACAAACGTTTTAAACATAGAAAAAATATACAGCTCTCTTTTCTACACCACCTCTGTCTGTCTGGGTAGGAGCTTGTGTGTCCTGTTATCACATTAATCAAAGTGTTTTGAACTGTGTATAGAAAAGACAACCCCAAAATTCTTCTGCATGCCAGTGCTTGTAATTTTAGGAGCCTGATCCTAGTCCCTTTAATGAAGAGATAATCTGCTGAGTTCAGTGGATACAAGGTCCTGCCCTACCCTGTTGTTATGCACTTGGGTTTGCATCTGCATGGATCCTGCTGCAGGCTGGAGGTCTACATTTAGACATGCACACAGAAAATTTACTATTTTGAAGGATGAAGAATGCAGCTGTTTCCCATCATTATGTTTCACATTGACTTAAGTCAGCAGTTGCTCTTTTCCAAGCAGTACCTTTCAACAATAAACAAGGCAAATGCTTCCAATAGAACCTCTTGATGACTTCTATTTAATTTAAATATATGTATTGCAGCAACAAATACACAGCAATAACATAGACTATAAAACTCACTAACATGTAGTCTAAAAATGATAGGTAAGTGTAGGAGGGAAAGAAGTGTACTTTGAGTACTCACAATCATAGAATCAGCCATGTTGGAAGAGACCTCCAAGATCATCCAGTCCAACCTATCACCCAGCCCTATCCAGTCAACTAGACCATGGCACTAAGTGCCCCATCCAGGAGGAGCAAGTACTGTATATTTTTATGTGAAATAAGTACAGTTCTCGCTCTACAGGCACATTGGAACTCCATCTTAATTAGAATTGGAGTGAATGAATTAGTAATTAGTTGATACTTAGGCCAAAACCAGAGGCATGCTAAGCACATTGTAGATACTAAGTGAATTTCAAGATGTTGGTCTTTACTTTCAAACCAGTAGGCAATTCAGGGAGATGGGTGTTTAGAACAGGAGACTGTGAGTGGTTCCTTAGTGAAGAGTGAACTACTGAAGCACAGATCTTAGCATCCAATGGTACGAAGCAGCTAACTAGCACTTTGGCAGCCTTTTCTAAGGAGTCTTTCCCATAGAGGTTTTCCACAGTGGAAAGTGTATGGGTGAGAGTGAGAAACAGTGTATGGATTTTTCCATACCTAAACAAGAAGGTTCAACAGCAAAATAGTGTTATAAAGTGGAAATTTCAATAAGATAAAAAGAATACAGATATGAGTAAATCTTATATCTCTTCAGAGGCTGGGAACCAGCCTTTCAGGCAGCATCAGATGGACTACGGATGAATTTTCCTCCTACTTCTCATGCTGTAGTGCCTTTTATTTCGTGCAGCAAACAGAATAATTATCTTCTGCTGATGAGTTGGGATGTTATTTCTGTCATAACACCCACCAGCACACAGCACAGGCTGGCACAGGGCACTCCAGAAGGTTCTCATGCAGTGTCTGCCCCTTCTAAACATCCAGACCCTAAAGTAAAAGCCCCACAAACCAGACAGGTCCTGGTCAAGATCACTAACTCCTTGAATACCCTGTCTTGTGAAAGGATCTCAATACAGAACTGAGCTACAAATTAATCCAGTCTTAATCCTGTAATAAATCTAGGTCTGATTATGTATTAGCTATAATTGGTATTGACAAGAAAAGACTAGGGTTTTATTTTCCTCTCCCCACCCTTTTATTCTTTTCAAGAAGAGCTGTATAATCTGAGGAATCTTAGGGAGTTATGTAGCCTTGTGGAGTTGGATTCAATGGTGAAATGCTTATTCCTTCCATCAAAGATGTACCATGATGCTGAAGATATAGTACCTGGGCTAATGTATGAAGTCTGCCAGAGGTCCTTTTTAGTGTGAAAAATGGCACCTTTAGATTTCTGTGGGACATCTGTGTACCTTGCAGATGGATGTACTATGCCATTTCTGTCTTGGGATGCTGTGATGCAGCACAAGAAATGTTGGCATGTGGTATGAGTAGGTGTCAAGGAGTGACTGGTGAGTGACAAGAAGTGTTCCTTGTTCTTCGAGGCTGCACAAGGTGCTGCTTTTTCAGAGCTCAGGTGGTGGTCTCTGAGGCCAGTGGTATGGGATGTCTTCCCTGCTGAGTCCTGCTGCCTAGGCCTAATGAGCCCTTCCCTGCACGCAGGTAGCACAGAGCTCAACCAGTGGAGCAGCATCCCTCTTTCTGTCTCATGTAAGACTAGGTTAGAAGCAGAAATGAGCATGGAAAGTTTTCATCCTTGCAGGTTTCCCCCTTGTTCTGTAGTCTTTAGCCTTAGAATCATAGAATCACCCATGTTGGAAGAGACCTCCAAGATCATCCAGTCCAACCTATCACCCAGCCCTAGCCAATCAACTAGACCATGGCACTAAGTGCCTCATCCAGTCTTTTCTTGAACAGCTCCAGGGACAGTGACTCCGCCACCTCGCTGGGCAGCCCATTCCAATGGCAAATCATTCTCTGTGAAGAACTTCACAGTATCACAGTAGCACAGTATCATCAGGGTTGGA
>WAAF01007974.1:24393-38054 GCA_013400475.1 Tricholaema leucomelas
AAACCATTCTATGATTCTAAACTTGCTGAGGGTGCACTCAATTCCTCTGTCCATATCACTGACAAAGATGTTACAGAGCACTGCCCCCTGAGGAACACCACTTGGCACTGGTCTCCAGGTGGACATTGTGCCCTTGATCACCACCCTCTGCATGCCACCATCCAGCCCATTCCTTATCCAGTGAGTGCTCCACCCATCCAGTCTGTGCTTTTCCAGTTTGGTGACCAGGATGGGACTGAGGCAAATGCCTTACTCAGGTCCAGGTAGACGACATCAGTTGCCCTTCCCCTGTCCATTGTAGCTGTGACTTCATCATCAAAAGCTTCTGCTGTGCTGCTGCCAGAGGAATTCACCTCAAGCCCTTTGAAAGCTGCAGATACCAAAGGCAGGCAGCTCCTGACTTCAGAAGCACATGTTGGATAACTCACATTTCTCTGTGGATTGCACCACTTCATAATTTCTGGGTGTTGCCTTTGTCTGCTCTACATAAAATAAGATCACTTGGCCAAGACTGTTTGCTTTTGTGTTCAACTCTTGTGACTAATCAGGACAGGCAGAGCTGTTAAAACCTGACCCAAAAGGAGACAACCAACAGCAGAGGTTGCTGCTCAGTTTCCACTTGGGTTAGAATCAGAGAATGGTTTAGGTTGGAAGGGAGCTCAAAGCTCAGCCAGTTCCAACCTCATTCTGCCATAGGCAGGGATACCTCTCACTGGAACAGGTCACTCAAGGCCTCATCCAGCCTGGTCCTGAACATCTCCAGGGAGGTTGTGGAGCACAGAAGCACCCAATGTGATCTTTGATCACATTGGGTGCTTCTGTGCTCCACAACCTCCCTGGGAAACCTGTGCCAGTGTCTTACCACCCTCAACCTGTGCCAGTGTCTCACCACCCTCAGCTTGTGCCAGTCTCTCACCACCCTCCCTGCAAACAACTTCTTCCTCACATCCAGTTTCAATCTCCCCTCTGCCACTTCAAACCCATTCCTCCTCCTCCTCTCACTCCCAGACCTTGTCAATAGTCCCTCTCCAGCCCTCCTGCAGCCCCCTTCAGATCCTGCAAGGCCACTCCAAGGTCTCCTCCAAGCCTTCTCTTCTCCAGCCTGCACAGCCCCAACTCTCTCAGCCTGTCCTCAGCCCTCTGAGCATCTTGGTGTTGTCTGAAGCAAATCTGGGCATCAGCAGAAGAAACTCTCTCACCCTGTTGCTGCAGGGTCCTGAGGCCAGTGGATGATGCTGCTGGTCAAGAGATTCCTGGGTTGGAAGAGACCCTCAAAGCTCCTCTTGTCCACCCCTCCTGCACTCAGCAGGGACACCTCCAACACGAGCAGGCTGCCCAGGGTCACATTAAGGCTAACCTTGTATGTCTCCAGGGATGAGGCCTCAACCACACCCCTGAACAACCTGTTCCAGTGTCTCCCCACTCTGATAGTGCAGAACTTCCTCCTGCTGCCCAACCTCCATCTCTCCTGTCCAAATCTCTGCTCTGTTGCCTGGCATTGACCAAAGCCAACAAAAAAAGAAGTGTGGTTTGAATTCTACTGAGCCAAAGTCCTTTTAGTTGCTGCTTAGTTGGGTGCCAGAGATCAAGCCCTGAGCTTGAGGGGGACTGACACAGGTTCACCAGGTGGATTTTTCTCTTCCAGATGTGGGCCTATGGTGCTGGATGCTCTGATCAAGATTAAAAATGAGATGGACTCCACTCTGACCTTCCGCAGATCCTGCAGGGAAGGTAAGAAGGAATTTCTCACCCTGCCAAGGTGGAGAGTGTCAGGGATTCATAGATGGGTTGGGCTGGAGAGGAACTTCAGGATCATCCAGTTCCAACCCCCTTGCCATGGGCAGGGTACACCTCCCACCAGCACAGGTTGCTCATCCAGCCTGACCCTGAACACCACCGGGGAGGGGGCAGCCACAGCCTCCCTGGGGGACAGCCACAGCCTCCCTGGGCAGCCTGTGCCAGTCTCTCCCCACCCTCACTCTCAACAATTTCATCCTCATCTCCACTCTCACTCTCCCCTCTCCCAGCTCACAGCCATTGTCCCTCCTCCTGGCACTCCCAGCCCTTGTCCAAAGTCCCTCCCCAGCTCTCCTGCAGCCCCTTCAGGCACTGCAAGGCAGCTCTAAGGTCTCCCTGGAGCCTTCTCCTCTCCAGGCTGAACAGCCCCAACTCTTCCAAAAACCAGCAGCCTCCAGCTGCCAGAAGTTCAGCTCCTGGGTCAGCTGCCTAACCTGGGCTCATCTAACCTCACCTCCACATCCTGCCTACCAAAGGAACAGTTACAGAGAAAATAGACCCACAGGAGGGGTTGGGCTGGAAGGGACCTCAAAGCTCATCCAGTTCCAACCCCACTGCCATGGGCAGGGACAGCTCCCACCAGCCCAAGGTGCTCAGGGCCTCATCCAGCCTGGTCTTGAACACCTCCAGGGAAGGGGCAGCCACAGCCTCCCTGGGCAACCTGTGCCAGTCTCTCCCCACCCTTACTCTCAACAATTTCTTCCTCATGTCCACTCTGTCTCCTCTCTCTCAGCTCCAAGTCTTTGTGCCTCCTCTTGTCACTCCCAGCCCTTGTCCAAAGTCCGTCCTCAGCTCTCCTGGAGCCCCCTTCAGGTACTGAAAGGCTGCTGCAAGGTCTTGCTGCTGGAGCCTTCTCCAGGATGAACAGCCCCAACTCTCTCAGCCTATCCCCACAAGAGAGGTTCTTCATCCCTCTCTTCATCTTCATGACCTCCTCTGGACCCTCTCCAACAGTTCCTTCTTGTGCTGGGGGCCCCAGAATTTGAGGCAGTGCTGCAGGTGAGGTCTGAGCCGAGCAGAGGGGCAGAATCCCCTCCCTGTGCTGCTGCTCTCCCAGCTTTGGATGCAGCCCAGGGACACAGCTGGCTCTGGGCTGCCAGTGACCATTGCTGGCTCCTGGGGAGCTTTTCATCAACTGACACCCCCAAGTCCTCCTTCTCCAGACTGCTCCAGACTCCTCACCCACTTAGCAGACTTCAAGGCAGATGCAGCTGCCATGCTCCTCTTCCAGCTGCTGCAATGAATCGAGGGGGGTGAAGCTGAAGCTCACATTCAGAGGCTGTAATCACAGCAGAGTGAGCTGGAAGCAGCCCCAGTCCTTCCAGTTTGTGTCCTCATCTTCTTCATCTCACTGCCCTCCAGTGATGAGCTCTGCAAGGAAAGGGAGCAAGAAGAGAGATTAGAGCAGGGAAATCATAGAATCAGGCAGGTTGGCAGAGAGCTCCAAGCTCACCCAGCCCAGCCTAGCACCCAGCCCTGCCCAATCAACCAGACCATGGCACTCAGTGCCCCAGCCAGGCTTGGCTTCAACACCTCCAGGCACAGCCACTCCACCACCTCCCTGGGCAGCCCATTCCAATGCCAATCACTCTCTCTGCCAACAACTTCCTCCTAACATCCAGCCTAGACCTGCCCTGACACAGCTTCAGGCTGTGTCCCCTTCTTCTGTCCCTGGCTGCCTGGCAGCAGAGCCCAACCCCACCTGGCTACAGCCTCCCTGCAGGCAGCTGCAGACAGCAATGAGCTCTGCCCTGAGCCTCCTCTGCTGCAGGCTGCACACCCCCAGCTCCCTCAGCCTCTCCTCACAGGGCTGTGCTCCAGGCCCCTCTCCAGCCTTGCTGCCCTTCTCTGGACACCTTCCAGCACCTCAACATCAGTTGAGGGGACAGATATGGGCAGTGGGAATGGCTTGCAGGGGCTGCTATGGAATAAGAAAGGCTGTAACTGGTAGAGTGCTCAGGACCTGTAGGGATAGCATCAGGAATATTGTTTGCATTTATTTATGTATTTGTTTTGTCGTTGGCCCTTTGCCTGAGCTGAATGAGCAGAAGGCCATCTGCTGGTTTTAGCCCTGCAGAGCCACTGCCTGCCTGCCTCTTTCTCCCACAGCTCCAAACCAGCTTAACTTGCATTGAAATCTCCCTCTTCCAGTTGACCTTCCCTGTAAAATTTCTCAATTGGGCTAATGCTGAGCTTAAAATAACAGCTGAGGAAGTGCAGGGAGGGAGGATGCTGTGGTGAAATGCCTTTTCATTTAATTAGGTGGGTCTGCCAGTGTGAGAAATTGATGTGTAGTCAATGCCTGAAGATGTTTTGACTTGGATCCCAATGGAAAGCACTCTCCCCACGCAGCAGTTCCCTCTGGAATCTGCATGGCAAGTGGAGGAATTTCCTCCACTGTGGTTGTCCTGGGCTGGCTCAGGAGCAGTGTGGGCAGCAGGCCAAGGGAGGTTCTTCTGCCCCTGTGCTCAGCACTGCTCAGCACACACCTGGAGTGCTGTGTCCAGTTCTGGGCTCCTCAATTCAAGAGAGATGTTGAGGTGCTGGAAGGTGTCCAGAAAAGGGCAGCAAGGCTGGGGAGGGGCCTGGAGCACAGCCCTGTGAGGAGAGGCTGAGGGAGCTGGGGGTGTGCAGCCTGCAGAAGAGGAGGCTCAGGGCAGAGCTCATTGCTGTCTGCAGCTCCCTGCAGGGAGGCTGTAGCCAGGTGGGGTTGGGCTCTGCTGCCAGGCAGCCAGCAAGAGAAGAAGGGGACCCAGCCTGAAGCTGTGGCAGGGCAGGTTGTGGCTGTATCACAGGCTCACAGGGTGTCAAGGGTTGAAAGGGACCCAAAGAGCTCATCCAGTCCAACCCCCTTCCAGCGCAGGACCACACAATCTAGCTCAGGGCACACAGGAACACATCCAGACAGGGCTGGAAAGGCTCCAGAGAAGGAGACTCCACAACCTCTCTGGGCAGCCTGTGCCAGGGCTCTGGGACCCTTCCAGTCAAGAAGTTCCTCCTTGTGTTGAGCTGGAACCTGCTGTGCTGCAGCTTCCATCCGTTGCTGCTTGTCCTGTCCCAGGGAGCAGTGAGCAGAGCCTGTCCCCCCCACTCCTGACCCCCAGATATTCATAACATTGATTAGATCACCTCTCAGGATTGGCTTCTCCAGACTAAGCAGCCTCAGGGCCCTCAGCCTCTCATCATCATCTTCAGAACTCTCTGCCAGACCCTCTCCAGCAGATCCCTGTCCCTCTTCAACTGGGGAGCCCAAAACTGAGGGCAGTACTCAAGATGAGGTCTCAGCAGGGCAGAGTAGAGAGGCAGGAGGACCCCCCCTTGATCTGCTGCACACACTCTGCTTACTGCACCCCAGGATCCCATTGGCCTTCTTGACCACAAGGGCACAATCCTGCCCCATAGTTAACTTGTTACCCACCAGCAGTCCCAGGTCCCTCTCCACTGGGAGGATGTTAGGAGGAAGTTGTTGGCAGAGAGAGTGATTGGCATTGGAATGGGCTGCCCAGGGAGGTGGTGGAGTCTCTGTGCCTGGAGGTGTTCAAGCAACGCTTGCATGGGGCACTGAGTGCCATGGTCTGGTTGATTGGATAGGGCTGGGTGCTAGGTTGGCACTGAGTGCCATGGTCTGGTTGATTGGGCAGGGCTGGGTGCTGGGTTGGGCCGGATGAGCTTGGAGCTCTCTTCCAGCCTGGCTGATTCTGTCACTGTCAGTGAGTGCTGTTGTGCCCTGAGCAGTTGAGTTTCTTTGCCCTTGATACTCCTCTGTGAAGTGAGAGATTTCCCAAGCTGAGCTGCTTCAACCCTTCCCCCTTTTCTCCCCCCATCCAACTCCACATTCCTGTTGCATGCTCACAGATCTCTGTCTGCAGCTTTGCTTCCCTCTCCAGTTGGCTGGAAAATAGTTGTCAGCCTCTCTCTGGTGGGAGGAATAACCTTGGCAGCAGTGCCAGGCTTTCTCTGGCAGGGAGGGCAAGGCCAGCAGGTCAGGCTTGGCTCTGGCTCACAGCAGTGGAGAGCTGACAAATCCTCTGCAATGAGAGTTTTGCCCTTTGGACATTTGTCTTCTCCTTAATGTGATGGTTTGGGCAGCAGCCTGAGTTGGATACCTGAGCTCCTGACCCCAGCACTATCTGTGGCAGTGCTGCAGTGTGGAGTTCTTCATTCCTTGCAAACCTTGGCCTTTCCTGGCCCTCAGCTGATCCTTCTGTAGCTGGCAGATCATTAGTGGTGTCACTGGATCCAGTTGTGAAGCTATTTATATGCTGTTTGTTCTGCTGGGTGTCTGTCCTCTCACCTCTGGGAGTTAATGAGTGCAGTTTCTGGCACCCTGCTGCAGAAGGCATGAGGAGAAGCTTCCCTCACAGGCTTCATTCTGTGTCCCTGACCTTCAGGGATGCTTCTGACCATAACAGGGGTGATTCAGCCTGGAGAAGAGAAGGTTCCAGCAAGGCCTTTCCAGTACTTGAAGGGGCTCCAGGAGAGCTGGGGAGGGACTTTGGACAAGGGCTGGGAGTGATAGGTTGAGGAGAAATGGCTTAGAGCTGGGAGAGGGGAGAGTGAGAGTGGAGATGAGGATGAAATTGTTGAGGGTGAGGGTGGGGAGAGACTGGCACAGGTTGCCCAGGGAGGTTGTGGCTGTCTCCTGCCTGGAGGTGTTCAAGGCCAGGCTGGATGAGGCTTTGAGCACTCTGGGCTGGTGGGAGGTGTCCTTGCCCATGGCAGTGGGGTTGGAACTGGATGATCTTGGAGGTCTCTTCCAACCTAAACCATTGTATGAACTGCAGGGCTGCTGGGGGGTGCCTCTGCTTCCCATGCTACAATCCAAGCTTTAGCTGCTTCACCTCACCATCACCTTGTACTTCAGCCTTGGCAACCCAGCTTTGTGCTTTCCCCACCCTGAGCAGCACAGAAAACTGAAGAGTGATGTGAAGGGGCTGAAGTGTCCAAGCTGCTTGGGTTCACCATCCCTGGAGCTCTTTAAGAGGAGTTTGGATGTGGCATTTAGAATGGTTTAAGTTAGAAAGGACCTCAAGGATCAGCCAGTTCCAACCTCCTGCCATAGGCAGGGACACCTCTCACTGGAACAGATTGCTCAAGGCCTCATCCAGCTTGGCCTTGAGCACCTCCAGGGAGGTTGTGGAGCACAGAAGCACCCAATGTGATCAAAGATCACATTGGGTGCTTCTGTGCTCCACAACCTCCCTGGGCAACCTGTGCCAGTCTCTCACCACCCTCCCTGCAAACAGCTTCTTCCTCACATCCAGTTTCAATCTCCCCTCTGCCGGTTCAAACCCATTCCTCCTCCTCCTGCCATTCCCAGATCTTGTCAATAGTCCCTCCCCAGCCTTCCTGTAGCCCCTTTCAGATCCTGCAAGGCCACTCCAAGGTCTCTTCCAAGCCTTCTCTTCTCCAGGCTGAAGCCTGGCCCTTGGTGCCATGGTTTGGCTGATGTGGTGGTGTTAGGTTACAGGTTGCACTTGATGATCTCAGAGGTCTTTTCCAGCCTCAGTGGTTCTGTGACTCCCTCCTGTCTGTCTTCTTTATTTAAGTAGCAGCCTCTTTGGCCCAGTAGAACCTCTTGGCCTTTTTCTTCCTTCCATACAGAGTTTCTTGAAGGTGGCCCCAGAGGCCACACATTGGAGTCAGAGGATCACAGGTTGGAAGGGACCCAAGGAGATCATCCAGTCCAACCCCCCCTGCCAGAGCAGGACAATGCTATCTAATACAGATCAGACAGGAACACATCCAGACAGGCCTTGAAAGGCTCCAGAGAAGGAGATGTCAAAGAGAGAGGTCTCCAGAGAAGGAGTCCAGGAGGATCTTCAGGTAGGATAAGAAGGTAAAGATCTGATGTTGTCCTCTTCTCCCACCCAGGAATCTGCGGCTCCTGCGCCATGAACATTGCTGGTGGCAACACTTTGGCCTGCATCAAAAAAATCGATCCTGATCTCAACAAGGTCACCAAGATCTACCCTCTGCCCCACATGTATGTGGTGAAGGATCTTGTCCCAGTGAGTGTCCACCCCTTGGCAGCCTGCAGCTGAGCAGGGCACCGTTCCCAGCAGCATTCCTGCTGGGATACCGCAGGGAGGTGTCGACGAGATCAGGTCTCAGAGAATGGTAGGAGTTGGAAGGGACCTCTGAAGGTCATCCACTCCCCACTCCAACCTCCTTGCCAAAGCAGGCTTACCTAGGGCAGGTCTGGGGGATAGGTTGGACTGGATGAGCTTGGAGGTCTCTTCCAACCTGTTTGGTTCTGTGATTAATGTTAATGGCAAATGAATAAACTTCATTGGGTCATAGAATCCTAGAAGCAGTCAGGGCTGGAAGGGACCACAAGGAGCAGCCAGTTCCAACCCCCCTGCCGTGGCCTGGGACACCCTACCCTAGAGCAGGGAATCAGTCAGGGNAAGTCCCTCCCCAGCTTTTTTTAGGCCCCCTTCAGATCCTGGCAGGCCACAAGAAGGTCACCTGGGAGCCTCCTCTGCTCCAGCCTGCACAGTCCCAACTCTTTCAGTCTGTGCTCACAGCAGAGCTGCTGCAGCCCTCTCAGCATCCTCCTGGCCCTGCTCTGGACACACTGGTCACTCAGGAACACATCCAAGTGGGTTTTGAGACTCCCCAGAGGTGGAGATTCCACCACCTCTCTGAGAAGCCTGCTCCAGAGCTCTGTCTCTCATGTGTCTCCTGTTGATGTTTTGTGGGTTGGGTGGGTCTGAGCTTCGCAGCAATGACTAAATCTCTCCTCCTGAGAAGGAATGTGGCAGGTTGAGGTAGAAAATGTCTCCTGTTGGAGTTGTAGCAGATGTAGCAAAGGGCTAAAAAGCCTCCCCTCTTGAGGACAGGCTGGGAGAGTTGGGGCTGTTCAGCCTGGAGAAAAGAAGGCTCCAGGGAGACCTTGGAGCTGCCTTCCAGTACTTGAAGGGGCTGCAGGAGAGCTGGGGAGGGACTCTGGACAAGGGCTGGGAGTGACAGAAGGAGGGACAATGGCTTTGAGCTGGAAGAGGGGAGAGTGAGAGTGGAGATGAGGAAGAAATTGTTGAGAGTGAGGGTGGGGAGAGACTGGCACAGGTTGCCCAGGGAGGCTGTGGCTGCCCCTTCCCTGGAGGTGTTCAAGGCCAGCTTGGATGAGGCCCTGAGCACCCTGTGCTGGTGGGAGCTGTCCCTGCCCATGGCAGTGGGCTTGGAACTGGATGATCTTGGAAGGTCCCTTCCAAGCCAAACCAACTCTGTGTTCAATCTCATCACCACCTCAGCCTCACTCCAGGTCACCTCTTTGCCTTTTTCTCCTAGGACCTGAGCAACTTCTACGCTCAGTACAAGTCCATCGAGCCCTACCTGAAGAAGAAGGACGAGTCCAAAGAGGGCAAGCAGCAGTACCTGCAGTCCATAGAAGACCGTCAGAAACTGGTTACTGCTTCTCCTCTCCCTAGCACTGCCATCCCCTCCAGATAAGGGCAGGGTTAACCATTAATGTGCCCTTAACTTCTCCTTCCTTTCCTGCCCTCAGCTGTCTGGACTACAACCTGCCCTGGCTGGAAATGCAGCGTCATGGCTTGCCTGCAGTGCTGGAGGCCACAGTCTGCTAATGAAAGGCAGTGCTGGTGCTGCTGGGCACTTCTGATCTCAGCTCCACTGCCTGTGCTGCAGAGCTCTCTCCTGTGGTGCTGCCAGGGCTGCAGGGCCTGTAGTGCTCAGCTGGAGATGAGGCTGTGGCCTTTGTGCTGGTGCTCAGGCTGCCAGTGTCAGCTGGCTCACTCAGCTGGCTGCAGCAGGCTCTCACCTTGCTGCTGCTGCCTTCTCCAGCCCTAAAAGTGAAAGGCAGAAGCTTTTGGGTGTAGAAACATGAGCACAGTGTGTGAGTGCAAAGCCTGGGGAGTCTGCCTTGGGCTTTTGGGCCGTGCTCTGGGGTGCATCGAGAAGAGTGTGGCCAGGAGATGAAGGGAGATTCTCTCCTGCTTTAGTGGGAGGTGTCCCTGCCTATGGCAGGGGGTTGGAGCTGGATGATCCTTAAGGTCCCTTCCAACCTAAACCATTCTATGATTCTGTGATTCTCTTCTGCCCTAGTAAGGCCATATCTGGAGTTCTGGGTCCAGTTCTCTGCTCCCCAGTTCAAGAGAGACAAGGGAGTGCTGGAGAGAGTCCAGTAGAGGCAATGAGGAAGATGAAGGGACTGGAACATCTCCTCTGGAGCCTTTCAAGGCCTGTCTGGATGTGTTCCTGGGTGACCTGAGCTAGATTGTATGGTCCTGCTCTGGGAGGGGGGGGTTGGACTGGATGAGCTCTCTGGATCCCTTCCAACCCCTGACATCCTATGATCTCTCTGATGAGGAAAGACCTGGGGCTGTTTAGTCTGGAGAGCAGCCTGAGAGGGGATGGTAATAAGTATCTGAAGGGTGAGGGCAAGAAAAAGGAGCCAGCCTCTTCCTCTGGTGCACAGTGATAGGACAGAGGGCAATGGGCACAAACTGGAACCCTGCAAGTTCCACCTCAAGCTGAGGAGAAACTCGTTTGGTGTGAGGGTGCTGGAGCCCTGGAGCAGGCTGCCCACAGAGGTTGTGGAGTCTCCTTGTCTGGAGACTCTCAGAACCCACTTGGATGTGTTCCTGTGTGATCCTGCTCTGGCAGAGGGGTTGGACTGGATGATCTCCGGGGATCCCTTCCACTCCCCCCACTATTCTGTGGTCCTGTGTAAGCAAACCTCCAACAGACAGTGAGTGCTGCCCAAGTCCTGCTCACAACTTGTGAAGTTGCTTTTTATCCCCTTGCTGCTGTTCCTCTTGCTCTGAGAGCAGCCTGTCTGCAGGAGGAGCTCAGATGCAGGCTCTGCTGACAAACTTCCACCTCTGGGAGGTGTTTAAGGCCAGGCTGGATGGGGCTCTGGCCAGCCTGCTCTAGGGTAGGGTGTCCCTGCCCATGGCAGGGGGGTTGGAACTGGCTGCTCTTTGTGGTCCCTTCCAACCCTGACTGCTTCTAGGATTCTCCTTTAAAGCCTCAATTGTTTGCAACAGGAAAATCAGAAAGAAGCTGAAATGGAGAGCAAGGAGGTAACTGTGATACTGTGAACTCTGACTTAGCCTTGCTGAGCCTACCCAAGAGATTCCTGCAAGCTCCAAGGACTTCTGGCATCAACTAAATTTAATGAGACCTTTCAGAAAGCAACTTTCAGGCTCCTAAATGGAGCTGGTTTGGCTTCTGCCTCTTACCCAGCAGGGCTTCGTTGAGCTACTGTGGGAGACCCTCAGCTCCTCAAGACTTTGTCTGCTGCCCACTTGTGGGTGGGTCTGACTTTGGTCAGTGCCTGCAATAGAGACATCTTCATCTCTGAAAGAGGTGAAACGGCTGCAGGCTCCCCCTGTGGGTTGTGAGCGGTGCTTGGGCATGCCCTGCGAGCACACTCTGAGCTCCTCTCCCTGCTCCTCTGCCGCGGGGCAGACTTTGTTCTTTCTTCCCTTTTGTACCCTGGCCTTGAGCTGTTAATTGGTTACATCCTTGTTCCTTTCCCCAGCTGCTTACTGGGACAGGCTGGGAGGAAGGAATGGAGGAAGATGAAGGAATGCAGGAAGATGAAGCAATTTGCATGTTCTGGTGCTTGGTTGTATCCGTTTTGGTGCGGAGGAGCTGTGAGGAGGAGCTGCTCTCATCCAGCAGTGCTGCTTCAGCATAAAGCTGTTGGAGCTGCTCTGTTGTAGCAAGTCTGTAGCAGGCTGTGATGGTTTGGGTGTTACCAAGGTCCAGTGCAGAGTCCTGCTTCTGGGGAGGGATAATAAACTGCAGCAGTAGAGGCTGGAAGGTGACTGCTGGAGAGCAGCCCTGTGGAGGGGGACCTGGGGGGTGACAAGTTCCCCATGGGGCAGCAATGTGCCCTGGGGGCCAAGAAGGGCAATGGGATCCTGGGGTGCATTAAGCAGAGTGTGTGCAGCAGATCAAGGGAGGTTCTACTCCACCTCTACTCTGCCCTGCTGAGACCTCATCTTGAGTACTGTGTTCAGTTTTGGGCTCCCCAGTTGAAGAGGGACAGGGATCTGCTGGAGGGAGTCCAGCAGAGGGCTAGGAGGATGAGGAAGGGACTGGAGGGCACTGCCTGATGAGGAGAGGCTGAGGGCCCTGGGGCTGCTTAGTCTGGAAAAGACTTAGAGGGGATTTGATAAATGTTTATGAGTATCTGAGGGCTGCCAGGAGTGGGGGGACAGGCTCTGCNGCTGTGTGCTGGTTTGGGTGTTCCCTGCCCCCCCTCCCCCCCTTAAGGAAATCACCCAGAGCAGGCTCAGCTGAGCTGGAAATGAAGTGGAGCTTTGTGTTGACAGCTTAGCACAAGACACCAGCAGAGAGTTGCAATCCACACAGCCAGAGACAGACATAGACAAGGTAAAGGTAATACAGAGCCACAGCAGCCCTCCCAGAAAGCAGAGTCCCCAGCAGGGGCTCCCAACCACCCTTCCACCTTCTCCCACCCCTCTGCCTTACCCCAGCCTTTGCCTTATGTTCAAGGTGAGTTTGGAGAGTCAGCCAGGGGGGTTAGGAAGCAGAGGGATAAGTCAGGCAGCAAGTTAGGTTAGAGGGAGAAGTTCCTGCAGCCCCAGGGCCAGAGACTCTGTATCTGTGTTTGTGTTCTTGTTCTTACCCATCTCAGCAAGCCTCTGAGTGCAGCAGACATCACCTTTGGTTCCTTTCCACAGCCTATAGCCTAATTCCTCTCACCAAAATGTTCCAGCTAGGCTCAAACTAGCACGTGGGGCAAGTGGGGAGGGGAATGTGTGCTCTTGTAAATGCCCTCTGGCAAGAGAAAGGGCTTTGCCATGGCTCTCTGCACTGGTTTGACTCTTGTCTCTCTCATCATAGGATGGGCTCTATGAGTGCATCCTGTGTGCCTGCTGCAGCACCAGCTGCCCCAGCTACTGGTGGAATGGGGACAAGTACTTGGGCCCTGCAGTGCTGATGCAGGTAAGGATGGATCCCATTTCTAGCATTCCATGCTCCAGATCCTGGCCCACAGCTCCTAAGTTAGATCTGGCTTCACAGCCTCAAACTGACACTCCAGTGGGACAAGGGAGGGGATCCTGCCTCTGCTCTGGTGACTTGTTCCAGTGGGAGGTGTCCCTGCCATGGCAGGGAGGTGGAACTTGGATGAGCTTTGAGGTCCCTGCCAACCTAAACCATTCTCTGAGAACCCACCTGGGGCACTGTGTCCAGCTCTGCTGTGTCCAGCTCTGCTGTCTCCAACACAAGAAGGACATGGAGCTGTTGGAGGGGATCCAGGGGAGGCCGTGAAGATGGTCAGAGGGCTGGAGAACCTCCCTTGTGGGGACAGGGTGAGACAGTTCAGCCTGGAGAAGAGAAGGCTCCAGCAAGGCTTTGGAGCAGCCTACCAGTACCTGAAGGGGGCTGCAGGAGAGCTGAGGAGCTGACAAGGGCTTTGAGCTGGGAGAGAGGAGATGGAGATTGGAGATGAGGAAGAAATTCTTGAGAGTGAGGGTGGGGAGAGACTGGCACAGGTTGCCCAGGGAGGCTGTGGAGCACAGAATCACCCAATGTGATCTTTGATCACACCCAATGTGATCTTTTGAACCCTGGAGGTGTTCAAGGCCAGGCTGGGTGAGGCCTTGAGCAACCTGGGCTGGTGGGAGGTGTCCCTGCCTGTTGCAGGGGGGTTGGAACTGGATGAGCTTGAAGGACTCTTCCAACCCACCTCACTCTCTGGATCTGTGGCAGCTTGCAGCAGCATTTGGTGACCACTTGCAGCAAGCAGCATGTGGTGACCACTCTCTTGCAGCAAGCAGCATGTGGTGACCACTCTCTTGCAGCAAGCAGCATGTGGTGACCACTGTCTTGCAGCAGGCAGCATATGGTGACCACTCTCTTGC
>WAAF01007976.1:0-12486 GCA_013400475.1 Tricholaema leucomelas
AAGTGGCTCAGCAGGTCACTTACTTCTTCCTTGTGGGTTACAGGGAGGCTATACAGGTCCCTGACTCTCCCAGTTCTGAAGGCCAGCTGTCCTGGAGACAACCTGTCCCACTATTGAAGATCGAGGCAAAGAAGGTGTTAAGTACCTCTGCCTTTTCCTCATTCTTTGTTACTATATTCCCCTCTCCATCTAATAGGGAGTGGAAGTTGTTCTTGGCCCTTCTTTTGCTATTAATATACTTACAGAAACATTTTTTATTCTCCTTAACAGCAGTGGCCAGCCTAAGTTCTAAATGGGCTTTTGTCTCTCTAAATTTTTTTTCCAACCAGACCTAGCTACATCCTTGAACTCTTCCTGGGATTATGATTATACACTTATTTCTATTCATGTGTTGTATATAATTGTGGTGTTTTTTTACCTACAGTTTTAATATATTTTATGTTTTCTTTCCATTTATATATGTAGTATATAAGATTTTGTCCATATACTATAGCAGTTATGATATAAACATATAATTGCTTGTAGCAACTGTTTTTACACAACTGTTTCCCTTATGCCCTACAAATAGCTATCCTACCTATAGATTGCAACCCCCTCCAAATGTCTCATAATGCTTTGCTCACACCTATAGTAATTATTAAAAATGATATGTTTAACACTAAAAATCACTACAGAAAGAATAAATATTGACAGACTAATGTCAGTCAGCATTAAATATCTTCAATATTGCATTGTTCAGGACAGAAGACTTGCAAAATGCAAAAACCCCAGATACAGAAAAGCCCAAATCCTGAGAAAATGGGGACTACCTTCACATTCAGTTTTAGTTTATTCTGAGCAAATAAAAGCTTTCCTCTAACCCTTCATAATAGTCATGTGTAAGTAGAGACTAGCTGTCCAGAGAGGACAGACTCGGCCCTTTGCCATAGATCTGTGCTTTTCTGACTGCATTATTTATGAAAATATTAATTATAAATAAGAGACCTGCTGAGTACGGACAGAGAGCAGTGAGAAATGCCCGAAGGAGGAATGTGATCAGTTTGAAAGCATTCCTTGCTAAAGAGTGTGGCTTAGTGCTAAAAGGTGAATACGAATGATTGCTCTTAGTTCAGACCTGCAAGCTTTCCTCTGTCACAGAAGAGAAAGGAGCTTATCAGTTTCCTGTTGCTCCCAGGTACGTTTCTTCCTGGCAGGGGGGTTCCACATCAGACCTCCTCTGCATTCACCTCTAACGGCTCTCCGTTTTGTTTCCAGTATCTCTCTATTAGCGGCATGATTCTTTTTTCCCCTGCTCAGTTTTAGTTTCAACAGGTGCCAGAATTCGAACTGGTCAAAGTATAAAGATGCATTCATTCCTAAATTATCACTAGCACAGCCATAACTATCAAAGTGTTGCCATGCCATTTCCTAGGTCAATTTATGGCATAAATACCCTGTCAAAGGCACAATGATTTATTCATTCTCCTCAAAGATAAGTATCATATGGTGGGACTCATTATATGATTGATTTCAGCTTATTTGAATGATTGCATTGCTGATGGTGGACGCAAAGGGAGGCATCAGAGATCTGGGAACTAGATACATAACACCAATGTGTTTTTCATGGGAGCACTTTCACTCACATGCTAAATCCCAGGCTTCAGCTGGGTAATTCATGTCAGCTCCAGTAAAGCTGCCAGAGCCTCTAAAAATAATTATTAAAATTTTGAAAGCTTTTTTTTCCCTCTCCTTAAAACCCACATGAGACTTGTAAGGATCCCTAGGAATTTGTTCTTGTCACTCCTGATCTCCCTGATGGCAGTTTCAGTAAGTGCCTGCCTCAGTGAGATAGTAAACCTCAGGGAACAGAGTAGCCTGGAAGGAACAAAACTTGCCCGGTTTCTCTGGCTGTTGTCAGATCAAGGTCTCTGCTGATGGCAGGTGTAGATGTGAGTGGATCACATTGGCTCTGCTGGACAATTACAGTTTCCCTGTATGGTTCCTCACATCAGCAGTTGTTTTAGTGAGAGTGGAGCCTCCTAAAGGTGTAAGTAGCTTTAAACTTGAGAGTGAAATGAGAAGATTGTTGTTTGGAGACAAGTGGAAACTTTGTCTTATAAAATATCCAGTGTCTTGGAAAGTGCACCTATATGGCACATACAGTGTAAATATTAGAATTTGGTTTCCCCGTGGTAATGAGGAATGTTTTGAAAAATCCATTTGACTGAGCTGTTCTGTAGCAGAAAGCTAAGAACACAGTTATTATGATGAACCTATGAACTGGCTATTTAAATAAAGTGCAGTGTGCAACATACCACTTCAGCACTTCACAACATCATTCAGAGTAGCTGCTTCTTAGGTGTTGAGGGCACATTCCAATGTAAGTTCAGAGTAGTACTGCGTTACTGAAGTAAATCTGCCAGTTGCCTCCACTTGCACTGTTTTTTGTTTGTTTGTTTTTTCGTTGTAGAATGGTCTCAGAGTAAACAAACTGGATTCTTTTAAAACAAAACTGAACTGGAAGACCAGTTCCAGATCATAGAATCATAGAATGGTTTGGATTGGCAGGGACCTTTAAAAGTGATTTAGTTCAACTGCCTTGTCTTGGGCAGGGCCATGTTTCACTAGAGCAGGTTGCTCAGAGTTCTATCCAACTTGACCTTAAGTGTTTCCAGGGATGGAGCATCTACCACCTGTCCAGGCAAACTATTCCAGCATTTCACCACTCTCACTGTAAAAAATTCTTCCTCATATCTAGTCTAGTACAGTACTCAATTCACCTTGAGTACTGTGTCCAGTTCTAGGCCACTCAATTCAGGAGAGATGTTGAGGTGCTGGAACATGTCCAGAGAAGGACAATGAAGCTGGTGAGAGGCCTGGAACACAAACCCTATGAGGAGAGGCTGAGGGATCTGGGGTTGTTTAGCCTGGAGAAGAGGAGGCTCAAGAGGGACCTCATTGCTGTCTACAACTACCTGAAGGGAGGCTGTAGCCAGGTGGGGGTTGGTCTCTTCTCCCAGGCAACCAGCAATAGAACAAGGGGACACAGTCTCAAGTTCTGCCAGGGGAGGTATAGGCTGGATGTTAGGAGGAAGTTCTTCCCAGAGAGAGTGATTGGCATTGGAATGGGCTGCCCAGGGAGGTGGTGGAGTCACCGTCCCTGCAGGTGTTCAAGAGAAGCCTGGATGAGGCATTTAGTGCCATGGTCTAGTTGACTGGCTAGGGCTGGGTGCTAGATTGGACTGGATGATCTTGGAGGTCTCTTCCAACCTGGTTGATTCTATGATTCTATGATTCTAGATGTGGACCTATTGATTTTATCCACAAACAGGCAGAAGATAGCTAACCTGAAATGACCTTCCTGCAGAAAAATACTCTTTGAAATGTGCACCTTGAGAACATCAGGTCCTCAACATTAATTGCTTTACTCTATGGATATCCACTTTCACACATCCACACTGCTTGCTGATAGAAAAGTGACCCATATGAGGCCTGGCCTGTGCACAGCATGATCTGAAAAAGAGTGTTGTCACAAAAAAGCTTCACTGTCCAACAGTTTGTGAAGACTGCATGCAGCATTTTCCTAGCTTTTCACATAAATACTGTTACTGCTGTAACTGAAGTTTTGGCTAAGAGTATTTACTGACCTATTCTTAGAGCTGGAGCTACAGAGAGCTTTGAATAGTAACAATATTTTGCCATCAACCTTCCTGCCTTCATGAGAAATCCTTGCAAAAGTTGGTAGTTTTAAGAGCTGCTTCCCAGTTTTGATAATCAGTAAAATGAAGAACTAAAGTTCACTTTTAAAATGGCTTTTTATTTTCTTTTCTATTTTGTGTTTGGATCTGCTTTCTTAACATTTCAGGACTGCAAAACCAAGTAGTAAATTTACATGGTTTAAAAACTCATGAGAAGTTTCTCTTTCACGTCCAGCCTCTTACCAGGCTGCCCCCATAGAGGCACCATTCTGTTTGCATTTGCAGCAACATTTCAGTATATTCCTCAGGAATAACTGGGTTCAATTAATGTGAAATATTTTGCAGTCACATTTTCTCAAGTTTAAAGGGTTACCTGTTTAAGAATGGTGACTTGCAAAGCAATCTGCTGGGTCTGCCATGAAGAGGCTATGCCACTGATGTGTGCAGCAGGTGACAGGTTGCTTTAGACTTGCTGTTCTCTGGACCTTCTGGCAACATTTATTACTAAAAAAAATAAATTCATTCCTTTTCCCTTAGAGCAATGGTAAAATACAGGTTTAGCTCACAGATAGAAATATGCAGGATTGATGTGTTTTACCTCATGGACTGTACGGAAATATTGATGTGGTTTTATCTGTTCGATCTTTAACCAGTTATTAAAGCTCTAGAAAACCCTGATATTAAGCTGCTCTTTGAGTCTTATCCAGGCATAATGTGCTGTTCAATTGAAAGACTGGCACTGTGAAGAAGATGCAGAGGGTGTAATCACAGCCATTACAGAGAGCCATCAGTGGAGCCAAACCTACACTTTCCACAGTCAGCAGTAGGCAGCTAGATGAAAAGGAACTATTAGAAACCAAACCTAGCGCTCAATGTGTAATAAATGGCCAAGAGAAAGTCTATTAGGGAACTGTTTCCACAAAAGGTAAAATGCTGTCATAGGAAAAGAAAAGATCTAGTGGTAGCTTTAAAAGGTCAGCTTTTCAGGGTAAACTAACACAACTCGTATTGGAAAGCTACCACCTTTATCATCACCACTCATACCTTCAAATTCTGCCCTCCAGCCTTTGTAAGGGAACAGAGTTTATTAAAGAAACATCTTAATAATCCCTTTCCCCTGCTTGCCATGTTTGGTTTTTTTTTTTTTTTTAGGAGTATTATCTTTAGGGTCACTTTTGTGTCATTTTTAGGTAATTTATATTCAGTGATTAAAAGGAGCTAGAGTATTCTAAATATTTTTGATGCTCCCAGTGGACTGTTTCTCTCTTTCCTCCTCCCTGCCGACAGTGCTTAGGGAAAGAGCAGTTTTTTCCTTCTTCTCAGCATGAGGAAACATCAGTGACTTCCTGAGCAGAATCTCCATGGGGAACAGAGGAGGTCAAGAGCAGTGTTAATAAGTCACCTGTGAAAGAGAAGAGCAATAGCCAGCAAGACCAAGAATCATTTAAAGATAGTGTCTCTGAAAAGTTCGTGTTCATTCACATCCTCTACATGAGAACCAGTCCTTCTCCACAAATCACAGAAACAGAGGGCTGAGAAATGTCTCATTGGATATTTAACTCAACTATCTGTGCCAGGCATACTTTATCCTAGACTGAGAGGCACTTTATTTAATATGTACTTTGATGCTGAGATCTCTGGGAGCTCTATAGGGACTGAATTTATTATAGTCCTCCCTGTAAGGAGATTTCTGCTATTTTTAAACATTTGATGAATGTAAACAAAACATATAGGTGAGAAATCCTTAGAAAGATAAATGTTTCTCACTGTCCAGTTGCTATCTGGTTCAGTAAGAAGGTTTAGGGTGGGATAAGGAGAAGAGAAAGGGGACCAAATGGAAGGTGTTGAGGGAAAATCCTACTTTTGTGATACTGTAGCAGTGCTAACAAGGCAGGTACAGCTTGAGTCCCTTTTTGCTAATATAATATAGTATTGTCCTCAGCCCATATGTAATATGTTATGAGGCTTGCAAGTTATTATTTATTTTTAAAGCAAAAGTTTCTTTTTGGGCTTTTTGTTTGTTTTGTTTTGTTTTGTTTTGGTGGTAGGATTCAAGTCATAGAACCATAGAATTGTCAGGACTGGAAGGGACCTCAAGGACCTGGGTCGGCGCAATCCCAGGCACAGATACAGGCTGGGTGGGGAATGGCTGAGAGCAGCCCTGAGGAAAAGGACCTGGGGGTCTGGGTTGACGAAAAGCTCAACATGAGCTGGCAGTGTGCACATGCAGCCCAGACAGCAACCCTGTGCTGGGCTGCATCAAGAGAAGTGTGGCCAGCAGGGCAAGGGAGGGGATTCTCCCCCTTTACTCTGCTCTCGTCAGACCCCACCTGGAGTACTGTGTGCAGTTCTGGAGCCCCCTAACACAAGAAGGACATGGAACTGCTGGAGCGGGTCCAGAGGAGAGCCACGAAGATGATCAGAGGGCTGCAGCAGCTCTGCTATGAGGACAGGCTGAGAGAGTTGGGGCTCTNTCCCTGCCTATGGCAGGGGGTTGGAGTTGGATGATCCTTGAGGTCCCTTCCAACTTAAACCATTCTATGATTCTATGATCATCTAGCTCCAACACCCCGTGCCATGGGCAGGGACACCTCACACTAGATCAGATTGCTCTGAGCTCTAAGAAACTGTGCAGATATACACAATGTGTTTAAGGAGCTGATCTTAGGACTGCGGCAATAATTAGACTTGGGGTTCTCCAATGACCTGTGTTATGTAACATATTTTCGTTGAAAGTCATTGGTATTTGGGTAACCACCTCCCTCAGGCCTTTAAAAAACATCCCAGCAGAACTGTGACTGATAGTCAGAAAAGAGTGCCCTCTGAATGCTAATGAAATTAATCTAATCTTTATTAAACAACTGTAAAAAACAGCAGTTGATACTGCTCAAAATATTGTAAACAGAACACATAGTTATTAAGAGGATTAAGTTAATCTTATGTGAGAAGAGTAAAAGCAGGAGTAGAAACTGGAGTCTCAGGCTGACCTATTTCTAGGTTTTTATGCATAGTGAAATAATAGATACTACAGACAACACCCCAGATATCTNGAAGCATCCACAACCTCCCTGGGCAACCCATTCCAGTGCCTTACCACCCTCACTGTAAAGAACTTCCTCCTAACATCCAGTCTAAATTTCCCCTCTTCCAGCTTAAACCCATTCCCCCTCGTCCTGACATTACTAGACCTTGTCTGATGGAGCTCACCCTAAAACATTTTACCAGTTTCTATAATGAATTCATTTCAGTAAGCTGATGACACCCTGAAGGTCTTTAAAACATTTTATAGTGCAATTCAGACAAATGATTTTGGTGTACAGTGGCATTCCTTGTATATGTAGAAACATTATTTGACACTTTCAGTATAAAACCAAATTAAATTCTTGCTAATTCAGGTCCTAAATATTTGAAGCTTTACATGCTTTTGAAAGCTGAGAGTTTCAGAATGTTTTCATTTTCTGAAGTTCTAATGATTTTTTTTCCAAAAGTGAACAATTTATCACCTCTTTTATGAGGAGCCTCTCTACTAGCTCCTTAATCTCATATTTCCACTCATTTGCGCAAGACCTTATGGGCTGGGAGGCAATCTCAGAACTTGTGTTGGCTCCATAGAAAACATTGCAATCTCTGAAAAAAACGATATGGTTCTTCTCAGCTTTTATACAACACCTAGGTAGTTTCAGGGTTTACCTATCATGTGGGACACCAGCCAATCTCCTTTTCTAGCACTGCGATCCAGTTCACTTTGTGGAATGCTGTCTTTATTGGCTCACTGAATTACAGCTGTTTTGCTTCCCTCCTTCTCCCATCCAGTTTGCTGAAGACATTTTTTGTATGGAAGACTTTCTTGGCTGGATGAAAGGAATGAGATGAAGCATGACATTCTGATCTAATGGGTACAGATTGCTCTCGAGGAGGCTAAACTCCAAGGTTCCAAGGTCTGCTGTTGCGTTTTATTCAATGCTGTTTGTATATGAAATATAAATGTGTGTGTGTAAGAACATAGGATCATAGAATCAGCCATGTTGGAAGAGACCTCCAAGATCATCCAGTCCAGCCTGTCACCCAGCCCTGTCCAATCAACTAGGCCATGGCACTAAATGCCTCATCCAGTCTTTCTTGAACACATCCAGGGACAGGGAGTAGCAATCAACATTTATTGTTCTTGGAAAACTCCCTGTTCACCCCCAAACTCCTTTTCAGTGAATCTTTTAATATATGTGTACAAAGAAGCTGCTTCAGCTGGAAAACCAGAGAGAACATCTCCCACACTGTGGGGATACCTGTATTCTCTTTCAGGAGATTAGCTTTTGCTTTCTTTTTTTTTGGATGCATGCTCTAACTACCACTGTTTTTCATATTGTGGTGGCAATGACAGCATCTTTTGGCTCCACACAGTAAAGAATGAGTGTGTTTCTTCTGTTTTTGAAAACTCCTGCCCCCTTTGCAAGGGGAAAATAAGTATTGGCACTGGCTGACCTAGGGAGGGTGGAAATTTCTGATCACAACATTTCAAGACTCTTGACTACTTGTTCTTCAAGTGGGGGGTGAGAACCATAGGAATAGAGGGAAGCTTTCCAAACGTGGGGATGGGCAAAGGATGCTGCTGGAAAGAACAATACTGGAAGATGTGTTTGTGGTGGTGAGGTGGCAAGACATTTCTAGAAAGTGGTCCTAGTGCAGTGAGCCAGATTGTCATCAGCAGTGTTTTTACTCCAGATGGATTCTGCTTGCATTGAAGGAAACCAATATCCTGGGGGAGAAAAATTAATCCTCATATATTTTTGCGAGCTACTGAGAATCTTTACTGACTCCTTACAGGAGGGTGTGCCTGACAGACCCTTTTACTCAGGTAGGGCTGGTAGGTTGGTTGCAGCATGTTACTAGTTAGGGGGCAAAAAGTAATTGTGGGATGAAGCACGTATAGCAGCCAGTGAGATGGGTAAAATGTGTAACACAACATGTGACTGTACCTGATTTTCTTGGCAGAATGCAGCACTCTAGCCTCATCATCCTGCTGCATGCCAAGCAAGTCACTGTAATTTACATTTGTTCATTCTGTATGCTTTGTACACAGCTCACACATGCTGGTTTTGCTTGGAGTCAGGGCAAACAAAATGCTCAAATCTTTATGCCTCCCCTGCTGTAGTAGATATTAGGGACAAAAGTTGGCAGTCTTAGGTACTGTCATCTGTCTTGGGAGGATTTGGAGCGGGCACATAATACCCTTTCACTAGGCCATATTTACACAAACAAAATTCAGGCTCTGCTCATGCTGTCAGTGGGGCTCAGTGTAACTTCAAGCAGAAGAGGGAAATGAGGGTAAAGAGCAAAGTGACCTAGGGGCTGGCCTTGGTCTGCACAGTTCATTCTGCCTACTTTGTTCTCTTAAGGATTGGATGAATCTTATGATAAAGATTTTACCCTAAAACTGAGGTCAAACATCCACTACCTCTCATTTAGAGTAAACATAAAAGCTGCATGGAATGAGTGTGAACAAACTGGGTACAGCTAATAGGTCAGGCATCGAGCAGTTAGGAGTCAAGCTGTGTAGCTGAGCACTGGTGGAAAGAAAATGAAAGGCACCGTAACTGCTCTGAGGAAAATCTGTCACAGCGATAATGGGAAGACCAAAGAATCCCATGGAAAATGTGAAAAGAGAACCCAAGGATGCCAAGGAGCAACCCTCTAAGAAAACTTGTATATTTTTAGGAATGAAGGCAACCCAGAGACATGGAATAGCAATCAAAGGGCTTGCCTCTGCATGCTTAGCACCCTCTATGTTAAGTGAAAGAAGACTTTGTATTTGCAGTTAGATCTGAGATTACTGAAGATCACAGAATCACATTACATTAGAGGTTGGAAGGGACCTCCAGAGATCATCGAGTCCAACCACCATGCCAAGGCAGTATCACCTAGGGTAGTCTACATAGAAATACATCCAGGTGGATTTTGAAAATCTCTACATGAGACAACTCCACAACCTCTCCAGGCAGCCTGTTCCAGGGCTCTGTCACCCTCTCTGTAAAGAAGTTTCTCCCCATGTTGAGGTGAAACCTTCTATGTTCCAGTTTGTAACTATTGCTCCTTGTTTTATTGCTGTGCACCACCAAAAAGAGGTTGGCCCCATCCACTTTAAACTAGGTTGGAAGAATGGGAGGGAAAAAAAACAGGCTTACCATAAGCAAGGCTGAGACAATTGTGAGGCAATGTGTCAATGCCACTGCTGTCTCAGGGGAGGTAGATAACAATGAGTTATGTGTTGGAGAAGAGGCAAGGGCTAGCAATGAGTACAAGCTGAGGGACGGCACACCGAGGTGGGAGGCTAATAAGAGTCTTCAGCCTGTTACCTTGCCACATGCTGGGGACACACAAGAAGTCTTAAAGCCTTACAGAGATGGACCACGGGGATCAAGTAATAAGGGGTGTATTAAGATTGTGTCCAGAAGATCAAGGGAGGTTTTCCTCTCCCTCTAACTCTGCCCTGGTGAGACCTCATCTTGAGTACTGGGTTCAGTGTTGGACTCCCCAGTTTAAGAGGGACAGGGATCTGCTGGAGAACGTCCAGTGAAGGACTACAAGGATGATTAGGGGACTGAAACACTGCCTTATGAGGAGAGGCTGAAGGACCTGGAGCTTTTTTAGTCTGGAGAAGAGAAGGCAGAGAGGGACTTTAATAAGTGTTTATAACTATCTGAAGGCTGGGGGTCAGGAGGTGGGGGGAACTGGCTCTTCTCACTTGGTCTCTGTGATAGGACACGGAGCAATGAGGCAGCACAGGAGGTTCTGCCTCAACACAAAGGGGAACTTCTGTACTGTAAGGGTCACAGAGCACTGGAACAGGCTCCCCAGAGACGTTGTCGTTCTCTGGAGACTTTCAAGACACATCTGGATGTGTTCCTCTGTGACCTGAGCTAGATTGTATGGTCCTGCTCTGGCAGAGGGGTTGGACTCGATGATCTCTTTGGGTCCTTTCCAGCCTCTGACATCCTGTGATCCTAACACTTGACACCCAGCCCTCAGATATTTATAGACATTGGTAAGATCTCCTTTCAGTCTTCTCTTCTCCAGACTAAACAGATCCAAGTTTCTCAGTCTCTCTTTGTAGGGGAGATGCTCAAGTGGAGTCTCTGGTGGACTCTTTCTAGCAGGTCCCTATATCTCCTGAACTGGGGAGCCCAAATTTTGACACAGTATTCCAGGTGTGGTCTCACTAGGGCAGAGTAGAGGGGGAGAAGAACCTCCCTAGACCTGCTAGAGCCTCCTTAGACCTACTTCATAGTTAACATGGTGGAATAAGCCTGTGAAGCTCTAATATTGGTTAAAGGTTCAAGTCCAAAGGGACATTCAATTCACTTTTACTGGTTTTCTTCTGTGTATTCAAAAGTCCATTTAGCTTAGCACTTGATGAACTTTCTTCCTCTAATTACAGTATATCATTAAGGTAACACTATCCAAGCTTTACTAGCCCCTCAAGTCATTAAGTCTTTGACTAGCATAATCTGCAGGTAATTTAATGCCTGAATTGACTTGGATCTAAGCTTTGGCATTTTTATTTCTTAGGCAGGGGTAGTTTATAACTCATTGATGTTATGTACAAAGAGCACTAGCATATGATACACGTGTTTCTGTTTGAAAAACAAAAAGTAATCTGACCTTATTAAGTCTGATGGTCTCTAGGTTCATTATCCTTTGGACAACGTTGAATTTGACATTTAATCTATGCTTCACAGTCTCCTGATCTCTTTGCTTCACACAATGGTAGATAGAGCAAGTTCAGTGGTACCAAGCAGAACAGATTGCAAAGAACAGTCGCCCACCAATGGTGATGATAAACAACCTTTTACAACAATTATCTAGTTAAAACACCATTAACAACTAATGACATACATCACAGAACTTACTGAGCCCATTTAAGACTAATTTACTGACTATAAAAATATGACATTAAGAATTTAAGGATCATTAGCTTATATTCCAGGATGAAATATTGCTGACTGGAACTCTCAAAAACTGTTGAAAACAATCACTCACTAAAACCACATGAAATAGAATTAAACAATGGCAGAAGGAAAGGAAATGGTGGCAAGCTTTACAAGTGTTTGGGTAGGGGAAACTACTTAATGTTGCTGAATGGGTAAAGACTACAGTTTCAGGCAAGATTGAAATCTGCAATTAAATGTTCAAACAAAATTTGTCTGTGCAATAAATTCTTCCCTTTTTTTGACCAAGAAATATTAGGTCGTGGCTCATCAAAAATCTTATAGTTTATTAATCACAGTCAGTTATTTTGAAATGCTGTTAAGTAGACTATAACAATGTTAAAGTTAAATAACTAATTCCTCCAAATAGTTAATACATAAATTCAAATTTAGCATTTGGACTAGCCTTTAGGATGTTGGAACTTCAGTTTTGCCTTGAGACCAACACAGAATCATAGAATCAATCAGGTTGGAAGAGACCTTCAAGATCATCCAGTCCAACCTAGCACCCAGCCCTAGCCAGTCAACTAGACCATGGCACTAAGTGCCTCATCCAGGCTTTTCCTGAACACCTCCAGGGACGGTGACTCCACCACCTCCCTGGGCAGCCCATTCCAATGGCAAATCACTCTCTCTGTGAAGAACTTCCTCCTAACATCCAGCCTAGACTTCCCCTGGCACAACTTGAGACTGTATCCCCTTGTTCTGTTGCTGGTTGTCTGGGAGAAGAGACCAACCCCCACCTGGCTACAGCCTCCCTTCAGGTAGTTGTAGACAGCAATGAGGTCACCCCTGAGCCTCCTCTTCTCCAGGCTAAACAACCCCAG
>WAAF01007976.1:12507-45128 GCA_013400475.1 Tricholaema leucomelas
TCCTGGCTGCTCTCCAGCCACTCTGTCCCCAGCCTGTAGTGCTGCTTGAGGTTGTTGTGGCTAAAGTGCAGAACCCTGCACTTGGCCTTGTTGAATCTCATCCCATTGGCCTCTGCCCACCCATCCAGCCTGTCCAGGTCCCTCTGCAGGGCTCTCCTACCTTCCAACAGATCCACACCTGCTCCTAGCTTGGTGTGATCCGCAAAATTAATGATGCTGGACTCAATCTCATGGCCCAGATCCTCAATAAAGATATTGAACAGGACTGGGCCCGTTCAACGTAAGACTATTAGAAATAGATTGGAATCAACTATAACTTCCAGTTCACTGAGACTAACTCAGAATGGAGTTCCACTTGTTTGAAATAGGGAGATTATGTCATATATTCTAAAATGCTGTCAGGGCTTTTAAAAAAGGTGAAATACTGACATCACTGAAAAACTGGCAGGTTTTTTAAACTTGAAAAAAAAAGATATTTTTCTTTTCCCAAGAAAGTGTCTGTGGATTAGTTCTGGAACAATGACATAACATTTCTAGATTCTTCCAGACTGAGTGTGTATGGCTTTGTATTCACACCTGAACTGCCAATTCACTTCCAATTCCCCCCAATTTTGTTTTGTAACTTCTACGATATTGTGTGAGCCACCTCTGAAGTACTGCAGCACATGAAGAACACTCAATTTTAAACTAGTCTGGGAATAAAGTATTCAAGTTTGATTTATAAATGAAAAGAGGGGAATTTTGGCAGGTCCTATATTTGGCATGTCCATGATTTTCTATTATTATCTCCTTTTCCATAGAAGTCCAAGGTGAAACCACAGATGTATCAAGTTTGTAAAGCAAAATAATTACATAATATAGTCTTAAAATATACCTGCAAATTCATCCTCTCCAGAATGTTTTCATCTTTTATAACTCACGTACAATCCCATCCTTTACTTCTACTGAGCATCATGATTTCCTGGCTTGTGGGAGTGCAAATACAAGTTGCAATACCAATGTTGCTTTAGTTTGTGGCTCTAGGTATTTAAGTCAAGATTAATCATCATCTTTTCAAAATTCACTCTTAATTGGATTCTTCACAAAATTATTCTTTGGAAGAGTGTTAAACATGTTCATATAGAATAGAGAAGAATCATTTAATTATGTAAAGTTATGGGAAAAGTTCTCCTGCAGTTGTGCTGTGAAAACCTGTAGCAAACAGCTTGGATGTGAACAGATGTGAATTAGAAAGGATTCCCTTAAGGATATGCATAAACTGACTGTATAGGGCAATTGTTTTACTCAGCACACAGTCAAAAACCCATCACCTGTATCTCTCCTTTTGGATAGTATTCAATGAACAAGACTCTGGTACTATGCTTTTCTTTTGGCATGCTGCAGTTCTCTGCATAACTGTAGGACTGTGTGGACATAATTGTGATGTTAATGTCGATAGAACTAACTTAGTGTAACAAAGTGACCAGTAAGGACCGTTTAATTATTTTCTGCTTGCTCTTACATGCCATTTTCCTTCACAAAAATGGGGCATGGGAGAGGGAGACACAAAACATTTTATTTGAGAAGTTTAGAAGGGAGAAGCTGCCATCACTTCCTTTTTCAGGTTTTTATTCTGAGACCACATGTTCAGCCTCCTTACTAGTTTGCTGGGAGGACCAAGACATACATTCGCAGGTTGTTGCTGATCTAGTCTGAGATGTAATCCTTGCTGTGCACCATAGAACATATATCACATCTCATTCCTTTGCAGCATTTGTAATAATTCTGTGAGGCCTTTAGTAAATGATGAAATTTGGATTCATTTAATCTCTTTGTATATGTGCTCATGTGTGTGCACGCGCACCCATGGCTTACACTTTTGGTTTGGGTTATCAGATACTAGGGAGAACAACAGAAAATGATATTAAAAATTATCTTCCTACTTGTTAATCTCCTCTGTCTTTTTTCTCCCTTTTCATGTACACAATGGATTTTATTATAATAAATTGAGGTTACTTCCTGTTTGTGAAGTAATAATTTTCCTCTTTGCCGAATAAATTGATTCTAAGGGCCATGTTGGTATTATTTCATTAACTCAAAGGCCAAAGACCTTCTAGTATATTATCCTAGGGTGTAATTATTACTAAATTAAAAGGAAGTACCCTTGAGATATTTTGGGCCAAATCCTCAGTTGGTTTAACTTGGCATTACTCCACTGAAGTAATAGCGAGGACACGTGCACATTCACTGGGAAACAATTCAGCATTGATTCTAAAGAGCCCTAGGAATGATTACTAATAGCTTAGTTATTGAGAAATAACTTCCAAGCAGTTAACTCTGTCTACTTTAAATTATTTTAACTAATTTTGAGCACATGAATTGAGGAGTTTAATTTACCTACACAGCAGTAATGGAAACAAGGAGGATTCTTCAGAGGGTAACAGAGAATGGTTATCCATTTATGATAAATGGTTATCCATTTATACCAGAGCCGAAATTAGTTGATTATGTTCTCTGTCAGGAGATAATAATGTGATTGCATTCCCAAACAGATGTGTGACTTAGCACTTGCTCACTGATGCCAGAGAGAGAAGCCAGAAACAATTTTTGTGGGCTGATGTCACACACCATATAATCCTAGACAAAAATTATACTGAAGCTTTTCCTACCAGTCATTTGTCCCAGGGCTGTGAAGAGGGGCTCTGAAAGTTGCTATCAGCACATGTTGCTATGTGCTGCTTCCACAAATTTTCAGAGTATAATGTGGAAACATAGTGAAAGATTATTAATCAGAAACCTGAAGATGGGAAAGGTTCTCAGTGGGAACATTGTTGTCTTCCTTCCCAGAGAGTCAACAAATACACCTGCTTAAAGATGCTACTGTTTATTTTCCCTAACACTGTTCTTCCCTTCAACAAGAGGTTCCATAACACTTTCCAGTGCTTCTCTTTAAGACTTTCCTCCTAATATCTATGCAAAGTCTGATCTGCTCTAAAGCTATTAAACTTTCGTTGTCCTTCCCTGTGTAACCATCAAGATTCCCATGCTGTCTGTACCATGCCTTTTACAGCACATATCACAGCCTCTGATCATGTAGGCAAGACTGAAAGTTGGCAATCAACTTGCAAGGAGAAAGGCTGAATTCAGAGTGTTCTTGCAAGAGCAAGATGCAGAATATGGACACTGTTACTCTAATCTCAGTGTCTCTTGCTTCTGAGATCTCTCCCTTCCTTGAATAGCCCAGATTCTACCCATCCAAGCCCTTTTCTTGGCAGTGGCAGCAGCAGCAAAAAGCCTGTCTTTTGAGGGGTCTGGCATAGCACCCTGAGTAGCTCACAGCCTTTTAGCTGCCTCCATCAGTCTGTCACAGCTGCCTCTGTTCACCCATCATAAAGCTCCCTCTGCTTTCACATGTTGAAGGACTGCTGTGTGTTGTCCTCAGCTTGATTTTTTCCATTGGACTTTTATCCCACTTCTAAATGCTCTGTCATTCTCATTGCTTAGCCTGCTGGTGACCCTTAAATCGTGTTTCATATAAAGCATGTTACACAAATAGGGTGCCATGGTGCAGTGACTGGAGTGACTGGAGCAGAATCAGTGCATTTGCAATCTTCCCTGTGATGCTCCTCTGAGTTCCATCCAGAATGAAATTTGCTTTAAATTTATTCTTCAGGAATGTTGCAACTTCTACACACATTTACCCCGCAAACTACTGTAGCAGCAGGTCCCCTTCTGATGGATGGTTACACCTTCAAGTTTCCATTGTGTTTGATATCACTTTTCAGTGTAGTGCTCTCCATTTGTCTTTATTGAATTTTAAGTTTGATGTCTGATATATCAAGATCAGTTAGATTTCTGGTATTGTCTTCCCTCGTGTGCTTAGCATTGTGCCACCACAAATACCTTAAATGTCTTCTCCATTCTGTCAACAAAGTCATTCACAAGCACATTGAATCAAACTGGATCTAGGATGATGCAGTCAGGAATCCTGCTTCAATCCCATGTCATAAATGCATTTGGGGCATTTGTGGGTTTGCGTTTTTAGACAGTTTTTCATCCATCTTATGGTGATTTTATCTTAGCCATGTTTTTGTAATTCATGCACACCAAGATACGCAAACTAAAAAACCTTATCAAAGTAGAGGTATATCACAGATATTACTGTGTCTTTTTCAATTGCCAGAGCAGTTGTCCTTCTGCAATGAGAAAGTGGATTGATTTGACATGATTCACTCTTGACAAATCTGTGTTGGCAGTTTTAATCACCTTAATATCTTCAAGATGCTTATGGATTGATTATATTATTCTTTGTCTAATATTGCTTCTGATACTGAATTACAATATAGCCTTATTCCCCCTTGTAATGATATGTACTATGCCGACATCTCTGCAGTCTTTTGAATCCTCTCTCTCCCTCCTCAAGTTGTTGAAGGTAGTTGTAATGCCCAGGGATTGCTTTGGGTGATTCTTTAAATGCTCATTAGGGAATTTTGGCAGGAAGCACTAACCTAAACGCATTTAAATTGGCTATATGTTACTACACCTACCCCTTCTCTGTTCTCTCTGTTCTGGCCTCCATGCTAGAATAGAATAGAATAGCATAGAATAGAATAGAATAGAATAGAATAGAATAGAATAGAATCAATCAGGTTGGAAGAGACCTCCAAGATCATCCAGTCCAACCTAGCACCCAGCCCTATCCAGTCAACTAGACCATGGCACTAAGTGCCTCATCCAGTCTTTTCTTGAACACCCCCAGGGACGGTGACCCCACCACCTCCCTGGGCAGCCCATTCCAGTGGCAAATCACTCTCTCTGTGAAGAACTTCCTCCTAACATCCATGCTGTTATCTTTTAAATAAATTATGGTGACATTTACTCTCAATTAATCTTTTTTTTTATTATTTTTAGTGAAGACTGAAGGAAAACAAGCATTGAAAAATTCCTTTTTCTTTACACTTGTTATTTGCTGTCCTCCCCCATTAAGTGATGAACTTCTGTTTTCTTTTATCTTCCCCTGATTTCAAATGCATGTCTTTATTGACATTAATTAATTTTGTACTCTAACACTTATAATTTTATGCTCCATGCTTACTATGTCTTGCAAACATCTTATGGGTATAGATGTAGGTACTCTATCTTACTGGAGTGCTTGAAAGAGCCCCTTATTTTTCATTTCCATCCCACTGCTAGAGGTTACTGCATCCATAGCTGAGGTGCTCCTAATCTGTCACTATGGTGTACTGGGTTGATTAGTATAAATCATTGCCGCAGTGAAATACAGAAGCTGCTCTGCAATACCCTTAGTCATGTTATGCTTTGCCTAGTTGTCTTTTGATTTTCAAAGCATGCTATATTTTTTATCTTGGTCTGCTTCCTACTTCCAGTGTACGTTGGTATATTTTCCTGTTGTGCTTTTAATGTAACATTTTTCAATAGCTGCCAGAACTTCTGTGCTTCTATTCTCAGCAGTGGCTCACCCAGAAAAACCTGCTTCAAGGAGGTTCCCTCACTTTGTGAATATAAGCCTGCTTTGAAAAGCATGGTTAATTATAGAAAAAATAAATATAGATATTGACAAAGCCTGAAGCAAACTCAATTGTTGGGAACTGGCTGAAGGAAAGGGGGTGCAAGCCCATAGAAGCTTGTACAATCAAGCCTCTGAGTATTGGGACTGCAGTAAGTCACAGAACTGTGTGTGAAGAAGCTCAAAGGAATGTGGCCTTGATCTTTTTGATAAGCAGCTCCCTGGGACAGTGTCCAGGATAGGAAGGAATCTCAGCTATAGCAGTAACTACAAGTAGGGGGGAATATGCAGATTAACAGCACCGCGTTGCATACTGGACGTGTCACCTTTTACTCACCTTAACCAGAAGTTGTGAAAGACACCACAGGTAGGGGGAATATGCAAATACCAATCTTTGGATGCACCACACTATATGCTGGATATGCTCACCTTTTCTCACTCTGACCAGAAAATTAGTCCTCTGTAACTTGAACCCTGATGCTCTCTCAATAAAGCTGACTCACCATGGTGCTAGCTCATATTGCGTCGTCACATGGCTTTTCCTTCCTTGCACTCCATAATTATTTATTTTAGAAAGGCTGAAACATTTCTGTCAGAGGCCTGTAAAGCTTATGTATTTTATGTGAATCATGAAGGCTGATAACTTCTTTTTGCAATTAAGAAGACCTTCCAGAGTTTTAGCTCAGACTACCTTTGGCTCACATGAATAATTTTAATTTTGACATACATTCTAAATCATCAAGAATATAAAGTAGTAAAGACTGAGAACCAAAGCATTTCATTCTTATATTAGTTACTGCTTGTCCTCTATAAACCCTGATTTCCATAGCAAAACTAAGTGGCAATGAAAGGTTTGAAGTAAGAAAGTAAGCTTTGTTGTTGCAGAGCTCTCGAGCTTGAGTGTGAAGCATGGGTGGTCCCGTTTGCTATTCTCAGCTTTTTTCCTTGCCTTGTGAACCAGTTGTCAGAGAACTTTTCACTCTTGCCATGAGATGGTTAGTGTAGCTGCAGTCCTGAAGCAAAGAATATTTGATGAGATGATGTTGCTAACAATGCAGAAGGAAGTGGTATATTGAAGGGATCCAATCAATTATACATCTAAAAAGAGCTAATAGTAGATGCTTCAGAGGAAGGTGCTTGTCTTCAATCTGCTACATCCTTGTAATGCTATTGAGTAGCTTTGGATGCACTCATTCAGAGGATAGCACTGTTCTGTGTTTAAATCAATTGATTGGACATCATCCTATTGATATATAGATAAAAGTTGTACTGTGAGTGTTTTAATTGTTAACTTGTTCTTGGCTGGGAGAAAAGAAATTCTTTTGCCTACAATTAGAATTCAATATTCTTGCAAATGCTGCTGCAAATGTGTAGCCATACTGAAAGGCCAAGAAAAGAACCACCGCGGAATGAAGGACAAAGAATTAAAAGGGGAAATTGTCCATTTGTTCATTTCCCAAGATTTTTCCACTTGACCTAGAGGAAAATGCTTTTAGCTATAATGCCTATGACATCAGAGCTTAAGTATTAGAGACTCCTTCCAGGAAAATACACTGAAGTAAGTTTTTCCACATTATTCTTCATTGCAGAGGTCAGGTATGAGGAGGCAAGTAGTACAACTAATTCCAGATGCAGAAAGGTAAGCAAGGTCTCAGTCTCTTAAAGAGAAGGAACATAAATGGGGCATTTTAATCTGCTAAGCCTGACAAATTGCCTCTAAGGATACTTTAAGAACTAACTAATGAAATCTTATGGCTGTTCACAGTTATCTTTGAGAACTTAGGAAGGGTGAAAGAACCTTCAGAATATTTTCTCTGGACAGCTATGATTTCTACCTTCAAAAGTAATGGTGCTGAGAAATTATTGATCTTCAATTTCTAAGACTAACTTCAATTTCTAAGAAATGATTAATCAAATACAATATTTCTAAGCACCTGAAAAGTAAGAGGAGAAGCAGTCACTGATGATTTGCCAAGAACAAACAACACAAACCAAATATAACTTCTTTTTTGAGACAGACCTTACTCACTAAGGAGGAGCAATACATGCCATTTTTCTTGACTTTTGTAAAACTTCTGACACTGTCACACATGGCATTTACATCAGCAAGCAAAGGAAAAAAATGTGTAGACAAAAAACAATTAATGGACACATACAAATCGAGTTTGAATAGCGTACTAAGAGTAGTTAGTGGTGTTTCTCTGTCAAAATGGAAAGCTAAATTGTATGGACTTTCACAGGAATCTCTCCTGGTTATTGTACTGCCTGATATTGTCACTAATAATCTGTGGGGTGAAAGAGAGGGGTGCCCATTTTAGCATTGCAAGGCATGCAAATCCTTTTGTTGAGTCAGTGCCAGAGAGACTTAGATATTAATAGCTTTATTTTCTCTACCTTCTTGCTATAACCAAGTGGGTGGAAATGCAATTTTGCTAGCTTGCCTGCTTAGGAAAGCTCCTCCTCTAAAAATGCATCCCATCTTATTCTAGAAGCACTTGTGCAACTTCAAGCTGAGCTTCCAGAGTCATCTGCGGTCACTATTTATCCAGCAGTGTTTTCATCCCTGCTTTTCTGCAATGGAGCTCCCCATGCATGACTGTATATTCACCAAATGATTTGGGATGTTGTTTGTGTGCTGAGTGTGTGGAGGAGCATGCACACTGTTCAATGGTTGTGTTAATGTCAGTCGTAAAAAATGAGTAGGCTGCAGGACTGATGAGCATTTTCAAACTGTGACATTGCAGCCAATTGGATCAATTTTCTGACTGCCAAGCATATAATTAATTTAGAGATAATGGCAACGAAACAAGCAGCAAGTAAAGGGGGATGGTTCTGAAAGGCAAGGGCCAACAAGTTTCATTTAAAAAAAAATCTAAAGCCAAAAAGAGCCTTGTTTGGCTTTTTCTCTGATTTGCCAGTATGTTGGTTTTTATGAATTGATGTCATTAACCGGAGACCTATAGACCTATGCTTGTGGAGTTTTAAGGACAAAGGCTTTTATGGATTAAGTATATTATGAAGTTGATGTATTTGACCTCTTAAGAAACATGTGATAGATAGATTATAGGATTCTGGACCTATGCTGAGAAGCTGTATGTTGTAGTTCAATAAATACTACTGGAATGTCCTCCACTATATTGCCAGTGAAACGGTCCAGTTAGGTAGGCAAGGTGGTTCTTCTCTTCTGCTTTAGTTCTAGACCAGATGAAAGAGATAAGTGACAATGTGACTCTTTTGTATGGCTGAATCCACACTTATAATTGTGTGAGACAATTAGCCTTCCAAACCAAAGACATTAAAAAAACTATTTTATTTAGGTTTGGTTAGTTTACTTACAAACAAATTCAGGAAATAGAAGATAAATGACCTGAATAAAATATAATAACTATAAATTACGACTTTTAATTTCTGTCTTAATCTGTTCCAAAATACTCCAAACCCCCAAACTGTTACCATTAAATCAAAAATTTCAGTGAGATTTCTAAAGAAGGGAAGGAGTCCTTGGTGCTGTAACATGTTTTTCAAGGAAAAATTGTAAGATGGGAGGGATCTCAAGATACCACATTTAAAGGCGGTTAACAGTTAAGTCCAAACAGGTGGTAACAGATCAACTCCATCCACAAACCCACCGCGAGTGCTGCCCAAACGTTCTGTGAACGAGCCGAAACAAAACTGACAGCCTGTGAATTTTGTTCACTGCTCAAGGTATGATAGTATTGCTGTGAAGGCTGGATGACTACCAACGGAAGCCTGAAACAGTGGCTTAGCAATTAGCTCAAACATATCTGTCTTGGAGCAGAAAGGAGTAGTTTTGTGTTCCTTCCAATCCATTGGCAGGACACTCTCACTCCTGCGTAAGATCAGACCGTATTCAGTACTTCACATTCTTGAACCCCATACCAGCTTTCTGCTTGCAGTCTTCTTTTTGAGTAATACCCAAGAGCCATTCACATACAGAAGAATAATGTTGGCAATTATAAACAAAAGCACAAATCATCAAGAATTTACTACCCTTTCATCCAAGTGGTGTGGCTCACATGGGAGCGCTGGTAGTATGAGGCCAGATGTATACTCATTCTAGCAGAAGGCAGCACTACATGCAAGAACATGGAAGGGAGCCAAGGATAAACTTAGAACTAATACAGCTCATGATAGGACAGTTAGACCCAGGTAGAGAAGCATATAGAATAGCATGCTTCTGGAAATAATTCTGAGAACATGAGACATTACAAATCATTCCAATGATTGTGTAAGTTGATTTAGGTCACTGTGTCCCTGAAGACTGGATGCTGGCTAATGTGGTGCCCATCCATAAGAAGGATCTGAAGGGGGATCTGGGGAATTACAGATCTGTTAGTCTGACCTCAGTGCCATGCAAGATAATGGAACAGATCATCTTGAATGCAATCACACAGCACTTATGGGATGTTCAGGGGACCAGACCCAGCCAGCATGGGTTTATGAGGGGCAGGTCCTGTTTGACCAACCTGATCTCTTTTTATGACCAGGTGACCCACTTGGTGGATATGGGAATGTGGATGTAGTCTACTTGGACTCCAGCTAGGCCTTTGACACTGTCTGCCATAACAAACTCCTGGCCAAGCTGGCAGCTTGTGACTTGGACAGGGGCGCTCTGTGCTGGGTTAAGAACTGTCTGGGTGGCTGGTCCCAGAGTGGTGGTGAATGGTGCCACATCCAGTTGGCAGCCAGTCTCAAGTGGTGTGCCCCAGGGATCAGTGCTGGGCCCAGACCCGTTTAATATCTTCACTGATGATCTGGATTACAGGATTGAGTCCACCATCAGTAAGTTTGCAGATGTCTCCAAGTTGGGAGCATGTGTTATTCTGTTAGAGGTTGGACTTGATGATCTTTAAGGTCTTTTCCAACCTGATTAATTCTGATTCTGAATCTGAAAGAAAATCATCCCAATCAGGATATGCAACTCCGGTCAACCCCAGGAGATCTCCAAAGGCAATCTGTCATTCCTCTAATTTGTTATAATCTCTTGTCATTATTGCCTAGTTTGAGGGATATCTGAGTTGATTTCCTTATATAAAAGGTTAACATCAGTCATATCTTGCATATGGAAAACCTCAATTTTTTTGAAAGTTCAAAAAGCCCCAAAGTGCTTCTTTGAAGACTCTGCCTGTATATCTATATGCAATCTATGTCATAAACAGTACGCCACTGTGTCTGACTTATAAGGAGATATGGTCAAACACCAGTAGAAATTATTGACTCAACTGGGCAACCTGCTCCAGTGTTCCACTACCATTGTGGTAAAGAACTTCAACCTAAATCTGCTCTTCTGTAGTTACATGCACAACTTCAAAAGTTATAAGTCTACAACTACCTGAGGGGTGGTTGTGGCCAGGAGGAGGTTGCTCTCTTCTCTCAGGCAGCCAGCACCAGAACAAGAGGACACAGCCTCAAGCTACGCCACGGGAAATTTAGGCTTGAGGTGAGGAGAAAGTTCTTGACTGAAAGAGTCATTGGCTACTGGAATGGGCTGCCCAGGGAGGTGGTGGAGTCACCGTCCCTGGAGCTGTTCAAGGCAGGATTGGACGTGGCACTTGGTGCCATGGTCTAGCCTTGAGCTCTGTGGTAAAGGGTTGGACTTGATGATCTGTGAGGTCTCTTTCAACCTTGGTGATACTGTGATACTGTGATACTGTGATACTGTGAGGTGGTTCAGCAGATGAACTTGGATAACAAGTTAACCATGGCACAGCAATGTGCCCTTGTGGCCAAGAAGGCCAATGGGATTCTGGGGTGTATTAGGAGTGTGTTCTGCAAATCAAGGGAGGTTCTCTTCTCCCTCTACTCTGCCCTGCTGAGATCTCATCTTGAATACTGTGTTCAGTTTTGGGCTCCTCAGTTTAAGAGGGACAGGGATCTGCTGTAGAGGGTCCAGCAGAGGGCTACGAGGATGATTAGGGGACAGGAGGGCATGGCTTATGAGGAGAGGCTGAGGGACCTGGGGCTTTTTAGTCTGGAGAAAAGGACTTAGAGGGGATTTGATAAATGTTTATAAGTATCTGAGGGCTGGCCAGGAGAGGGGGGACAGGCTTTTTTCACTTGCTCTCTGTGATAGGACAAGGAGCATCAGGTGTAAGTTGCAGCAAAAGAGGTTCCACCTCAACACAAGGGGGAACTTCTTTACTGTAAAGTTTGTGTGAGTTTAGCTTTAGGTCAACATGAGTTAATGGTCCATCTAAACCAGTCCAATCCTGTCTAAAATTTTAGCAGCAGGAATGGTATGTACAAACACTGGTGCATGGTTACTTAAATACCAATCACTGCTGCTTTGCAGTTTTCATTAGTTCTCCATATTTAAGTGAAGATCTCATGAGTAGTGACAGAAGTAGAGAAAATGTGCTGTTTAGGTTTTTGAAAGCATTCTAATGTTCTTCTGTTTGCCATGAATAACAAAGTTAAATATAGTATATCTAATGATTCAGAGATCTTGCAGTGATTAATGTTGTTTGTGTGATCCAAAACACATCTTCATTTCAAGACTGGCTCAACTGCATGACTACACAACTTAGGTAGAGAATAGCGTCGTTTCTTTTAAGATGTTTAAAGCAAAGACATCTGGATAAATAAAATTTGGGACTTTTTAGTCTGGAAAAGAGAAGCCTTAGAGGGGTTTTGATAAATGTTTCTAATTATCTGAGGGCTGGCTAGGAGGGGGACAGGCTTCTCTCATCTGCTCCATGTGATAGGACAAGGAGCAATGGGTGTAAGTTGCAGCAAAAGAGGTTCCACATCAACACAAGGGGGAACTTTACTATAAGGGTCACAGAGCACTGGAACAGGCTCCCCAGAGAGGTTGTGGAGTCTCCTTCTCTGGAGACTTTCAAGGCCTGTCTGGATGTGTTCCTCTGTGATCTGTGTTTGATAGTATTGTCCTGCTCTGGTAGGAGGGGTGGACTCGATGATCTCCTTGGGTCTTTTCCAACCCCTAACATCCTGTGATCCTGTGACTACTTATGAAAGCACCTTTCATTACACACCCTGTTTCTTTTAATTGTTAAAAATGCTTCAGTGCTATCAGAACTTTAAAAACAGAATACTCTTGCCCTGTCTGCCAATGTTCAGAGATATACCCAGGCTAGACTTCCCAACTTATCTGCATGTGTTTAACATTCTCAGAATTATTCATTTGATATGGATTTTTACTGTCATAAATGAGGAGGAGCTCTGCTTAAGGAAATCATTTCTCTTCACAGAGTGTTTGAGTTCTCTCCTACAGGTATTTGTTAAGCGCTGTGAAATGCAAAGGTTGATCCGTGAGGTGAGGAGGTGCCCTTCAGCCTGGCTACTGCAGCAATGGGGTGAGAGCACAATGCTCTGACACAATCACACAGCAGGGCCTCATCTGCTCATTTATGGTCAAGTAAAATTGTGTTCAGCAGAAGAATGGAGAATCATAATCATCTATAACTCTGCATTTGCCAGTGAATACATTTTGTTCCCTCAGCATGTTTGCTTTCATTTGGTGCCCTTTTTGAGCTGTGTATATATATATATATATATATATACANTATACATATATATACACACACACTTTTTTTTTCATTAGAGGCTGATATGCCCATACCATACTGTAAAAGCAGATAATTTGGCCAAGAGACCACTTGTAAGCTAGAAAATGAATAAAGTCTGAGGAGAAATGGCTACCTAAAAATCCTGTAGTTCACAAGAAAGCTCAGTGCTGAACTGCAAAGAAGAGCTCCCTAAATCTCTCCTGTGAATCTGCTCCTGAAATCAAGTATCTGTAGCAACTTCACCCTTTCCTATCCTTCACCTCCCCAAATACTTTGGGAGATGAAGAGGGGAGACCACTCCATTGACTTCTCTGCTTGGTAGAGCCTGAGCCCCTCCAGTGATGGAGCATCCAGGCACTGAGGTCAGGGTTGTTGTATCATATCTTCTCTTCTGCTGAGATGTTTCCACTTTACATATAAAACTTCAGCATGCTGAGGAATCACATTGATTCCATGTCTCTTTCTGGATCAATGCCCAAATTAATATGCTAGGTGTTTTTAATCTGCAAAGTAGGAAATGAGAGATGAAGGGCTACCCTAGTTCCCAGAACATCTTGCCCTTTAAATGCCACTTTTCTGAGATGTGAAATGTATGTACTCATCTCTTCAGATACAGGGAAGGGATGAAGCAAAAGAAGTTCTGCCTCAACACAAAGGGGAACTTCTTTACTGTAAGGGTCACAGAGCACTGGAACAGGCTCCCCAGAGACGTTGTGGTGTCTCCTTCTCTGGAGACTTTCAAGGCCTGTCTGGATGTGCTCCTCTGTGAACAGAGGACAGGAGGGGAAAATGATGCTATTCATCTGCTTTTTGGCATTGCCAGACTAGTGAGGTTTTTGCTGGTTGTTTTTGTGCATGTGTTTGTGTTTTGGTTTTCTTTTTTGAAGCTCACTTGGCTTTGCAAAGCCCAATAGAAAATGATTCTGTTTGACTCTGTGAGGGCCTAGCTGCTCTTTGCTACTCATGGCTTGCCTGTACCCTTGAGACTTCTCTGGTGGGGGTGTTCAAAAAAAGACTGGATTAAGTCCACACTTTACTGGGTTCAGTTCTGGGCTCCTCAATTCAGGAGAGATGTTGAGATACTGGAACATGTCCAGAGAAGGGTGACAAAGCTGGTGAGAGGCCTGGAACACAAGGCCTATGAGGAGAGGCTGAGGGACCTGGGGTTGTTTAGCTTGGAGAAGAGGAGGCTCAGGGCAGACCTCATTGCTGTCTATAACTATCTGAAAGGAGGTTGTAGCCAGGTGGGGGTTGGTCTCTTCTGCCAGGCAACCAGCAATGGAACAAGGGGACACAGTCTCAAGTTGTTCCGCAGGAGGTCTAGGCTGGATGTTAGGAGGAAGTTCTTGACAGAGAGAGTGATTGGCATTGGAATGGGCTGCCCAGGGAGGTGGTGGAGTCACCATCCCTGGAGGTGTTGAAGGAAAGACTGGATGAGGCACTTAGTGCCATGGTCTAGTTGACTGGATAGGGCTGGGTGCTAGGTTGGACTGGATGATCTTGGAGGTCTCTTCCAACCTGGTTGATTCTATGATTCTGTGTACATTATGGCAATGCTTCTATGCTTTGCAGCACTTTTGAACATCAGTATTTTGAATCCAGCCTACAACCTATAAAATTCCGCTTGCAACGAGAAAAATACTCAATAATTTCAGTTAAATCAGTGCCTCTAGAAACAATATTCACACATTAAATGATGCATGAACAAAAAGGCAATGGGCTAAATGAATAAATTACATGCATGCTTTTTTTTTTTCCACTTAAATAGTTGTATTTTACTGCAGAAATATGCCAAATGCCAAGTTCACTTTCAGTGTCATGAACAAGGTGCCACTGAGCCCAACACTAAATGTTAATCGTAATACACCATGTAGCACTCTATGTATTTCTTCTGTAATGTTTCTTCACTTTTCCCAAATATTTTCTGGTATATATAGGTCTTAAAAGAGATAATTCCAGCCAGTAAACACAGAAAATAGCTGTATTTACTTTTTAAGACCTAGAGAGAGATAATAAATGTGCTGTCATTGAGTTTCATGTCCTATTCTCTCCACATGGATGAGCAGTGCAAATAACAACCATGCTGTCATACTGTAGTCTCATTATCTAGAGTGATCTTCCCTGCTTGGATATTATACTATGACCTAGTTGTCTTCTAATACTTTTCACCTGCCTTTATTTTTGCTACAAACTGCAACTTTTCTGAGGCAAATGTCGCTTGTGTGCTGATTAGATGAGCTTCTTGTGTGTTCTGATTACCTCAGAAACATAAACAAATATAGTACTGCTGTTCTATTTTATGCCGTGAGGAAGATGTTTATTTCACACACGTGAGAAAGGACCTAAAATCTCCATTCCTAGCATTTCAGAGAATCATAAAAATAATTCAGGTTGAAAATTACTTCTGGAAGCCATTGCTCAGCCCTCAGTTCAAGGTAAGGCCAACTTTGTAATTAGAATAGGTTACTCAGGCTCTTGTTCAGCAGCACATCAAGTATCTCCAAGGATGGAGATTCCACAGTGCTTATGAGCATCTCTGCCAGCCTACCCATTCCTTTTGTGACAATTATTTTTCTTGCCTTCTGTCAGAATTTCCCTTGCTATCTTCTGTGCTTTTTATCCTTATCTACTCTTCTCAATCTTGTCATCTTATTAATAAAATCCTAAAAGAATATATTTCTTTTCAAGAAGATGACTTGCCTACAGCTTATATTATTTTAGGTAAGAAAACGTCACCTATAAATTCTATTCCTGCAGTACTTTTCTCCGACACTGGGAACTAGAACACTTCTAAGAGGTCAGTGTGTTTGTGTATATACACAAGAAAGTGTTTCTCAAAAGCCCATGTTCCTTACTCTGATGTCTTGTAACTCTCTGAAGCATTAAGATCTAAGTCTGAATTCCTATAAAAGAGTATTCTTACAGGATATGTAGAGTGCTCTGTAGCCCTAAGGGCATGCAGATCTTATAAGCTTATGCCTGGAATGGGGCAACCCAAGGCACACTGCAGTGCATCATGGCAGAGGACTCAGCTAATGTGGTGTCTCAATGCTGTTCAAGCCCAGCTGCATCAAAAGCTTTCCTGTTCAAATATGGGCCTGGTTTAGAGACTGTGTCCAGAGGTAAGTGATGTAACAGCAGGTAACAAGAAAATGTGAACAAGGACAAGATAAAAATGGAACTTTAAAAGCCACTTTTGAGCACATCCTTTTTACTGTTACAAAACAATAAAGTAGGGAAGGTGCATTTAGCTATTCATTATTCTTATTAAAATACACATAAGGCTTTTCAACAGGAGACTATAATGGCATTGACACTTTTCTATGATTGTGGCACTATGTTGAAATCACTCTTCAGTGAAGAACTGCAGGGGATTTGAGAGGCTTGAGGGACTTTTTCTTTTTAATTTCATACTTAATTTTTCTATTTCATAATGCTAAATATGAAGGAAGAAAGTCAGGTTTGTGACCTTCTCCAGTTATCTATGTAGAGTCAGTTTTAATTTTCCATTTTTGACGTTCATTCATGACAATATCTCAATGGGTACTACTTTAATTTTCTTCTCTTGCACTTCTTTCCCTGTGTAGTTTTGCTAGTTGATGCTACTTCTATGAAACACACTCATCTCAATATACAGAAACCTGACAATTGTAATCTTTTGGTGACAATGGGAAATATATTTGTGTACCTGCAATACAGATCTTACTCATTGACAGTTCTTTTTTTCTTAGCCCTCTGTTTTCTCTAGATAAGGTTATAGGTTTTCTATCTACCAGGGCTTTTTTTTCCCCTTTCAAACTATGATGTAGGCTTCATATTAAAGTAATCTGACTCTATTTTTTAACAGTAACTATTCCATTTTCTGTATTTTTGTTTGGATTCCCTTTCTTTGTGTCTTTTTTATCCTACATAGGAAAAAAAATATGTAGAAAGCAGCTCTCTCTCTCTGTATATATAATAGACACAGTTTGTAGAGGCTCATTGGTATAGGCTGAGGGGGTGTTTTGTGGAATATTTCTTGGGAGTATAGTAAAGGATCTTGAGAAGGGAGATTTCCTAAGTGCACTTTACAAAAAGAGAAGCACTGTGGCATTGATGGATGTTCAGTACTGCAGGTGGTCAGAATGTGGAGGACCTTCTCTGTGGACCTTGTGTTTGTAAAAGCAGAAGTTACACAGGCTAGAAAGCTGTTGTCAGTGAGTGTGCTTTGGAAGTCATGGTCTGAAGCTATTCTTGTCTATGTAGAAACAACCCATCTTGTTCCTGTGTGTAAAGAGTGTGCTCTAGTGAGTTCTCAGGAATCATTAATTTGAAAGGTGACTCCTGTTACTGTCTTTTGAAGGAGCTGATAAAGTATTACAGTCTATGTTCTTTTTAGCAGGAATATTTTGCATTTAGCAAAATGTATACCTTTATTTTTAACCTTGCAAGAAATTATTGCAAACTGAAGATTTTAAGATCCCAACTACAATAGAAGGGCCCTGTTTTAAGGAACAAGGAGACTGGACTATGTTATTGAAGTTCATTGTGTAGTGCTGTGAAGTGGTGGAAAAGTATTTGTGAATCATTCTGATGGCCTCTAGCTGGACAGTGTTGAACTTCACAACAGATATAAATGACCCACAAACACATTACCTGTGACAAAAAATCTTATGTCTGTGCAGGAAGAATAAAATCTGGAAAAACTTTATTTTAAATACAACTATTTAAGCTATTTTATAAGCAAACACAGGTATTTCTGATCAACAGTCCACAGCTGAGTAGTAAAAAGGCCTCCAGCATAACCACATAGATTGCAATGAAAATGCTAATTGTTGCTGACCTAGGTCTGTACTTCATCAAAGTGATGGTATGGTGGCACTGCTCTTCACTGTTGTGATCTGGATATCTGCAGGACTGTACTGTATGATGATATTGCCTCCAAGTCTGGAGAAATACATGTGTGTCTGATTGCCACTGGCCTTCCCAGCAACATGAAGAATAAACTGGGAAAGGAGGCAGTAATAAATACCGGGAGGCACTGGGAAACAGCTCAAATGATTTCTAGGGACAGACTGAGAGAGCTGCACTAAGGCTGAGTGCCTGCAAATTATTCCAATAGCTGAGGAAGGAATATTTAGTAATTTTTGGGACCAGGATGCTGCTGTCAGCGCTAACTAACAATATTTGCAGTTCCAATGATCAAGACACAGTTGTCTACTTTGCAATGCTCTTGTAACATGTAAATGCAACCACTGTGCTTTTAAAGTAAGCATAAACCATCCTGGCAAAAAGTTTCATTTTATTCAATTACTTGAGACATATTTTAAAGAAAAACATCACAGTATCACAGTATCACCAAGGTTGGAAGAGACCTCACAGATCATCAAGTCCAACCCTTTACCACAGAGCTCAAGGCTAGACCATGGCACCAAGTGCCACGTCCAATCTTGCCTTGAACAGCTCCAGGGACGGCGACTCCACCACCTCCCTGGGCAGCCCATTCCAGTGTCCAATGACTCTCTCAGTGAAGAACTTTCTCCTCACCTCGAGCCTAAACTTCCCCCGGCGCAGCCTGAGGCTGTGTCCTCTCGTTCTGGCGCTGGCCACCTGAGAGAAGAGAGCAACCTCCCCCTGGCCACAACCACCCCTCAGGTAGTTGTAGACAGCAATAAGGTCACCCCTGAGCCTCCTCTTCTCCAGGCTAAACAATCCCAGCTCCCTCAGCCTCTCCTCGTAGGGCTGTGCTCGAGGCCTCTCACCAGCCTCGTCGCCCTTCTCTGGACACGCTCAAGCATCTCAATGTCCCTTCTAAACTGGGGGGCCCAGAACTGAACACAGTACTCAAGGTGTGGTCTAACCAGTGCAGAGTACAGGGGCAGAATGACCTCCCTGCTCCTGCTGGCCACACCATTCCTGATGCAGGCCAGGATGCCATTGGCTCTCTTGGCCACCTGGGCACACTGCTGGCTCATGTTCAGGCGGGTATCAATCAGCACCCCCAGATCCCTCTCTGTCTGGCTGCTCTCCAGCCACTCCGACCCCAGCCTGTATCTCTGCATGGGGTTGTTGTGGCCAAAGTGCAGCACCCTGCACTTGGAGCTATTGAATGCCATCCCATTGGACTCTGCCCATCTGTCCAGGCGGTCAAGGTCCCGCTGCAGAGCCCTTCTGCCCTCCAACTCAGTCACATCTGCCCCCAGCTTAGTGTCATCTGCAAACTTGCTGATGACTGACTCGATGCCCATAGCATGGTCTTCTTCCCTTTACTTCAACTTCTATTCACATTTCTGATATTTGCCAATATAAAAAAAAAGAGGACACATATGAAAATGTAGTATTTATACACTGGTTAACAGTTAAAATTGTACAAAATATAGTAGTTTCTATCCAATTTGAAAGATCTCAAAAAAGCAAGCAGCAGAGGTAGATTTAGAGTTACTAAAAAGAGTAGTGACATGGGTAATATGGAGAAGTGAATGAGGCTTGTAATGAAAATGAATCCCAGTGGGCATCTACTGTTAACTGTAAGCCACAAAAGGCTTCTAGCAGCAATCCTTTGGGGAATAATGGCCATTTTGTTCCAGTGGTTTTCTTCTCTCTGTTTTTTTTTTTTTCCCCTCCACCAAATGCTGTCATTAAATCAAAACCCTTCCTAAAAGCTATTACACCTAATGTATGTTCAGAACTATTTCTGCAACTGGCTGTTGTCCATGTTTGGGGATATCTACATCAAAATAACTGCTAGTTTAATTGGCACACACTGACAGGTTTTTGCCGCACCTTATAGGCGAATACGGGAAGTTAATTTCCCTCTTAGCACTATGCTTCATCCAAGTGACAATTGTAATTCATTTTTATGAGAGGGTCTTAAGGAAAATAATCTTGCAGGACAGATGATCATACAGCCCTGCAGGACATAACTTTTTTTGTTGAGGTGCTCTAGTAAGCAATGCAAGCAGGCAGTCTGGTGTTACCTGGAAGATGTTTATTTACCTATTTAGAGTACGTTTGCTAACTGCTTACTATAGAGAAAGCAGATGACACATAGGGTGCAGAGAAGAACCTACTGAGTCACTTGTGGCTGTAGCACACTGACAGGGAAGGCTGCTTGAGGGAGATTACAGTTCATGTGTTCTTCACAGAAGATACTTGAATTTCTAGTGAAGGCAGTCTTGACGATCTCTGCCTCCTATACATCGCTGTGCTTGCAGAGTTCATTGTTTTAACAAGTGATAGGACAAGAGGAAATGGCCTCAAGCTGAGTCAGAGGAATTTAGGTTGGATGTCACGAAAAATTTCTTCACAGAAAGGTTTATAAAGTACTGGAACAGATTGCCCAGGGAAGTGGCAGAGTTACCATCCCTGGAGGTATTTAAAAGATGTATAGATGTGCAGAGGGACATGGTTCAGCAGTGATCTAGCAATTTTGGGTTAGCTGCTGGACTTGATAGTCTTAGAAGGCTCTTCCACAGGAAATGATGCTATGATCCTATCAGCAATTCTTAGAGCCGATTCAAAGCTTTACAAGGCCAAAGTCAAATTAAATGCATCTGAAGGATGAAAAAAAAAATAAAAATCATTGCATTATCTTTCCAGATGTGGGGAGCTGAGTCTTTCTGTCCCTGAAGCTAGTAGCCATTGCTCCACTGTCTGTCTCACATTGTGCCTATTTGTATAAAACTTCCCCATCAGTCTCATTCTGTGGTCATAGTCTCATTTTGTGCCTGCTTGTAAACAGCCTTCCCACCATCCCCAGGCCTGCCCTTCAGGCACTATGGGGTGTTCACAGGTAACTGGACAGGAGGTGCAATACCCAACTTCAACTCTTCAGCTTCCCTTGTCTCTTTCACTGCTATGAAACACCTATCAGCTGCACAGCTATGTCCCTCAGCAGCACAACGCAGGTGTAGGTGAGCACAAAACAAAACACAGTGGTACAGCCTTGATAGTCTGCTACTTAAGCCAGGGAGTTCAGTCCATTCTGCTGTCTTGCATGTTCCGCCAGATTAGCTCACAGTACTAGCCATATTTTACCTACCTCTGAGTCACCACAGGGTAGGCAAAGTAATGAGGCTACAGCTATCAAACTTGTGAGATTTCCCTCTCACCTTAGGCCATGATTTTATCACTGTTAGTCACATACCATGCTAGGAACTGGCTGCTTTGCTAATGCCTAAAGCAAATCCCTTCCATGACATTACCTAAAAATGCTGGCACAGATACACTGCTTGGTTTTGCTTCAAGTTACACACCAGGATAAAGAATGAAAACTCAGAAAAAAAAGAATTTTGTCAATGTTGTATTTGAAGAGATTTGACATAAGCAGTTCCCTCATATGGTGCCATCAATTTACATTTGGTATGGACAGATAAAACTCATTAAACTTTAGCACTGTAGATCTTCTGGACCATGATTCTGGATATGACAAGAGATATAGTCCAAAAAATAAAGAAGAACAAACAGCAGAAATAACTCTGAAAGCTACTAATAATTTCTGTAGAATGTAATGTAGAGATGAATAGCAGTGTTTACTAGCATCTACAAGTGTAGCTTTGCAGAGATAACGGATCATTAAAATGAGAATAGCAGGAAACCTGAGTTATTTTGCTGATTCATGAACTCTGCAAACACAAATGCTGGTAGAGTAGTTATTCAATGTGCTTCCATTACATTAACAGAAATGTTCTGGGTATTACTACTAGAAAAAACAACCTATAGAATCAAGTACTTAGGATCTGATTTTCAAATTGCCCTCCTTTTTGCATTTGCATTGATGTTTTGCATTTGTTTGAAGCTTGCATCTGCTTCCAAACAATACGCACTAATTTTAAACCTGTTTAGTACTCATTTAACCCAGATAGTTCTTTTGTGGCCATTTCACATGCATCTGGGATTCAGTGCAAAGAGGTTGCATGGAACAAAATGAGAGCAAAATGCTACTAACCAGCAGCTGCAAGAAAAGGAAAAAAATATGAAAACACTATACAAATATGCTACCATTATGACTTGAGAAGCAGATACATAGACAGTGACCCTGTGTTTACGATAGGTAGAGGCTGCTGTGGGTGAAGACTTGATACCGGGAAACTAAGCTTGGTGCGTGTGAGACACACTTCTCAGTTATTCAGTGGCTCTTTATGTGCTTTAAATAACTGGCATTGCTTATGTGATAGCTAAGATTCAATGAAGATTGTCAGGGTTTTACACTCAAAAAGACATTGTAAGGAACAGAATGTCAGATAGTGTGAACTGGCAATATTAGGAACCCATTTCCTACAACAGTTAAAGCGTCCACTGGAAACAGGATGAGACACTGGAACAGTCTGCCCAGAGAAGATTTTGATGCCCCGTTCCTGCAAGTGTTCAAGGCCAGTGTAGTGATTTAGCCCAAGGGCACATCTGCCTATTCCCCCAACACAAAAGTGAGGGGAAGAATAACACACAAAACTCAGGGTTGAGACAAAGATGTAAGAGTTTAATATAACATGATCTATCATGAGCACAATGTGTAATTACCTTAGCTAATAATCTAATTAATCTATCATACAATGCATGTCTAACAATCTAATAATACAATGTGTGATTACCTTAGCTTAGCCTATTTGCAGAAGAAGCAGAATGCCCAGCATAAAATAGAAAGCCAAAACCAGCAGCTACCTGACTCCCACTCTTTCCATGACCTTGCTTGCAGAAAAAGAGCTCACACTCTGGAACCCAGAAGCAGCAGCTGAAACGGGAAGCCTCCCATGTTGCAATCTTAAATTCAAGCCACATAATACTTTGCTCCAGTTAGCACTTTTTTCATTTTTGAAGCTGACATGACTGTGGCATGATATGAATAACAACAGCAGGTTCAACTCAATCCAGACGGTCTATGGGTCTTTGAGCAATCTGACCTGGTGGAAGGTCTTACCTGTGGCAGGAAACTTGGACTAGATGTTGTTTAAAGTCTCTTCCAACACAAATCATTCTGTGAGTCTCTTGTGGAAATTCCAAAATGATTATGGGACTTATTTGTATGAGAAGCATTTAAAAAACATCCTTGCAATGAGACACAGACACACTGAAACATGTAGCTGAAAGTCATTCAGATGGTAGTTTTTCCACACCTCTGTTTGGGGTGGTGTCAAACTTCCATACACTTGATTCAGTATAGCTTGATGTAAACCTTCCTTCTAATGGAGACAAACTTGATGCCAAACTGCTGCCTTAAATATTTGGAGTGAGGGTGTGTATTTCCTTCTGCCACTCACAGGCAAAAAGACCTTACAAATAGTTGACAGGGAAGAAACTAGCTTGCTAAAAAGCCATTTGCTTGTCCACTAAGTGTAAGCAAAACCCAAAACGTCCTTGTGGTCCAAATTGAAAGTCATCTTGTACAATAGCATTTGTTTTCCTTCATTATATCAATGTTAATGGGATTTGTGGTTGACATGGTGCTTCTTGGTCTGAAACAGTATTTGTATTCCTAGAGCAGCACCTGTTGTAAGGTGAGCTCTTGCAATCTTTCACCCCTGCTCTCATACCAGATTTCCTAGTATCTTTTTTTGTACAGAGACTCGACAGATAACAACATGATGGACATCTGAAACAAGTCACAGTGTCAAATGCCACATCTGCAGTTCTATTTTAAGGCAATGAGGATGGGATGTTAACTGCTTCTATTTACTGTCAGCCACTGACATCACATGGGAAATTAATTTGAAAAGAGTGATGCCAGAAATTTCCCTTTATATATCCGAATATGAGTTCTCCTTCACCTGTCTGCAAATGTGGTTGATAAGGTGTCTATTTTGATTCCAGCATATTATCTTCATTTTAACAGTATCTTAACACTATCAGTCAGCTGATCTCACTCTGGTTCAGTTAAAAAGCAGGGAAAGTCTTTAGGAAAGTGTACAATGTTTCTCTACCTAGATCTTTTTCCTTGCTGTACAGTAGTAAATTGAATCGTGGGATCATGCTTTCAAAGTAGTGTGTGAAGAATCATAGAATCATTTTGGTTGGAAAAGACCTTTAAGATCATCGAGTCCAAATATTATCTTACTCTATCAAGTCTGATGCTAAACTGTGTCCCTCAGTACTACATCTATGTGTCTTTTAAACATCTCCAGGGATGGTGATTTATCCACCTCCCTGGAAAGCCTTTTCCAGCGTTTGATTGCCCTTTCAGTGAAGATTTTTCTTCTTATGCTAGTCTAAACCTCCGTGGTACAACTTGAGGTGTTTTTCTTTTGGCCTATCCCTTGTTACTAGGGAGAAGAGACTGACATCAGTTGTAGTGAGGTCACATCCTTTCAGGTAGAAGTGTGACTTCAGAGTTTCATGGTTCTCAAGAAGCTGTTGTTCCTCCTGACATCAGTGCAGGAGTTCAGTACATTTGATACAGGTCTCTTATTTAATGCTATCCAGGCATTTAGAAATTTAATTAAAAGTAAATATTTCTGAAGTTTTAGACTTGAGTCAATCTTTATTAAATATGAAGAAGGTATTTACATAAACAACCCCACCCTTTGCATCTTGCTTTCCTGTATAAAATGACAAACAATAATTAAAAAGTTAGATTTTTATTTTTTAAAGCCATAAGATTTTTGGCTGTATAGTCAAAGCAAAGGTAGGTCTCAAAAGAAAAGGGGGAGACCATCAGCTGTTTCTTCTTCTTCTAACACTTATGCATATTACTGGATCAAACCCACAAAACTGTTTAATGGAACACTACCCATTGCAACACATATAATTGAATAACCTTGAGAGGAATGACTGGGGAGTTAAAGGAGAGGATCAATTTAAAATCACTTAATGGATGGAGGCATTTAAAATTTCATAGACTGAAAAAGGTGAAAGGTGCTATGGAATAATTGCTTCTATCCTCTGGAGACAGTGTCATAAGATGTAAATGAAAGTCCATGTTCAAGTGATTTACTGAATGAGAAACACACCATCACCAAAGGGAAGAAAATTGTGAAGTAAATAAAGAGTAATTTCTGAACACTGGAAAGACAGCCTCATGTGAAGCTTGTTTCAGTGTCCACTGCTATCAGCAGGGGATTTTATTTTCATTGAAAGATGCCAGTGGACTTCATTAAGTACTACACAAGGCCCCTTAGGATGGTATAGTTTTGTTATAAAATAGATGTCAGGTCCTGAAGCTTGGGTCCATAACACTCCTGTGCAGAGACACACTCCCTGAAATGAATGTATTTGGCTACAGCAAAAACAAAACCTTGGGAACTGGACAGGTTGAGAGAGTCTCTCTCATCTGTTTGGTGGACATAGATAGGATGGTCTTGGAGGTTTCTTCCAACCTGGTTGATTCTATTCTATTCTATTCTATTCTATTCTATTCTATTCTATTCTATTCTATTCTATTCTATTCTATTCTATATGGCCTGCTCCATGCATCACATGCACCGTGTCTTACAACGTGCATTTATATTCTAAGACTCAGACCATTTGTAGCTCAGTAGATTACATATCTTATAACATCTTGTTTTATGCAGCATCATGAATTTATAAATACAGTCCTACACTGGCTGGTCTGTCATGTACTTGAAGTTTCTTCTCCCTGGAAGTCAATCTTGGGCATACAGTTGTCTGTTCACACTCTGAGGTGGCTCTTCCATGCTGCAGGTAGTCATAAATGTTTGGGATTGTGAAAGGATAGCACAAGTTTGAATCTTTGTCTTGCTATGCTGTGGAGCTCATGCAAATTGTCTATGTGAAAGCATTCAAATAGTATCAAATCACAGAACTTACTGGCTTCAGTACAGAACTGGGCCTGCTCTTAAAATCAGTACACACCTTGCTAGAGGAGCAAGAAGGCACAGCAAGTCCAGTTTGGACAGCTTCTTGCACATGGTGTATTTCATCTGATACAAACACAAGAACTTTGTAAACAGCTCTTTGTGCCACACTTTTCAGCGGATGGAAGAGCTTTGTGACATATTAGTCATCTTCTCATACATATCCAACTATTGCACCAAAGTCTTATCCTTTCTTTTCCTTTCTGTGTTTTATAGTTACTTCATGATTTACTTTTATTCTGGTAACTAACTCACGAGGGAAGAAAACACCACATAATCCAAGTATTTCTTTCTTTATGGAGAACCTTTAGTGTGGAAAACTCTCTCCACTGCACACCTCTGTCTTCTTAAATGCATTTCAGATAATCTCTACTGGTCTAGCCAAAGGCCGAAGAAACAAGTATACAAAGTAGAGCTCTTCCTAACCACTAACCCACTTTCCCAAGCCCTCCATCTCACAGGAAGTGGTTCTTTCTCTGAAGTCTGACACTGCTGCTGCTGAAGTACTCTTCAGTTTTGAACATATTATTCTACCATTGATAGGCCTTTGAACTGTTGCTTTTAAATGTGGCTGTTGAATTAATGAATAATTTTGCCAGGTGTTAGAGAACATGAAGGGAATACCAGCCATATACATTGGTTGATCTGTGCTCTTTTTACATGACAAGATGTTTACTAGGATGAGATAAAAGGTCTGGCTCATTCCCATACCTTTAACATGAAATGCAAATAATGAAGGCAGAGATAGCAAAAAAAACTTTTGAGAAATGAATACATAAATGTGATTTACTGGGCTAAGAAAACCAGATAATTTGTCTGTATGCAAAACTCATTAAAAATATTGTGTAAAAGAAGAATGCTGCTATATCAAGTTGCCATCTTATCTGATGAGAACTATGATGTATCAACGACTAAAAATTACATTAAAATAGAGTCTGCAAGCACTTCTGAGGTGCTTTTCTTGGAGGAAACCAAAAAGAGATTAAGTTGCCATTCATTTGCTGATAAATGAAGATCTATCTTTATAATTCTGGATGTCCATGAAGAGAAGCCATAGAGGAATTCCCCCAGGATGAACTGCTTTTGAGTAGTGGTGGTACAGAAGTAGAGGACTTATTGGATACTTCTCCGAAGCTACAGAAACAGTCGTCACCAAAGCACAAAGCCTGAGTGTGTGCACAGGGTTTGATGGTCCCTTCCTACTCCGTTGGCAAAGTCAAATTCACTACACACACTATTCTTTTCCAGGGAGTGATAAGACAGAGAATTGAGCATGTGCAACAAACGGTGCTCTCAGAACTTAAGAGGAACTCGGCTGTTAGACCCACAAAGACAGTGTAAGAGGCTACATAGAGTGTAAACCTTACAGGGAAAAAGTGAGTAAATGCAATGAGCAAATGTATGAAGCACAATGTTTGTTGCTTTACAAAGTTTATTATGCTGTGCCTAGATTAACTGTTTTGCTATCCAAGTGATTGTGCTTTCCCCTCTGCTGGTCTTAGCCAACAATTGCTACTTAACAGTGAGAAACAGGCATCTTGAGAAAAGGGACAAAACCTTTTCTTGAATACACTGATATTAAGATAATGAAAGGTTTCAATAGTAGTGTTATTAAAGGCTGACAATGCTGGGGTTTATGATTCTTTTTATACAGTTCAGATAAATTAAACTGGCTCTTATCTATACAGCTCCTAAAGCCACACTGTAACAATAGTCTCAAGATCATCTTCACTAAGATACCTGAAGTCAGGGCGGGTGTGTGAGGAAGGAGAGAAAGTCAGGTACTGTATTTAGATGATTAAGAGAGGTACCTGCAGGACTGAAGTGATGACCTAGAAATTTCCTGTATGTTGCATATATGTCAAATACAAAGGAAGAATAATTAAAGCAACATCGTAAAGATAAAACTTACTGTGTGAATAGTACCACTGACACCTTAACTGGGACTTCAGTGTCAAAAGTATGATGAATATGAAGCTCACTGTAAAAATAGCAGTGCTTGTCAGCTGTGACATCTACCTGGAACTGAGAGATACATGGGTCAAATTGCAGTGCCTGCTCCTTCAGCACATAGATCATTCATCTCTAATGCAACCCCAGATATAAAGTGATTAAGCAGAGCCTAGGAAAGCCTTTAGATATTTACAACCACCTTCAACTTTTCATTGGCAAACACTGCATCTACTAGTATAGAAAAAATAGTATTTTCACACAATATTACTTCAATGAGTAACTCATACTCTATGTTTCATTGCTAGCAGTGGATCACAGTGTTTCACTACCAACTATGGGTGTCACAACAGTAATTTGACAGGCAATAAAAAGAGAATATGCAGCTTTACAGTTGATTCTACAGAGTCTCAGGCACTGAAGTGGAAAAAATGAAGATATACAGCTTAACCAGTGTGTTTACATGCATCTAACTAGATATTTTCTTTAAAAATTAATTGAATTACACACACAAATAGAAATGCTTTATTTATAGCTTTGTAAAATCAAAGGAGCTTGGAAAGAACTGTCAAATTTAGAAGGGGGAAATGTTACCTTTTCTAGTACTGAGAACATGCCGCTTTTTTCACAGTGAACATCTTTTTCCTTTGGCAGTTTCCATAATACTAAGACTTAAGTTCTTCATTAACTGTTAAACTAACTGTGAGATTTTTTAATTTCCAGGTAAAACCGAGAAAATGCTCTCAGACTTACAGGAGGAAAGTTTGAAGCCATTTTAAGGATGCCAATGTTGTTTCAACTCAGCAAGGAACTTAGGTATACGAAACTCAACAGGATGGCTCACACTGATTGAGCATGTACTGATGGATCTTACAGCAGGCTGATCTGGCTGCTTGTTTCCTTACCATTGTTTCCTAAAATACTGTTAAAGTTGCACAAGTAAGATTTATAAGTCAGGCAATATTGAAGAAATAAGGTGGTCACTCTCATACCTTGTGTGGTACAGAACAGTGCTGGCTTAGTGGTTTGCAACAATGTTTCAGACAAGGTGGTTTAGATTCCAAGAACAGACCCTAGACGTTTGAAAGATAAGCGTGAAAAGAAGGCAGCTGGAACTAACGGGACAATAACTGAACCATCATCATAGCCTTTTCTATGACTACCAAGATGACAAAACTACAAGAGAATCTTACAACAAAAAAAGAAAAAAATGTCTCCCAATCTGGGTAGAAACCACTGGTGGAAGATGCTGATGGCCTAAAGTGACCTCTTATGGATGCATCTATACCCTTGTTGAGCCTCAAAGAATAGTAGCAGCTTTTGTGACCAAGGTGACATTTTTGGAGTCAATTCCCTGAAATATGTGAATAAAGATGCTTCTGGATTTAGTGGTTGAATGGTCTTAATTTCACTAAATTCCTCTGGTGGTTTCCTCATGACCACATAAAGGTCTTGATAGCTGATTTTTGCTGAAATCTTTTGTGTTCACATATGTTGATAAGGGTCATGGAGCAGTGGAACAGGCTGCCCAGAGAGGCTGTTGAGTCTCTTTCTCTGGAGGCTTTCAAAACCTGTCTGGATGTGTTCCTGTGCAACCTGAGCTAGATTCTATGGTCCTGCTCTGGCAAGGGTTTGGAATTTATGATCTGTGGCGATCCATTCCAACCCCTAACATCTTATGTTTCTGTGATCCTGTGATCCATCTCCTTAGTGACTCTAGCATTGTATCTCGAAGTTTTTATTCTTCCTCGTGCCGTCTTGAAGAGGCCTTCAATATATTGTCTCTGCCTCCACTATATTGGAGAGGAAGGATGACTGGAGAGTTAGAGATGAGGAAAGAAAGGGAAAGAAGGCAGGCGGCCTTACAGATGGGCAAACACTGCTCTGTAGTCCAGAATGCAAGCAAGTGATTTACAGAATGCAAGCAAGTGATTTGCTTGTAGCAGGAACATATGGCTCAGGTTGGTCAGCAGGACCTCAGAATGAGACTTGAAGCTTCTCCTAAACTGGGATGGGTTTCCTTCGAACATGTGTTCAAGTGGTTCCTTTGAACCTGACCTCCAATTTCTAGAGAAATCATCGCTCCTGCTTTGCCAGCAAAGTAAGAAAGAAACAAGCAAACAATCTATTTAATGAGATTTATTCTACTAACCATCAGTCCTTCCTTTGAATATGGAGGGCTCTGCTATTGACACTCTACAGAAATATATGCTAGTAGCTACACTGTTTCTGGTTCTTCATCCCTAAGAAGATCACATGCTTTTAAAGATGTAAACCCAGCTGTGTTTCCATGTTACCCTAAAGAGAGGATTTTAATAAATAGTGCATTATTAACATGTCCCATTGAATGAAAATATTAAATACATCCTTGGCTAGCAGGAGTTCCACTGAAGTTTACCGAAGTTTAGTAAAATGCAGTATTAGCACACATGAATTCCGCTGGGGGCAGCCATATGAGAGAATAGATGGTTGATTCAGATGTGGTTTAAATTCTCCAGTGCTATCCTGACTGCTACTTTAGAAGGATCAGCAAGGTGCAGAGGACAAATCAGAAGCAGGCAGGAACATGTGGGAGCTGAGCTACACTAACATCAAAGTCCCTCTGGAAATGGAATCAACCTGGTAGCAGGAATTAGCACTGAGCCCTGAAAAAAAAACATTAGGAACCAGCAGTTTGGCAGGTCGTAAAGGAACTGATGGTAAAATATGACTGTATCTAAGGACTTGTTTGGAATATATTATGAAAGAAAAGAAAAAGTCAGTATAAATACCTGAATTCAAATGAGTCATAACTGTATTTCAAACAGATTTGTTTAGAAGCCTAGCATGACCTCTTTGCATGCCACTTATTGTTAGCTTTTTGGAGAAAAATTACTGTAATGCCTTCAACAGAAGTGGTATCTGGTCTCTGGAATTTTCGTGGACAGTGGAGTGTCCCTTTATGGTCTATCTATCAAAGGTGTGGGGAGGACGTGATGCTATCCATCTCATCACCTCTTCTTTTGACTGTTTGACTTTCTACAAAACCTGGAGATCTGCTAGGTTAGAGTGTGATTAGGAAGAGGGGGAAACCTGTCTGCTAAGCAAGATCATATGAGAAGGGAATATACAGAGTTTTTTATCTTGCTTCAGGTATTTTAATAATTCCTTTATAAAAAGACCCTATCTAAACTATGACATGAAAGCAGTTCCCGAGAGTGGACTCCAGAGTTTCTAGGGCTCTTTTAGGGCAGCTAAAAGACAGCCCAGCCCCTAGGCAAAAGGTAGTCTCCTAGGCTATACAGAACTCTTTTTCAGGGCATCCCAAGTCTTTCATTCTTTATTAGTAAGTAATTTTAATACCATAATTTTAATACCAAACATTAGGGAACTTTTGTGTTTAGGAGCTCAGTGGTGGTCTGAAGTGATTTGGAGATTAGGAATCTAAACTTTGCCTGGTCTCACGATGTAGCATAATACAGGCCTTGAGAAATACCAGGATAAATTACCCAAGGTAGGATACCACATTAATATGTCTGTCTGACATCTCATGCCTTCAGGACTAACTCAAGTATCCATGTGTGGTATGTTCTGTACCATCTAGACTTGCTTTTTATGGAGAAGTACCTGAAAGTATATTGCTCCAGAGGGAAGTCATCTGCTGCTGATACACAGTTACACATTTTCCCTGCTGTGATGATTCAGCTGTGCTAAGCTGGCACGCTGGAGAGAAGAAGCCAAATTTCCACTCATTTCCTCACTCTTCCCACTCACTCCCCACGAAGAAGAGGCATTAGCAGCTGTGCAAGAGGCTCTGTTATGCTGCTGCCTGCCGCTACAAGCAGCCCACACAAACCCAGTAACACTTTTGCTATCAGTAAACAAAATAAATGCCAAGATCATTTAAAAATTATAAAATAACTCTTCAGTGAGCAACAGAAATGACTTCATGTTGTGACAATGAGAATGCCAGACTGTCTATTTTAAAGGATGTGTAGAACCCTGCTCCCCAAACCTGCACAAGAGAAAGAATCCTGTAACTAGAAAGGGAGATGCTGAAAGAGGGTTTCTTACCCTTCCATTTCCTTTCAATCGCGTAAGAGGCCCTGGCAGAAGATTTCTGTTCCTGACAGCTGTGACAGACTGTCAGGGCTGGAAGAGGCCTGAAGGGATCATCTGCTCACTTCATGATCCAAGATAAAAAAAACATCCAACAAAAGACAGCACGGCCTCCAGACCACCAGCTGCAAGGCTTTACTACTCTTATCTTCAGTTTTTCTGCACATTCAACCTTAGTCTCCAATGGCACAGATAAGGAGATCAGATGCTCCCATTTTTGCTGTGCAGCGATGTTTCAGGTATTTAAATGCTGTTACCCTCTCCCTCTGTCATTCTTTCCACATGTAGCAAACCAACATTTTCAATATTTTTTCACAGCTTTTGCCTCTCCTTTGCTATTGCTCTCATCTTGGCTTTCTGCTACTGGTCCACATCTTTTTTGAAATGTGTTAATGAATGATGGATGAGTATTACAGAGGGAAACTCATGAGTGCTCAGCAGAGAAAACCACAGAAAGTTTTCTCTTGTTCTCAGCTTTAAATAGCCACTTCTTTTGCCTCTTGGTCTGTCATGTATTGTAGTGAGTTGTATCTAGTGCAAAAAAATAGAATAGAATCAATCAGGTTGGAAGAGACCTCCAAGATCATCCAGTCCAACCTAGCACCCAGCCCTAGCCAGTCAACTACACCATATCACTAAGTGCCTCATCCAGTCTTTTCCTGAACACCTGCAGGGACGGTGACTCCACCACCTCCCTGGGCAGCCCATTCCAATGCCAATCACTCTCTCTGT
>WAAF01007976.1:45141-121262 GCA_013400475.1 Tricholaema leucomelas
CCTGACCAGTGTTGAGTACAGGGGCAGAATAACCTCCCTCGTCCTACTGGCCACACTGTTCCTGATACAGGCCAGGATGCCATTGGCTCTCTTGGCCACCTGGGCACACTGCTGGCTCATCTTCAGCCTACTATCCACCAGTACCCCCAGGTCCCTTTCCTCCTGGCTGCTCTCCAGCCAGGTAACCCCAAACCACTGCCACCAACAAAAATCCCCCCCCAAAAAACCAAAATACTAATCCCATATAAATCCAGAGGGATTTAGTAAAAAAAATATGCCCAGCTGAGTTATAGTCTCGTGTTTAATTTTCTTTCAGTGCAGAAGTAGTTTCTGTGATGCAGCTGAAACACTTCCACATTTTTTTTCCAGTTAAAAATAGTAAATTCAGATATTTTTCTTTCAGTTCATGCTATGTGTTGTGTGGGTGACATGTTCATAATAAACAGCTCATCTACAAGTCCTGAAGAAGACCCGAATGCGATACTCGAAGACCTGACTAACAACTGAAAGTACTTAAACCAAACTTCCAAAATTTGAGGAAATCCAAAACACCAGAAAGCTGCAAGGGAATTTGACAAGTTAGAGGAGACTCTTCAGTGACCTGAGATAGCAGGGTAGATTCACTTGTTTTGTGGAAAGTTAGTTTGTGATTCTAGCAACACAGACCTAGAGATTAAAAATCTAATTAATGTCAGTCAGTATGGTATCATGAAAAGTAGGTCTTGTTAAGCAAAACTGATAGCTTTCTTTGACAAGATTACAGGTCTGCTTGATAAAGGCAACTGTGCTGACACAGTTTACATCCATTTCTCCAAGGCATTTGATACAGTACTGCATGATTAAAAATCTTATGTTACGTTGGATTAGCAGGTGCGAGTTGGATGGATTAAAAATTGGTTCAGTGTCAGGCCTTAAAGTGCAGTTGCTAATAGGAAGGCATCAATGAACTTCAGCTACAGGGCTTCTAGGGAATAGCCCTTGGTCTCACACTATTAAAATATTTTAATCAGCTACATAGGTAAATAATTCCCAAACATTTTGCTCATAAATACTTCCCTGATTAAAAAAAAAACCAAACCCTTGATATCTGGCAAGATCATCCCTCTAATCTGCATTCACACATACATAAGCACACACTCCTTAACTGCTGCAACCTCCCTCAAACCCTAATGTGATTCTCACCATTTTAGGTAAAGTGTGATTTTTCTAGTTATATTTCTGTTGGGCAGACTAAGGGAAAGTGTGATGAATTTTTCTAGTTATATTTCTGTTGGGCAGATTAAGGGAAAGTGTGATGAATTTTTCTAGTTATATTTCTGGTGGACAGACTAAGGGAAAGTGTGATGCATTTTTCTAGTTATATTTCTGTTCGACAGACTAGCAAGATATATAAATGATGTGGATCAAAGGGTGGAGTAAAGCCTAATCCACTGATATGAGCTTTATGTGGAATGGACATGCCTAGAAATACACCCTGCATTTGGAATCTAGGATGAACTTTTACACATGAACATTACAAGATATGTTTACAGTGTAGAAACCTGGCTTGGAAACTCAGAGGAGGAGGGCATTGCCTTCAATAACTGCCTCAATCTGAGTTTTGCTTGCGATTGTGTGACCAATGTAGCCCTTGGATAACTGGAAATATATACATATACATATATATTTATGAGATCTCTGTAAAAAATCCAGTGTCTAGCTTTGATGTAGTCCTTTCTGGAAGGATGGGAAACACAAATATGCCCTGTGAACAGATGATTCAGCCAAATAATAGCATTTCTGGCTGATCTTAGTCTATGGGGTTTTGAATGAGACAGCTAAATTCAGTAAGTTTGGTGGTTTTTTTTTTTTTTTGGAGGGAACTTAAACTTTGAGATGCTCTGGTAGAGGATTCACTGATATCAGCTTAAAGACTAATTTGCCTTTTTTTTTTTTTTAAGATCACACTTAAAAAATTGAGTTTATAATTCTGAGATCAGATGGCACTACTGGATTTCAACTATTGCTGTTGCATGTAACCAACCCCCTGTTTGCAGAGGGAGTGGCCTAGTATCTATTCTTGGGGTCACTTTCCAAACTTATGTTGTGAGTGTTGAGAGACTGACACTGGGTAGAAGGCTCAGAGTTAGCTCTTAAGCATTTTCTGTCTGCCTATGTCTTACACTAGGAGTCGTCTCTCTTAGCAGAATTTCTTCCAGAGATTGATACACTCATGTTAAAAAACATCTTCCAAAATGATTTGCCCTTGTCCAAAGTTAGATCTGCCTCTCAAACTCATCTTCTGCCTTTCCAACCACGATTAGTGTTTCCCATCCTTTCCTTGGGAATCTAGGAAGGTTTTCACTCTCAGCATCAGAGATGGCCCTTGTTCCTGGAAGGAATTAGGTCTTCACTTTGAGATGGTGCTTGTGAGCTCCTCACGAAGGGCCTGTGTAAGATATCTAAGCAAGAAAACTCTTGTTTTCTTTGCAAGACTTTGGGGAAGGATAGAATTTAGTTTTAGCAAATTGGTTGTAGAAATGTTGGGGAGGGAGAGAGAAAAACAGTCTCTTTTTCTAGCTCTCCTTTAAGTGTTGTTATTGATCATTTATCCTGAACTGACTTTTGACTAGTATACTTGAAACTACATTATGCAGACCCTAATTACTTCTCCTACTTCTAACAGAGGAAAGCAAATACTAGTGGCTCTCCAACCAGACTAATGCCAATTGCTTATGTGAAGAGCAAGTGAAGAGTAGCAAACCACAGACATCAAGCTTCAAAAAGCAGATAATGCATTTCTGAATAATTTGTAATTACCAAGAGGACATCCCAGAGAAATGCAGTGCACAGATTAATTCTACTCTGAACAACTCCGTGTAGACATCTCATATGACTCCCATCACTGAATTATCTTGAGGATAATTATTTAGTGAAGATGGATGACAAACTGGTCCATAAACACACATAGGAGGCATACTTGTTATGCCATTAGAAGGCTACAAATGCATAAGTTTGATACAGTGGAATGGCAAGACTTCAGATGCATCAATTTAATTCAGGTTTTAATGCACTCCCTCCCTTTTTCTGGGCCTTGTGTAATGTTCACCACTTCATTTAGTGAGAAACTTTGCCCACCAAAACCTTTCCAGGTGTATACAGACATGATGACAGTAGACACTCCCTTCAGGCTGGGTAACCATATGAGGAGAGGCTGAGGGAGCTGGGGTTGTTTAGCCTGGAGAAGAGGAGGCTCAGGGCAGACCTCATTGCTGTCTACAACTACCTGAGGGGAGGCTGTAGCCAGGTGGGGGTTGGTCTCTTCTCCCAGGCAACCAGCAACAGAACAAGGGGACACAGTCTCAAGTTGTGCTGGGGGAAGTATAGTCTGGATGTTAGGAGGAAGTTCTTGACAGAGAGAGTGATTGGCATTGGAATGGGCTGCCCAGGGAGGTGGTGGAGTCACCGTCCCTGCAGGTGTTCAAGAGAAGCCTGGATGAGGCACTTAGTGCCATGGTCTAGTTGACTGGCTAGGGCTGGGTGCTAGGTTGGACTGGATGATCTTGAAGGTCTCTTCCAACCTGGTTGATTCTATTCTATTCTGAAGAAAAGCACTGAAGAATTACGTGCCATTCCTTTGAACTGTGAGTCAGTTTTCGTTTGCTTCATTTTACATAGAAAAGTAAAACTTGATAGTAATTCTGCTAGAAAATCTGACTGAAACAAAAACACAGACACATTTTTTCATGGTGTTGAAATAAGCAAAACTCCTTGCTCCAGTTTATGTCATGATATCAGGAAGATAATTTTGCTGTTCGACAGCAAGTAGAAAGCAACAGGAGCAGCAGCATGGGGGGAAGAGTCTCCACCTCACCCAAACAGATTATCTACCTGTGCAGCTGCTCTTTTTTTCTTAAAAAGCTGGTGATAATTAGAAAAAAAAATTATGAGTGAAATTCAGCTTTCTAGTCTGTGGGTGTCTGCAATGCAAAAGGCTATGTGGGAGGAGGGTGCTTAAGCTTCTGCTATACACAGGACATACAGTCAGAAGATCCTAGAGATTGCCTTGGGTGAACCAAACATAGTTGTTTTCTTTTAGGTGACTTAAAGTCTGCATTGCATCTCCACTACATTTTCAATGCTGTGAACTTGGAATTTGATCCCTAGTAGCCAAATACCAGCGCTGGTGAGAGAGCTGAGAAGATGGAAGGGAAGTATGAATGTATATCTCTATCTTCAGGCAGTGGAATTAGAAAGTTACAAGAGGGATTGTTTTTAGTTTGGTTGTTAATTTTCTCTTTTTAATTGACCAGAAAACAGATATCCTTCATATAAACTGGTTAATTATGTAATTAAAACTTATGAATAAAGTGCATCTTAATGCCTTCACTGTATGAAGACATATTGCAGTGAGTGGTTCCTAAGCTTTTCTGACCATAACCTTCCAGAGCATGTTCCATCTGCTCTGCTGAATTCATCACCCTATTTAGATTCATGTACTCTGTAATATGTTAGTGTTAGAACTTTGACTTACAGTTGAAGCTTCATCCAGCCAAAGAGTTGAGGCACAGAAGAAAGCAAAATATGGACATTCTGTGACGAGTATGTCCATAGGTAATATGAAGAGACTTAGGCTGAAATATTGTGGTGGTTTGGGTGTTCCCTGCCCCCCCACACTTTAGAAATCACCCAGACTAGACTCAGCCAGCTCTGGAAATATGAATGAAGCTTATATTTACAGCTGGCACAATTTACAAGCAGATATTTACAGTATATACAGTTAGAGACAGAAATATACAAGATAAAAGTAATACAGAAACACAACAGCTCTCCCAGAAACCTGAGTCCCCAGGAGGGGCTCTCAACCACCCCCTCACCTTCCCCCTACCCCTCTCAACCTTACCCCAGTCCCAAGGAAGAATGGAGGTTCGGCCAAGAGGATTAAGAAGCAAAGGTGAATCAGCAAAGCAAATGGAGGGTGAGGTTAGAAAGCAAGATGGAGTTCAGCCAGCAGCCTCAGCTCTCCAGCAGGCAAAGAGCTGAGAGCACAGCCCCAGAGCCAAGTGCCCAGCGAAGTGCAGAGCAAAAGTGACTTTATCTTTTGTTTTGCTTTTCCTTTCTGCACATCTCAGCAAGACTGTGAGTGAAGTAGACCTCACCATTGTTTTCATTTCTCAGCCTATGGTCTAGCCCTTCTCACCAAAACATTCTAGCTAGGCTCAAACTAGCACAAATATATATTTCATTGTTCTTCAACATGAAAAATAGATGTAAACACCAACACAGTGCTCCAAGGGTGCATAGTCTAGCAGGAATAGACCAGATTACGCTCAGCTCCTTGCTGGCATACCTCTACAGGAGTCCTCTAAGTTTGAAGGGGTTTCAGTTTACCTTAGGACTAAAGGCTAAGCTCCAGTTTGGCACATTGCCTCCCTGTAATGCGCTACAGCTTTCTTCACCAAGTACAAGAATAGGAACTTTCTCTCCCTCTGACATTTCCATTTGGACCTTGTCCAAAATCACAATCATTTGATAAGACTAGTCCAGCAGAAAGTTATTGGACACTGTGAAGGCTACCTCTCCCATTCTCCCCTCCTCCTCTCTCTGTAAAGACTTACCATTTTAAAATAATGATTCAGAACAGGAAGGTGCACCCAGGGTGAAGGTGCTGGTCAGTGCACTGAAATCCTGGAGGATCACAGGGCACACAACAGGTAAAAGGGAACAACCAGTTGAGTAGGAGATGCTGTTCTGATTTTTCACAGTGATGTAACCCTTAGGAAATATCAATGCAAAATGCAGAGACTGGTTGAGTCTTCAAACAAGAAGATGTCTGATTTGCAAGATTTTTTTTTTTTTAATGGAAGCAGTGTCTCCTGGAGTCTCTTCTGAAGTTCATTTGGAATGGAATATTAATAATCAGGTATCTGTCTAACCACAGTCACAGATTTTGCTGCAATTTCTTTCACAAAGTATTTTATCTCAGAAAACCAAACCAACCAATCAGAACACACCCCCCTTCCAACAACAAAAAAGCCCCAAACAAACCCAAACCCAATATCCAGTGAAAGGAATTATTGATCTTAGCTTTCTTTTAGGTAATATTTTCTCTTTGTAACCACAAGAAACAGGGAGTGGTCTTTAGCAGCCATGTATGAAATAAACACAACTTGGATGGTTTCTACATAGTGTTATCTAGTTGAAACACCCCAAACTCTAGAATTTGACACACAGCACACTTCCTTACATTCCTTTGCATATCGAGGGGGAAAAAAGTGACAATATAAGGATGAAAGCAATTACTTGCACATGCATGTTTAATCAGCTTATCCTGCAGAAACAGAGAGCTATTTCAATGTATCGCTCAATTTTGTTCTTGATGACTACGATCTCCCTGCAAGAAGGTATAAATATTACTCTGGAAGTGCTGCTGCCTATTTCCAGTGTTTAGACTGTATACTTCTGGATGATTACAGTTAGTTGAAGTTAATCTTCCCCATAGTTAAGGTTGATGGTAACGTTGTCTACAAGAATGTACCAAAGGAGAACCGTTGTTCTAAGATCTCAGCCCAATCTTTAGCAGTAATCTGGTATGAGCTTAACCAAATTCAAGCTCCCATCTAGTATTACCCTTTTGGCATTTTGTTTGGACTTCATCAGTATTGCAGGTTTGAAATCACAGAATTACTATGGTTGGAAAAGACCTTTAAGATCATCAAGTCAAACCATTATCTAACTCTACTAAGGGCACTACTGCACCATATCCTTGAGCACCACAACTAGATGGCTTTCACATACTTCCAGGAGCAGCTATTTGACCACTTAACTGGACAGCCTGTTCCAGGCTTTGATAAGCCTTTTTGTACAGAAGTTTTCCCCAATGTATAATCTAAACTTTCCCTGGTGTAACTAGATGGCATTTCCTTGTCCTATTGGTTGTGACCAAAGAAGGAAAATTACACTTAGAAGAAATCTATTTCCACTATAAATGCATACTTCTGGGGAGCAGAGCCATGGTCTAGATGACTGGATAGGGCTGGGTGATAGGTTGGACTGGCTGATCTTGGAGGTCTTTTCCAACCTGGTTGATTCTATGATTCTGCCCACTAGAAGAGAGGTAAATGTATATATATATGGAGTATATGTGTGTAAATGAACTGTACATCAGCTTCCTCCTAACTGTCATATCCTTGGTGTGCACCAGCTTTTCACTCACACAGGCAAATTCTGTGTTAATTATTAAATGAAGGGCAACAAATCTGGTGAAGAGTCTAGAACAAAAGACTTAGGAGGAGTGACTGAGAGAATGGGGGTCATTAAATCTGGAGAAAAGGATGCTCAGGGATGATATTATTCTCTATGACCACCTGAAAGAATGTTGTAGAGGGATAGTTGTCGGGCTCTTTTGCCAAGTGACAAAAGAGAGTGCAAACTAAATGGTTTCAAAATCTGCCAGAGGAGGTTTAGAATCACTGAATTAAAAAAAAAAAAAAAAAGAAAATAAAAGAAAAACAAACAAACCAAACAAAAAACTTGGTTGGATGACACATTTGAGATCATCAAGTCTAACTGTTAACTCCACATTGCTAGGTTAGCACTAAACCATGTCCTGTATCCTGGTGCAACTTGAGGCTTGGGTAGTAGCAAAAATTTCTTCACCAAATGGCTGGTTAGGCACTGGAACAGGCTGAAGGCACCATCCCTAGAAGTATTTTACAGACATGTAGATGCAATGCTTAGTGACATGGTTTAGTGGTGGACTTGGCAGAGCTATGTTAATGGTTGGACTTGATGATTTTAAATGTGTTTTCCAACCTAAATGAGACAATGATTCTATGATTCTGTTAATGTGAGCTTTGTTATCAAATTCAGGGTGGCCAGGATTTTGGTTGCACACTGGCACATCACAGTGTCTTTGCTAGTAGAGTACATAGGATGTGTCTGTATTAAGGGTCAGTGCTGGGCCCCATCCTCTTTAACATCTTCATAGATGATCTGGACGTGGGCATTGAGTCAGTCATCAGCAAGTTTGCAGATGACACCAAGCTGGGGGCTGATGTGGCTGGGTTGGAGGGCAGAAGGGCTCTGCAGTGGGACCTTGACCGCCTGGACAGATGGGCAGAGTACAATGGGATGGCATTCAATGGCTCCAAGTGCAGGGTGCTGCACTTTGGCCACAACAACCCCATGCAGAGATACAGGCTGGGGTCGGAGTGGCTGGAGAGCAGCCAGACAGAGAGGGATCTGGGGGTGCTGATTGATACCCGCCTGAACATGAGCCAGCAGTGTGCCCAGGTGGCCAAGAGAGCCAATGGCATCCTGGCCTGCATCAGGAATGGTGTGGCCAGCAGGAGCAGGGAGGTCATTCTGCCCCTGTACTCTGCACTGGTTAGACCACACCTTGAGTACTGTGTTCAGTTCTGGGCCCCCCAGTTTAGAAGGGACATTGAGATGCTTGAGCGTGTCCAGAGAAGGGCAACGAGGCTGGTGAGAGGCCTCGAGCACAGCCCTACGAGGAGAGGCTGAGGGAGCTGGGATTGTTTAGCCTGGAGAAGAGGAGGCTCAGGGGTGACCTTATTGCTGTCTACAACTACCTGAGGGGTGGTTGTGGCCAGGGGGAGGTTGCTCTCTTCTCTCAGGTGGCCAGTGCCAGAACAAGAGGACACAGCCTCAGGCTGCACCGGGGGAAGTTTAGGCTCGAGGTGAGGAGAAAATTCTTCACTGAGAGAGTCATTGGACACTGGAATGGGCTGCCCAGGGAGGTGGTGGAGTCGCCGTCCCTGGAGCTGTTCAAGGCAGGATTGGACGTGGCACTTGGTGCCATGGTCTAGCCTTGAGCTCTGTGGTGAAGGGTTGCACTTGATGATCTGTGAGGTCTCTTCCAACCCTGATGATACTGTGATACTGTGATACTGTGAAAGAAAAACAAGACAAAAAATGGGCAGTATATTATGGTTTAATCTGAAAATGCTGATCTGTGGACTCCAAAACATTGGACATAAATATTTACTGAACTTTTAATTGAAGTGTAAATAAAAAAAGTTTCTGTTAGGGATTTTCTTAATTCCTGGTAGCTTACTCAGAACTGTGCAGGAGATTTTGTTGCTATATACATGGAAACACAGAAGATGATTGATTTATGTTGTGAGAAAGGGGCAAATGATTTGTCATCAGCCAATTGTGTACCTTAGTGAGATAACAGTTTTGTATGTGATAGGGCTATGTAGATGACCAGAGGGCTGGAGCAGCTCTCCTATGAGGACAGACTGAAAGAGTTGGGGCTGTTCAGTCTGGGGAAGAGGAGGCTCTGAGCTTATTGTGGCCTTCCAGTATCTGAAGGGGGCCTACAAAAAAAAGCTGTGGAGGGACTTGTTAGGCTATCAGGTAGTGAAAAGACTAGGGGGGAATGGAGCAAAGCTGGAGGTGGGGAGATTCAGACTAGATGTGAGGAGGAAGTTGTTCAGCATGAGAGTGGTGAGAGCCTGGAATGGGTTGCCCAGGGAGGTGGTTGAGGCCCTATTCCTGGAGGTGTTTAAGGCCAGGCTGGATGGGGCTCTGGCCAGCCTGGTCTAGGGCAGGGTGTCCCTGCCCATGGCAGGGGGGGTGGAACTAGATGATCCTTGTGATCTCTTCCAATCCTGACTGATTCTATGATTCTATGGTACAAAAACATGAGGGGATTTTTCAAAAAAAGAAACACTCCTAAAATTCCTGTTGCTCTGTTATAAACAAGAAAATGGACAGGCTTTGTTTGGTGAGATGCATCAGTCAAGCAGAATCGTCTTTACTCAGACAAAGAGTGTTTTTTATATGGAAATTTTACTTGCCAACTTCCATTATTTTCTTGATGTTGAAATAAAAACTAATTTTGCTGAGTAAAGGAGAGTCACACAATGGCAAATGGGAGAGGAAGAAATCTGACTCTGCAAAACATCTGTAAAATTGAAATATGTGATGGCATGCCATGATACTTCAAAAGGGAGAACTTACTCCCTTTGATCACCTGAAGAACCTGAAAATGTTGAAGTCCATGGGACCTGATGGGATACACCCATGGGTGCTGAGGGAACTGGAAGAGGAGGTTGCTAAACCCCTTTCTATTCTATTCCAGAAGTCATGGCAGTCTGGTGAAGTTCCCACTGACTGGAAAAAGGGAAACATAACTCCCATTTTCAAAAAGGGTAGGAAGCAGGAGCCAGGGAACTACAGGCTAGTCAATCTCTCCTCTGTGCCCAGTAAGATCATGGAGCAGATCCTCCTAGAGGCACTAATGAGACAGAAGAACAGTGAAGAGGTGATTGGCTACAATCAGCATGGCTTCACCAAGGGCAAATCCTGCCTGACAAACCTGTTGGCTTTCTATGAACAGGTCACAACATTAATAGATGAGAGATGAGCAACTGATATCATTTACCTGGACCTGAGCAAGGCCTTTGACACTGTCCCATACCACATCCTGGTCTCCAAGCTGGTGACACATGGGTTTGATGGGTGGACCAGGAGAAGTTCTTCAGCATGAAAGTGGTGAGAGCCTGGAATGGGTTGCCCAGGGAGGTGGTGAGGTCCTGTCCCTGGAGGTGTTTAAGGCCAGGCTGGATGGGGCTCTGGCCAATCTGATCCAGGGTAGAGTGTCCTGCCCATGGCAGGAGGGTTGGGACTAGATGATCCTTGTGGTCCCTTCCAGCTCTGACTGATTCTATCATTCTGTGACTCTACTCAGTGCACGCATTTGCTCAGTAGCACTTTCTACACGCTGCTAGTCATAGACTGTGCTAAAGAAAAACAAATCACTGTACCTCAGTAACAAAACACGTTGTGTAAAGGCAGGGCTGCTGCCACTGTTAGTCATTTTGGTAAAGATTGTTGTACTACAGATTTTTTATAAACTGTCCTATGCTTTGAATCATTTGATACATCTCCTAATCCTAACAGCTATCAACGTGGTCTTCAACCTCCATTTGGGCACTCAGCAGCAAAGTGAATGAATGAACATTGGTACCACATTTGGTCAAATGGATGCAACTCTGGAAGTAACACAGTAGAGTCAAACCCATTCAATAGGTGATATTTATGCCATTAAACACAAAAAGAGAGGATGATTGAGCAGGGGTGGCCACTAATGCATTTCTTTTTAGTTATATGATGTTGTATGCCCACCAACATACTGATATTAGTGAATGGATGTATATTGTGCCACTAAATGTCCAGGCATTGAACATGAAAGGACAACATAAAAATAAAAGAGGAGATTGAGATTAGAGCACACTTGGAAGTGTCCAAGAATCGTCAAGAAACATTTCTGAGTTTTGCTCAGAAATCTGCCACCGCAAATATCTGTTGGCCTGGCTTCTGACCTCTTGAGCAGGTATTGATTTGTGGGCCTATTTCAGTCAGAAAGGTCCCTACTAGACTCAGATCCCAGTCAAGGAGGTGAAATCCCCTGGCACTGATATTAGAAGAGTTACTCTCACCTGCCAAGCACCCTATTACCTCTCCTGCCACAATCACAGCCTGGAGTGTTTAATCTCAGATAATTATGCTGCATATGAATCATTTTTTAATGTTTGGTTTAACACACATGGATTCTTTAAACAATTAAAAAAATAATCAGTAAACATCATCACGATCTGGAAATCTCTTAACTTAGAAAACGGTTTCTTAATGGCACAGGGGGAGAACGCGACAGCAAGCTTGACAACATAATTAGAAGATTGTTAGGAGGAATGGGAAAAGCATTCTTTATACAGCAGTTACTACTTTCAATAAGATTATTCTTCCTGAATAGCTAATCAGCTTTTCTAGCTTCCCAAATCCATGTGCTTTAAGCTGCTCTCGCAGTTCTTCTTAGTTGCTAAATGGCAAACAGTGACACCTCCAAAAGGGAAATTTAAAGTGTTAACCAAATGTGAGCAAACAGCATGATGGAGACTGCAGATAAAGAGATCTCTGGCAGATTAGCAGCAATTTAAGAAGATCACACTGTTACACCTGGGTTGACAAGAGCTGACAGGGTTTGTTGATCTCTGCTCCTATCTCCAATTTGAGTGTCATGTTTCAAGAGAAATGAGGGGAATACAAAAAAGAAAAAAGAAATCCTTTCAGTACTGAACATTGGCTCCACGGCAAGTGTTTATGGCAGCTGAAACAAAAAGGAGCTGAAGAAGTAGATGAAAGGATTGAAATAAAACTGTTCATCTCTAATGCACAATGTTTGCTGCTAATGCTGAGTATCCCATTCTCTCCCTCAACAGAACTTGTCCCAGACACTCACGACCCACTTTGATGTGTGGAGGCTTTTTCTGCTGGCAAAATCTTGCAAAATAATAAAGGTTGAATTTGAAATGGGAAGGAGAAGTGGAATAACAAATAAAATCTCAATAACAACAGTGAGGACTGGTTTTGCATTGCTAATGACACTGCTAATGATACTGCTGGGTTTTAGGGTTGTTTTTCTTTTCTGTAAGTCAATTATTAGGCATTTATTTGCTGAGACTTTGGTGCTCTCTGCTTGCTGTCTCTGTCAGCTCTGAAGGAGCTCTCTTCAGCTGAACTTTGTCACTCTCCTTCACCTTATAAGCCTTTATTGATAAGAATCCTTATACAGGTTCTCTTCAAAAGAAAATAAATTATGACTCCCCCCTAGTAGAGAATGAGAGGCACATGAGGCTCCTCAAATGCCACTGAACTCATCAGCCATATAAAACAGAGTGAACAAACCCCAAAATATAGACAACTATAAAGAAACATAGCTGGGAAATGACTAAATCTGTTTTCCACTTGCATTCCAGCAAGGTTAACGTGGTCTTAAAGTGGGTATTTATCTATAAATATAATTTAGCATCTTGCAGGATCATGTACATCTAAAGATCAGGTAAATAACTCCATGCACTTTTTGCTTGATCCAGCACTAAACTCTGCTAGGCAGATGAAGAAAAGGAGCCTAACATTCCTTAAAATAAAAATGCTACCATGGCACAAGAAATACATCAAGATTATCTAGACAGAGATGAGGTGAAGCCCCGAAACAATTTAGAGTAACTGTCATTCTGTGCAGAAAGAGCTTGACTTCACCTTTTCTTTTCAAGGGTGCAATTCAGCTCTGTGCTTAATCTAAGTGTAGGTACTGCTGACCAGCCCATTTGCGACTTACTCCCACCACATCTCATTTCCTATTCCCAGAGCTGTGAACTGTGTGGTGGTTCCAACCATAAAAATGTTGATTAGCTTTTCAGTAGTTCAGAAAGCTGATGCAGGTCGTCACATAGTCACTCAATGGACCAGGGTCCTTGGCAGTAGAAGGAAGAGAGAAGAGAACAGTACTACCCTTTTTGCAGTTAGATCACAGTCAGTATGTAATGAAATTGCACCATCAGAGGATGGCGTCACAGTTAGATGAATCCAGTTCAAAACTAAGTTTCTAGTAGAGGACATAATGGCACTTCCTAGCAAACTTAGTTGTGTGGTCATACACTCTCTTTTGTGCCTCAGATAATGCTTTTTTTCAGACATGGCATGGGCTAGATCATGAAATTTCTTTGATTAAAAACCCAGGCTTTATTTCTTAGTTAGTTTTAATGTGTATCATGATTTCACATGAAGCTGTGTAATTGTTTGCATCAACAGGGGGACAGGTGGCACAAGACAAACAGTTGTCCAGTTGGGAGTGGTGGGAAGGAAGGGGTGCATATTTGGTAGCAATTACAGTGTTAGCTGATCACTAAAATTAGGTAATTTGCTTCTCTTATTACACACAAATGTTATTTACAGAATCACAGAATTCACCAGGTTGGAAAAGACCTCTAGGATTATTGAGTCCAACCTATCATCTAACCCTTCTAATTAACTAAACCATGGCATTAAGAGCCTCATCCAGCCTCCTCTTAAACACCTCCAGGTGACTCACCACCTCCCCAGGCAGCCCATTCCAATGCCAATCACTCTTTCTGTGAAGAATTTCTTCCTAATGTCCAGCCTAAACCTGTCCTGGCACAGTTTGAGACTGTGTCCTCTTTTAATAAGGGCCCATTGCAAAAGAGTAACTGAGCAATCCAGGATCTCTGTTAAACCAGACCAAGTTCCAACATCACAATCTGCATGTAGTTTTTCAAGAGCTGAGACTCTTTTAGCTTGGTCCTTCAGCCACTGCTACTGATATCAGTGAGTGGAGATTTGGGCCTTTATTTGCAAGTCTGTTTTTTTTTTTCCTTTTTTCTTTTTCCTTCTATCTTCATGAAGGCAGTCCAGACAGTACTCTTGCTTGCTGTGTGAGCAGACAATATGAAATTTAGTCGTGCCATCTAAAACGGAGAATTAACCAGTGATCAGAGGAACGGGGGACTGATGGAGAGCTGGCACTGTCAGTCATCTGCAGGAGGACTTTAAGGCCTAATTTTCCTAAGAGAGAATGCACTTTCCAAATTGCAGTGCAATTTTCAAAAAGTGAGAGCTGAATATTTAAATGCTTGCTTCCTCCACACCACTGTGTTAAGCACCCAGCTGTGCTTTCACCTAAAGTCAATTTGGAAACAGCAAGAAAAACCCATGCTGCATATAGTTTACACATATAATGGCATCCCTAGTAATGCAGAAATCCTTCTAACTACATTAACAGTCTCTTATTTTAAATACACAATATAGGACCCAATTAATGTCACTTACATGACAAATATTAACATTCCAGGCCTCATTCCAATAGTGGCTCTCCTGGATTGTAACAGGTAAGTGAAAAGAGTTACGGCCAACACACAAAATATCTCAGTATTTCATTCAACACACGAAATATCACAATATTTCATTCAAACTAGTTGTAAAGAGTATTTTGTTTACAAAGGTGAGCTTTGTTCAACTGTGTCCTCGCCCCCCCCCCTCTGACATGATGGCAAAATCTGCTGGAAAGCAGGAAGTCAGGGTGCCTAGTGTAAATGAGCAACAGCATTTTAGAATCATAGAATCAGGGTTGGAAGGGACCACAAGAATCATCTAGTCACAACCCCCTGCCATGGGCAGGGACACCCTACCCTAGATCAGGCTGGCCACAGCCTGCAGGCTCCAGCCTGGCCTTAAACACCTCCAGGGATGGGGCCTCAACCACCTCCCTGGGCAACCCATTCCAGGCTCTCACCACTCTCACGTGAACAACTTCCTCCTCACGTCCAGCCTGAACCTACCCATCTCCAGCTTTGCTCCACTTTCCCTAGTCCTGTCACTCCCTGACATCCTGAAAAGTCCTTCCGCAGCTTTTTTGTCAGCCCCCTTCAGATACTGAAAGGCCACAATAAGGTCACCTCAGAGCCTCTTCTTCCCCAGACTCAACAGCCCCAACTCTTTCAGCCTGTCCTCATAGCAGAGGTGCTCCAGCCTCATGGCCTTTCTCTGGACATGCTCCAGCATCTCCACATCCCTCTTGTATTTTGATTAGGTAGAGGCTAGAGAACAAGTCTGAAGATGAGAATCAAGGTCTGCCTGGAATTGTTTTGACAGATAATTAGTAAAGAGATACTTCTGACCTTCACCTCACAGTGAATTAGGGTTGCAGTACTAACTTTTTGTTCGAAATGAAACATAGGAAATCCAATACACATCGGTGTTAGAGTAAGAGATAGATGTTAAAAAGGATATTGCAAATCAGCACAAGCAATGTCCAAGAGGTAAGCTTGAGGGAAAAGAAGATTTATTCTAAAAGTTAGCTAATTCCATTCAAAACCTCTTTACCTGTCAGATACAGCACCTAGAAGAAACACAGGAACTGCAGAGCACACATTTTTACCTCTCTTTTTAACTATCCTTGTTCCTAACTGTAGTGACATCAAAACTTTATATTAGGGCAACATTTTAATTTCTTTTTTCCCCATAAAAAATGTATCTCTCCCGAGTTCAGAAGCTGCAGCATTCCCTCTAACTGGAGGGGAAGGAGCAGTAGTGGCTGCAATGCTTTCACACCTTCCCACAACATTGACTGCTGGCAGGCACATCACAGTGTTGGCAGACACAGCCGGCACTGCTGTGTCCCTAACAAAACATGCTAATTGCCAGCCAGAGGATTTGATCCAGCTGTTGGCAGGTTTGAGGGGGTGCATTTGCAAGCATAGCTCTTACTCAGGAAAAGAGACAGTATTTCAGCATAGGGGAAAGGAAGAATTATTATGGACTACTCAGAGGCAGGAGACACAAACCACTGTCTGCTCAATATCCCTGTGTTGATGGAGGAGGTCTGAGGAATACTGGGAACAGAGAATGGCTTTGCTGAGTTGCAGACCAGCATCTTGCTCATGTTCTTCCTCTCATGACCAAATTCTCTGGGAACATCTCTCATGAGTGATAGAGGTTCTGAAGTTAATATGGTTATAGGAAGGTTAGAGTGAGGATGTTAACGAACTGTTCCAATTTTTTTTCTTCACTGCAATGTGACAAGCTGTTGCTGTCAAAAGTAATGCCAAGACCATGTCATGTTTTCTCTTGTCAGCTGAAGAGATTGTAATGGACATTGTATTTATGGATTTTCACAGAATCACCGAATGTCAGGGGCTGGAAGGGACCTCAAAAGATCATCCAGTCCAACTTCCCTGATTTATTTATTTAGTTTATTTAGTTTCGAATATCTCCAGAGAGATTCCACACCCACCCTGGGCAGCCTGGTCCAGGGTTCTGTCACCCTCCAAGTGAAAAAAATTCCTCCTCATGTTTACATGGAACTTCCTATGCCTCAGCTTCCACCCATTGCTCCTTGTCGTGTCATCGGGCATCACCAAAAAAAAGCCTGGCCCCCTCCTTTGGGCACTACCCTTTACATATTTATAAACACTGATGTTCTTCTCCAAGCTAAAGAGCCCCAGCTTCCTCAGCATCTCCTCATAAGAAAGATGTTCCATTGCCTTAATCATCTTTGTAGCTCTGCACTGGGCTCTCTCAAGCTGTTCTGTGTCCCTCTTGAACTGGGGGACCCAGAACTGGACACAGTAATCCAGATGTGGCCTCACCAGGGCAGAGTAGAGGAGAAGGAGAACCTCTCTCGACCTACAGCCCTTCTAGTACACCCCAGAATGGCACTGATCCTCCGGGCCACAAGTGCATATTGATGACAAATGGACAACCTCCCATCAACTAGGACCCCCAAATCCTTTTCCTCTTCACTGCCTTCCAACAGGTCAGTCCCCAACCTGTACTGATACCTGGGGTTATTCTTTCCCAGGTGCAAGACTGTATACTTGCCCTTGTTGCATTTCATTAACTTTCTTCCTGCCCAGCCCCCTAGCCCATCCAAGTCTCACTGAATGGCAGCACAAGCTTCTGGTATGGCAGCCACTCCACCCAGTTTGGTATCCATATCGTCTAAAGTAAACTAGCCTGTTCTTCAGAGAAGCAGCTTTTCTTGTAATTTTGAGTGACACTTATTTAAAAAATAATATATATAGAGAGAGTTAAGTGTGGGAACGGAATGAGAACGATAATAACAGACAGATGCTGACCTTGGTTCTCACCAGCTGCTGGCCATGTTATCTCAGAAAGGATAGACACTGGACATCTTGTTAATGAGAAAAACAAGGTGGAGTTTATGCAGAGGACTGGGTGTCCTGGAGTGTCCTGTATACCCCAAAATTCCTCTCCCTCTGTGGTTTGAATGGGAGAGGAAAAGGCATGAAAAGACCTGTTCCCCCCCCGCCCTGCAGGCGTGAAGAGGGGGAGCAAGGGACCCCTCCGGCACGAGGGATGCCCCATGCCGGGCCCGTGCTGGACTCAGCTGGGGATTGGCTGTGGTCTTCACGCCTAGGCAGTGGTAACTCAGCTCTTTGTCTAGGAAGAGTATAAATATTGGGGGGACTTCCCGCCTTGGGGTTCCCGCCTTGGGGTGTTCCTGCCGTGGAGTTCGTTCCTGCCTTGGAGTTCTCCCCCCTGCCTGGATAGCTTCTATACACAGAGCCCCAGACGCTCAGAAAGACAAGATCCAAAGGACTGATCACCTTAAGCACCTCCTTTGTGCAGCTTTATAGCCCTTACTGACCCTCTGAGGCTTCTGAAAGCTCTGCAGGGACAAGCGTTTGGACTGCCCTTCCATTCAAGCCAGAGTGATTCTGCTTTGGCTCAGCCTATCTCGATAGTGGGGGAACACTATATTTAATAGCTCAAGCCTTTTCCAACTTCTGACTTCTAAAATAGTCAAGTCTACCTGTGGCATCCGTGTAGATATTCTCAACCAACTAAGAACCTGCTAATTAAAATTAAATTAACTTCTGTATATACTTTTGGGGGCAGGTTTTGGGGGAAATAAAATAACTCTATTTTTTATATAAATTCCTGACTCGGCCACATTAATTCCCTGCCTCCATAACACTGGGTTGTCCTTGCCTAATGATGATAATGTGTAGGCATGTGCTCTGTGCTCAAAGACTATATAATGAGAGTCAGAACAATCAATAGTCTCTGGCATAATTCACAGTGAATTGGTCTGGAGTCCATGGGACATTGCTTTTGATCACATTGATCTGTGAAGGCCTTGACCACATCTCCCGCAGCAACCGCACAGCTGCAACAGTTAAGGAAAGCTAGAAATATTTCACAGCCAGTATAAAAGAGATAGGTGGATAATTTACTTCCACTTTTAGCTTCCAAATAATTTAAAGGCATTTTTCATTTAGTGATCTGAAGAAACATTCCAAGGCATAAGAAGATTAGGTTAATATTGCATCAATAATGAACAGATTAGTTGAGTTCCTACTCAGAAAGCAAAGCAGGACAACAACTACCACAGTAAGTACAGAAAGCTGAAATAGACTAATACTAAATATTTATTGTCATTTTAAGAGTTTTATTTAGAGTGTCATAGAATCATAGAATTGACCAGGTTGGAAGAGACCTCCAAGATCATCCAGTCCAACCTAGCACTCAGCCCTATCCAGTCAACTAGACCATGGCACTAAGTGCCCCATCCAGTCTTTTCTTGAACACCCCCAGAGATGGTGACTCCACCACCTCCCTGGGTAGCCCATTCCAATGGCAAATCAGGCTGTTAGTGTTAATTTCAAAATGCACAGTAATCATAGAATCAGGAAGTGCTTTGGTTTGGAAGGTATCATCTACTTCCAATCCCCTGCCATGGGCAGGAACGCTTACCACTATATCAGGTTGCTCAAAGCCCCATCCAACCTGTCCTGGACCACTTCCAGACATGGAGCACCCACAAGTTCTCTGGGCAACATGTCCATTGTCTCACCACCCTCACAATAAATAATTTTGTCCTAACAAATCTAAATCTGCCCTTGCTCAGTTTGAAACCTTTACCTTATCCTGTCCCTACACTCCCTGATCAAGAGTCACTCCCCATCTTTCCTGTAGGCCTCTTCTAAGTACTGGAAGGCCCAAGACTTTCTGTTCTCTAGGCTACGCAGTCTTGACTCCCTTAGCCTGTCCTCTTAGGTGGTGGGCTCTAGCCCCTTGATCATCTTTGTTGATGGACTGTGGACTCACATGGAGAAACACTTTCTCCTTGATGTCTATACCTATATAATCATATGTGTTAGTATTATACCATTCTACTATTTTCCTTCACTCTGCTTATCACCTTAGTCATAGCTTAATTAATTAACAGTTTATATTTATATCTTTGCCTCAGCCTACAGAATCTTCTCATCAGCTGTGCTGATCCTCCAAGTTCTCTTTGAATGTGCTGTATATTTCTTGCTAAGTGATGGTTGGCCAAGACTGACTTTGGTCAACCTCAAGGCTATGTTTTTAGCATCTATGTGGTTCTTCATAATTTATTTTCCTTTTTTTTTTTTTTTTTTTTTGGCAAAGCTTGCAGGTCTGTCCACAGTAGTGTGCTAGATTATGTGTTCTTCCTGTTCTCAAGAGCTCTGCAACAGTACAGTGCCTCTGGAAGCAAGGAAATAGTCACATCGCACTGGACTATCTGACCAACTGTCCAACATAATTGATGTATCTGCACATGCCCATGGCATAGGAACGTCTGAAGCAATGTGAAGCAATGTGACCATGTGGGGATTGTGGTTTGTCTTTCTGATTTTCAGAGAAGGATTCTAGTACCTCCCCATTCAGACCCTATAAAGGGCATTGGTGTTCTCATCTTTACTCCTTTTTCATGATCCTTGGTGAACATAACAAGTAGGGACTCGTCTCTGCACCCACTAAAAGCTGAACTGTTTGTGTGACAAGGAACATGCAAACTGGGTAGCATTCACTGTGATAGATTTTGAGGAGAAATCATTCCTCAGTTGGGGAACTATCAGCCAGCACATCATATATGCCAGATTCCAAACCAAGTTCCTAAAGATGTCAATCACACAGAGATGTTTTCTGACAGAGGAACACGGTGACTAGGACAAATTCTACAATTGCCTCAAAAGCGTGATTGACAGAATACCAAAACACAACTTACACTTGGTGATGGGTGATATTAATGCCAAAGTAGATGAGACAACCAAAGAATGGAATGAGCAGCAGGGAACACTGGGAGAGGAACACATCAACCCAAATCCAAGGGGCTCTGGCATTGTGCTATGTGTCTTACTGTGTTCTCATAACTGTGTTCTCTTTTCCTTCTAAAATGCAAATATACAATGAACATGAAGTTTGCCAGACAGTAAAAGAAATCCCAGAATAATGCAAACCTTTGTTCTTTTCATATTCCCAACAGACCAACCACATTCACATCAGTTTGAGATCCAAATAAACTGTGCAAATAAAAACAAGCACTTTTGAAACCCATGTGTCATGAAGCAACACCATACAGAGAAGGCAATGTTTTCTGTATCTAGGCAACCTGTTATTAGTCAAAGCAGACCTCAAAAAAGGGTAACATGAAATATACAGCATAGAACTTACTGAATTCACCAGTTCATGGCAACAGAGCTATATAGCACTGAAACATGTCAGTATGAGGTTACAGAAGACCTACTGTGGCATTAGACAAGAAACTGATCAAAAGTAACAAATGTACAACTACCTCAACTGGGCCAAATGAGTATTGTGATTATAAGTGTAGATACGTTTGAAGCTTAAAGGAGGCTTGTAGTAAATGGCCAAATGGGGCTAAGTTACTGAAGCAGATTCTGAAGCCTCACCAAAGCTAAGACTTGTGCTCTACTTCTAAGTACAGCCATAATAGCATGAGTAGCTACTGGAGAACTTCAGGAACATGAAGAAGCAAATAGGGAAACACAATTGCCTTGGAAGTAATTTACAGGTATGTGCATAGATGTCACACTAAATTTTGTGTTGCATCTACAAGCACTCAACTGTGAAATAGCACAAATATGATTAACACCCCCCCTTTTTGTCTGGGTTCTTCTTCAGTGACTCGGAGATCAAGGCTAGTTTTTTGAGAGAGGTCATGTGAAAAAGATTTTAACTTAGATAGTCTCCTGTTTACTTAGCCTTCAGGACTCGTACCATTGATACTTATATATATTAATTCAGTGAAGAATATCTCCTCCTTTATTTATTAATATTTAGTGATCAGATCAACATCTACAAGAGTAGGGTTATAGAACAGGGTGAAAAAGTTAATAACATTCTACTTTAAAAAAGGGGAGGAAGGAAGTTGAAAGGAAGGAATTCAGAAGGAAGGAATTCAAAAGGAAAAAAATAAAGGAAAGAATTTGGAAGGAAGGAAGGAAGAAAGAATTTGGAAGGAAGGAATTCAGCAGTAAATTGGAAGGAAGGAGAGAATTTGGAAGGAAGAGAATGTGGAAGGAAGGATTTTGGAAAGAAGGAATTTGGAAGGAAGGAAGGAATTCAGAAGGAAGGAAGGAAGAAGGAAGGAAGAAGGAAGGAAGGAAGAAAGAAAGGAATGTGGAAGGAAGGAATTCAGAAGGAATTCAGAAGGAAGGAAGGAATAAGGAAGGAAGGAAAGAAGGAAGGAAGGAAGGAAGTAGGAGGGAATTTGGTAGGAGGGAATTTGGAAGGAAGGAAGTAATTCAGAAGGAAGGAAGGAAGAAGGAAGGAATGTGGAAGGAAGGAATTCAGAAGGAATTCAGAAGGAAGGAAGGAAGGAAGGTAGGAATTTGGAAGGAAGGAGTGAATTCAGAAGGAATCCAGAAAGAAGGAAGGAATTTGGAAGAAAGGAAGGAAGGAATTCAGAAGGAATTCAGAAGGAAGGAAGGAAGGAAGGAATTTGGAAGGAAGGAATTCAGAAGGAAGGAAGGAATGCTCTGCAATAATATAAAGACACTGCAATGGTTTATAATGCCATGGAATTAGTCTCTAATAAGAAAGGCAGCATTCCTTGATGTACTGGTGTTCACTCTCGCTCAAATCACTGAAAAAAAAAATCCAGAAAAGTATAATGTGTGCAAGTATTCAAGGAACTCCCTATTCCAAAATGGTAAGAGTGTATTTTAATCATCACTCTGATCTGAACCAGATGAATTAACTGCATATGACTTTTCAAAGAAGAGTTTTCATGTATTTCAGCCATGGACATTTACTAGCTTCTGACCTAAGCAAAAAAAGATATAAACAAATAATTCCAGCATATGCAGACACAAAGGTAATGCTTGAGCTTCACAGCCACAGTCAAAAGGTTATATGTTTTTAATGTGTTATACAACTCTTTTCTTCTACTACTTGTGCTCTAATACAAATATTTTATTCTGTGATATCATCTTACTGTGGAGTGTAATGTAACAACTTAATGTCAATGTGAGATGTCTAAAACAAAGAAATAGATTATTTCTTGCATGACCAGATTCTTCATACTTCTCTGACGAGTGTTGCAAGCTGCCAAAGGGGTATGAACAAACAAATGCCTGTTACAAATCCCAGCTGGCAGGTCACCAAGTACTCAAATACTCTCCTGACTTTCAACAGTGTGAAAAACAATCAGGAAGCCTCTAAATTTCTTTCTCTCTTGATCCATCTTCATTAAACATTTCCACTGTAAAATTCCCTCAGTTCATTATTATATACAAAGTAATATCCCTTAAGCTATAAGTGCAGGTGACATTTAAAGCTCAAGCTGGATATGGCTTTCCTTACCCAGAATATCATTGCAGAGCATGTGTGCATGCATGCAGATATGGGCAACTGTTTGTGTACAGCTATATCTGTCTGCCTAAAGACTTTGAAACCTCAGCCAGTTGTAATCAAATTTGGCAGAGATAAGAGACCTCAAACTATAGGTTGTATAGAAATAGTTAAGAACAATGACTTTGACATTGTGCCCGCTCTAGCTAAAAGGCTTCTGAGTTCTGCCATTAACAGACCAAGGAATCTACTTCTCTGTTAAGGTAGATGTTTTGTGTGACTTTCAGGCTTTTAATGAGACTCAAGCCACAAATCTCAAACTTTTCTACATTTTGAGCTTTTGTAAAATCTCTTCTGTCTGGATTCTCTGCTGTTTATAAAGAATGCTTGTAGACTCTGTCTATTAGTATAATTCATTAAGACAGTAAGTTAACAAGGAAACAGTTTTCAGGGAACAATTTGTGTCTGTTAGATGGTCTTGCTTTTCTGCCTAAAAGGAAAATAAAAAAATATGCTGCATCTGAAAAATTATTAAAGGCTAATGAAGCTCCAACAAAAAAGGTTGGAAAATCATACCATGTGGATTTTCCTCTTTTCAGACATCCTTCCAAACTTTGTTAGGAAAATGCTCCTTAAGTTACTTGCTGCTCAGGCCAGGGCAGGAGTCCTGGGGTTGTGCTGTAAGTCACATTCTGGAGGAGTCTGGTTCAGGAACTAATTGTAAGAAAACTTATTCTTACTATTGGCAAGCTAATTTTAGTAAAGGAACATGTTTGCCTCATTTTCTATGAACTCAATCTTGATGTCATGACTTGGAGCCAACATGTTACCATCTTTTCTCATGCTGAGTAGTAGCTGTCTCTCTGTTTCTGAGGAGGGTATCTCTAAACTGTGTTGCCAGTGACACACCAGGGTACCTCATGGAGGACTGGGTTTCTAAGGACCTAAACCCAAGGCATCAGTTGAATTCTGCTGGAGCTGCTGTCCTGGCTAAGTGTAAGGAGCTGAAGTTCACTTATCTCACGTTGTCTCAGGGTTATTTGTCCTGCAATATTTTCACACCTTTGTCCCAAGAAGAGAACTGCTTTTTCTACAGGGACACAAGCTCTGTGAATATAGCAGTTGATAACTAGACAAGGCAACGGGTTCTGCATTCAGGTGTTGTAATGCAGGCTGCAGCTCACTGTGACAGTTTCATGGGTCTTTGGTTGAGAGGACTCTCACAGATGACTGACGCAGCAGTTTAGAGCCAAAAGAGCATGCAACTACCATGAAACCAGGGCACTGACACACGTAACTAACTGTGGAACTGGCATTGACACCAGTTGAACATGCTATAACTGTGGCAAATGAATGAGGAACTGTGATCCTGTATGAGATTGGGAAAGGTATAAAACCTCTAAGGTAACGTGGAAATTTGGAGCTCCCCCACTAACTGAGGCCTTCAGGATCAGTGAGAAATTGCTTGATCTTCAGAGATAAATATCTCTGCTTTTGGTATCTCTTGCTTTCCTCCTCCTCTTCTATATTTCTAACTTTCCCCCCTGCACATATAAGCAAAATAAATTTTAACCAACCAACTACTCAGTTCCTTCTTGGTTTCGTTCAGGGGATCCATAAAAGGACCATCTCTTTCACAGAAGAGATTCAAGACGCTACAGGTGGAGGTTTTCTTTCTGTGGAGAAAGATGGCTGGCATGAAGATGTTTCACCGTGATGAGCAGTGAACAGATGCCAGAATACGGTCAACATGACATGCTTACCTAGACTTGGGAAGTGTGAAGTGTGCAAGAGTGGGAATTATGTGCATGCAGATGTCTTTATAAAGTGGCATGCTCTCCCAAATAACTTTGGATGCAGTCTATTTCCAGAAGCAGTGTATCCCTCAACATGGAGAAGGCTGGTAGGAATTGGCTTTATATCTCATTCGTTACAGTCCTGAATTCTTTTTCACAGTTGTTATTTACAGTCTAAGCCTGTAAATTTGAGCCAGCAATACAATTATGATAGAAAGATTAATTACAGAAAATTTCAAGAGGCAAAAAAACGCTTTTTCCCCACAGAAAATTGCTTAAGAGTGATCTCAAACTGTCTTTTTGCAAGCTGTTGCAACGGAGGGGGTTCCAAGCTGCAGTGACTTTACTGGTCATGGCAGTTGGGTTACAGTTGGACTCATTGATCTTAAAGGTTTTCTCCAACCTTAATAATTCTATGATACTACTTATTCACAGACCAGAGGTTTTGCACTTGCTTATATGCTTTCCTCTATTGACTGCATTTACAGAAAGGGAAGCTTTTAGTCCCAAAATGGCATTCCTCAGACTTTAACTGGTGTTCAGGGAAAACACTGCAGCCACAAACAGGGGCTAGCACAGAGAAATTTACATGTACAGGGGAAAATCATCTGCCATCAAGTGACTGAAAAGGTTGGTGTTTCTATCATGGCAGGTGGAAGACCTCTCAGGACCGATTGCCTTCCTCCTCACAGATCTCAGTAAGTAAAGCCAGATGCAGCCTTCCCAGTTGTGTGCAGCTACATGGCTTCCTCTGATTCTCTCATACAGCTGATGCTGCTCCTGAGTGTGCTTGGTTTTGGAGCCAAAACTTTGTATGGCCTATGTGGAATGGCATATGTACAGCAATTATTTAACCATGAAAATCTCTGGAGATAACAGTCAGAACTGAAGTGTTACCTTGAAAATAGTTTGTTTTCACTTTTCAAAACACTACTATAAGTACAAAACCAGAGGCACTCATAGAAACTTAGTCTGTACATTTATAAATTACTGATCACAAGTAATTTTGCTTTAGAAAAGGCTTTCAGAGAGACACTGAGATTTTCAGTGTGTGCATACTATAATTTCCCTTAGTACTGGAAAGCTGGCAGTGTTGACATTTATCTGCACAGTGTGAATTTACAGGCTCAGTCCACTGAAATGGGAAGAAGAAATCTCTTACAACTTGAGTGTTTAGATGTTAATCCTACTGTATCAGCACTTACAGTGTTTCCATAACTGAAGCAGATATGCCAATACCTGTGATAGAAATGTTTTGAAAAACAAAGCATCAGAATAGTATCTAATAGCGAGGCCTGAACTGACCTCTTATCTTGCCTTCAGGATTTCACAGATGTCAAAGCACTGACGTATGACCTGACCATGAATAAAAGGAAGTTCATTCAAATTATGGCATCTTCATTTAGAAAAGTGAATACACCCAAAAAATGGTTTTGGAGGACTTGTTTGTATAGAGGACTATCTGGGCTCTGTATTATAGGACATACCTATAATGGTATAAAGGCTTTCATGGTTAGCCTTCAATAAAACTAGGTGTGTGACCTGATCGCTTCCTATTTATTAATTCATGTGTTGGTATTATTAGCTACTCCTGAAAGTACTTGGGTTTGTTCTAAACCTGTTCATTCCAAAGTCAATAGTTACACTTCTACTCACAGCAAAGAAACAAGAATTAGGGTAATAACAAGAGCTTTAGCAATCTATTTTGGTAAGTACATAAAGACTAAGATATCTGTTGCCAATAACTATCTAAAAGAGATATAGAAAGGAAAGGGTCATGCAAAGCTGAGAAGTTATAAAAATTAAATATTTAATCTTTTCTTATCCCTCTGACTGCACAGATATAAAATGCAGTTTTGAATCAGTGTTAAATAATAAGCAATAAAGAGTTGATGTGTCAGAATGTCAGCTGGTTTAAATCAGCAGAGCAGACTGTAACACCTGAGAGCCTAGACCCATGAGATTGTTAAATGACTGTTAATGATTACAAGAAAATATCTCCTGTTATGGAGTCTTCTCTATTTGCTCCCCAAAGAAAATTCACATAATGGTTAATTCCACTCTGTCAATTTCAAAGAGTTTTTAGACTTCAGTGTAACACCAGAAACAGGCACCAGAAAAATTACACTGCTTTATTTATTGATGCATGTATTCGTTGATGTATTTGTAGAGTTAGTTATTGTTTATTGAGGAGTGGAAACAAGACAAAATAGACTCCTTGGACATGTAAAGATAAATGCTGAGGAAAACATTTTTGAATTTTTAAAGATAGATTACTGAGCTGCTCCAGAAAATGCCTCTGTAATAATGTAACAAAGGGAGGCTGTTACAAAGGGTCTGTAGAACTAAATCTCTGAATGAGATAAACTGAGAAATATTTTTTAAAAGGAAAGCCTGTAGGACTTTTACAAAATCAGCAAAAGCAGTGTTAATTAGCCAAAAACATCATCAGTACTGACACTCCAATCTGCTGATAAAACATTTAGATTGTGTCCATTTTAAGTCTTTGCATAGAATGTAGTAGTAGTAGTAGTAGTTTATAAACATGTATGTGTTGCAGATACATGAATGTGTTGCTCAATTTCAAATCAGATTCACTTTCTGTGCTTGTGCCTTCTTGCCACTGAGCTGACCTTAATTACAGTGATGCTGGAGAAGGATGCAGCCTGAGTTTCCAAAGGTAATGTTGAAAATAGCAATCAATAATGCACAGAAGAATCAAGAAGAGGGAATCAGAAAAGTTTAAAGGACTTGAGAAGGCATTTGTAGTTTGTACAGTATTGAAATTCATGCTAGAAGATTATTAAATGTGCCACAAATGCAGACATGTAAATGCTTAAAGAGTGACTACGAGACCAAAAGGAGATCTTATGTAGGAAGAGTAACAATTTGTTCTAGAGGGAGATGGATATTCAGAACTGTTTAGCTTTGTGTTAGAACTTCCTTTGACCTGGAAGGAGGGATGTATAGAAGGAGAATGAAATTTGTTGATAATACCTTCTAGCAATGGGCAGAAAGAAGGAGGGCAAAGAAGTCAAGATGACTCTGACAGAATGTACCTAAGGGAAGATAAGTGCCTTATGCAATTAAACATAGAGAAGTGTAAGATGATGACATCTGGGCCACAAAATAAGAGAAGGAACTTGTGCCCTGTGCAAAATACTGAGCAGAAGCAGGATAAGGAGATAGCCTGAGATTAGAAAGCTTCAGAACAGTAGTTAACAGTAATATAAAATGTTAATGTTGATTCAGAGAGATAACAGTAATATAATGAATTAAGTTATTCCAGCTCCTGCATGAGGGATTTACAAATTAAGCTATTTTTGCAATACTGTGAGGCATTCTCTGTGCCTCATAAAAATACCAGAGGCAAAAGGAACTGGACAATAGAATCAGGTAGACATCAAACTTAATTATTCATAAAGGTCAGAGAACAAAACAAAATTGCCTGCAGTTTTCACAGAGGAGAAAGAAAATGATTTGTACTGAGGAATTTGAGGTCTGGACAATTGTAGTGAGGAGAGAAGCAGGAAAATTATAACAAGGATAGAAGTAATTAAACTACAATTAGGTCTACTAATACATATGAGAGTAAAAACATGGTTTAAAACAATTTAAATGAACAAAAATACAGTGAGGTGTAGTTAATAAATTTAGTATGTTACCCTTCTACAAATACCCAAAAGGAGGTTACAGTGAGGGGAAGGTTGGTCTGTTCTCCCAAAAAAAAAACCAAACAAACAAACAACAGGAAATGGTCTCAAGTTGAACCAAGGAAGATTCAGGTTGGATATTAGGAAAAAAATCTTCACTGAAAGGGTTGTCAGGGATTGAAACAAGCTGCCCAGGTAAGTAGTGGAGTCACCATCCCTGGAGGTGTTTAAAAGATGCATAGATGTGGTGCTGAGAAATGGGGTTTAGTGCTGACCTGGCAGTGCTGGGTTAAGATTTGGATTTGACAGTCTTAAAGGTCTACTCCAATGTAAACAAACAGTTCGATGATTCTGTGATTATTCAAAGTCACTTCTGTTTAACTCAACTCCTTCTTGTTCTCAAGGGACAGTTGGCAGTCCTTCTCCCTTGTAGGTATGACGTTTCCTCCTTCTGGTCAGTTTTGCATTCCTTTGTTAACAAGGTCACATATTAAGCCTTACTGACTGTGACTGTGCTATCTGTCCATGCTTACACCAAATCTTTCAGAGGAGATTAATGGTCACCAAACTAATTTCTAATATCCACAGCAAGTTTTAAAGTCATCCAACAGTTATATAAAAATGTCATCACAGTGGCCGTGCCAGCCAGGTTTAAAAGGCATTAAAAATATACATATATATACAAGGAAATCAGCTATGTGTCTACCTTTAACAGGGATGGACTGTGAATACCTAGAGAGTGGAAGAAAATGCTTGTTTCTCACCTTGAGCAACACTTGGTGAAATGGGATATTCATCTCATCTGTGGTGTTTCCATCCTGGCCACATGCTGACCATAGGTAGCTTATTCATGTCTCTTCTGAGCTATCAAACACTCCTGTAGTAGAGACCCATATAACCCAAACCTTAGAGGTCTTACAGATGTAAGGGCTGCTGAACTCTCTTTTCAGGTTTATCTCTGAGCCCGTTAGAGGATGCCTGCCTATGTGAGTACATGCACATGTGTGTGCATGTGTGCTTCTGCACGCTGAGGGCATGTGTGCACTCTGTATCACCTTTTATCTAGTGTTTGCCTTTTCAATTTCTGGCTCTTTGATTTGAAAGCCTAAGGATAACTGCAGTGGTGTTTCCTCACTAGTTTTTGTCATCCTTTCAGATTATGGCCTGAACATTTTGAAACAGCTGCTCCTTTTTCACAAGCTAGGAAGGACCATATGCTTGATATCAACACATTCCTAGTGCAACAGGTGGCAAATGTATTTTTATGGCTAGTAAATGCCCACTTAGGTTTTAATCTGCATAAGTTCCTACTCTGATCATAGCAATAATACTTCAGAATTCAAATGTTTGCTTTCTGGAAATGAAAAGAGCACGGAACGGTTCCATTAGGTTTTACTGATTTTATCAGTATAGTGTTTTATACCAGTGCCTATATCATTAGATCAGTTTCTAACATGCCAGGTTGTGACTGGTTTTCATAGATTTGTCACTTATTTTCACGTGACTCTGTTTATTACAGCATTATAATATAATTATGCTATTATAATACAATAGTAATCACCATAAGCACAAGCTGCCCACATTGATTGGCTTCCTAATCCATTCAGTCTTTTAACTATGAAATGCTGATAATAGAAAGGGATAATGTTTTCATGATTTATAAGGCCTGGATTCATGGGACCATGTAGGCATGTGCTCCCATCAAAATCTGTGGAAATAAAATCCTTTCTATAGCTGGTAATAAAAACTTAAATCCCACTGACTTGGCTTGGTGAACACTTCTGCCATCTCTCTCTGTACCCTTGGATGCATGCTTTCTACCCCCATAGACTTGTTGTGTATAAATGATGCAGAGGTTCACTAAGTATCTCCTCTTGTATTACGGGGCCTTCATTCTGATTGTGGGAGTTTCATTATGCTCCCTATCCCTGTCTTCCAGCTCAAGGTGCTGGGTTCCAGCAAATAACTGATCTTACTACTAAAGACTTAGGCAAAGAAGGTATTAAGTACCTCAATCTTCTCCTTGTCCTTTGCCAGTAGGTTCCCCCACTGCATCCAACAAAGTGCAGAGATTCTTCTTGGTCTTTGTTTTGTTGCTAAAGCATTTGTAGAAGCAGCTCTCACTGTCTATAACAGCTGAAGCCAAATTAATTTCTAGTTGTGTTTTGGCCCTTCTAATTTCCTCCCTGCACAGCCTCACAACAACTTTATTGTCCTCCTGACTGGCCTGCCCTGTCTTCCAAAGACCATTCACTCTCTTTTTCATCCTGAGCCGCAACCAAATGTCTCTGTTCAGCCTAGTCGGCTTTCTTCCCTGCTGACTCATCTTTCAGCACTAGAGGAAGGCCTGTTCTTGTATCATTAAGTATTCCTTCTTGAAAAATACTCAGCCTTCCTGGATTCCCTGGCCCTTCAGGATTGCATCTCAAGGGACTCTATGGACCAGTCTCCAAAACAAGCCAAAGTCTGCCAGCTGGAAGTCCAAAGTACCAGTTCTGCTGACTGCCATCTTTACTTCAACAACTGAAAACTCTTATAATTTCCTAATTGCTGTGCTCGAGATGACCTCCAGTTGTTAATCACCCACAAGTCTTTTCTGTTGGAAACAGCAGCATGTGGTGGAGAGTCCCAAGGATCACAGAACAGGCTTGAGTGTGTTTACCTGCCTTTCTGCATTGTGGCCAGAGGCGGGAAAACAGGGCAAGGAAACCCTGACAACCTAATCTGGTTTGGTCTGGTTGCAAGAGAGGGGTCCATAAGAGCACGCCCCTGTCGCGTGCAAGGCGCCCCCCCATTTTGGGAAGGGAAAAGCCTGTGGGGCCTTCCTTCTTTGGATCTGCCTGGGTGATTGCCAAAGGTGATTGGGTGATAATGTGGCCCGTGAGACCATTAGCCTCGGCCATCACCCTATAAAAGGGGTAAAACAGCTGCATAAGGTGCTTGCTTGCTTGGTGCTTGCCTGTGCGCTCGTTCGTTCCTCATTCCCCTGCCACCCGCCCGCCACCTCAGCCTGCCATGCCAGCAGCCGATTCCACATCGCAGCCCACACATGGAATTCACCACAGGTCTTCTATTAAGTATTTTCCTGCCTACGTTTTGAGCCACAGACATTTGACTGAGGACTAGTGAGTATTCTTCATTCTTTATTCAAGTTGCTAAAGGAAAACTTCACAAGCGGTGAATTAAGCCGCAAGACTCTCTACCAAAAGTCATTCCTAAAACCTTTCAAAATTCCATTGTAGAGAGACATTCTGTAAAATAGTTCTGCTAACCACATCCAAGGGCTTGTGTGGATAGTTGTAAATAAGTCTGGGGGGGATTATCTTTGTATATATTAATAAATTATTTAATAACTTTTGAATCGGCCTCATTGCATTTCACCCCAAACTCAGATTTAAACTAACCTGTTCATAACACTGCATCAGCAGGGCACCTTCCCTAGCTGGCTCCCTCCCCATCTGTGTCAGGAATCAGATCACAAAACAGGTAATTGCTCTTTGAAATTTTCTTGACTGTGTCAGGTGACACTTCAGGTCTATGTCATATACTTTTCTTCAGCAATTCTGCTACTTCTTTAAATTCCTATGGGATGACATGGTTCTACTTTAGAATATAATTTGAGATCTATCTGATGGCAGAAAAAGGTTTTAAAGCTTTCACATATACTATTTAATCTTTAGGCTGCCATGAAGATAACATTTATTTGAACAGGTCAAAGAAGAGAGATGCCCAAACATTTGAACTTGATGTCTGCACTTAAATTTGTTAATCCATTCACAAGCTGTAAACTAACCCCAAGGGTTTCCAGGGGGCTTGAGCATGTCAGGATGATTTGTTCCACTGTGGGGAAAGAAATGTTTTTAAAAATTAGTATTCACACTATCCTATAAAGGAGTTTTGCAAATCAAAACCACAAAGAGCTTTCTTTCAGGATCAAGGTCTCATTATGCTGAGCACAATTAAAATATTTCTGAGAACGTGATGCTCACAAGATTTTAATGTCTAAAAATTCAGGTGACACAAAGACTGAGGAATAAAATTGATTTAGTTTAGTTTCTATGTATACTCACATTTATAAAACTATAGAGAGGGGAGCAACAATTATCCATACAGCTGGAGAGCTGGATGAAGGCTAATCACATCAATAAGCTCAAGTGCAGAGGCCTGTATCTGGGGAGGAATAACCCAGTGCAGGTTGGGGCTGCCCTGCTGGGAAGCAGCTCCATGGAGAAAGACCTTGGAGTCCTGGTAGACAGCAAGTTCTGCATGGGTCAGCAATGTGCCCTTGTAACCAAGAGAGCCAATGGCATCCTGGGGTGCATCAAGAAAAGTGTGTCCAGCAGGTCTAGAGAGATCCTTCTCCCCTTCTGCTCTGCCCAAGTATTCCACATCTGGAATACTGTGTCCAGCTTTGGGCTCCCCAGTTCAAGAGACATAGGGACCTGCTGGAGAGAGTCCAACAGAGAGCCACGAGGACGACTGGGGAACTTGAGCACCTTCCCTATAGAGGGAGACTGAGAGACCTGGGGCTCTTTATTCTGGAGAGGACTGAGAGGAGATCTCATCAATGTCTCAAAATATCTGGGGGGTGAGTGTCAAGTGGATGGGGCCAATCTCTTTTCAGTGGTGTGCAACAATAAGACAAGGAGAAATGGGTACAAGCTTGAACATAGGAGGTTTCGCCTCAACTTAAGGAGAAACTTCTTTACAGTGAGGGTGACGAAGCACCGGAACAGGCTTCCCAGGGAAGTTGTGGAGTCTCCTTATCTGGAGACTTTCAAAACCTGTCTGGATGTGTTCCTGTGCAGACTAGCCTAGGTGATCCTGCCTTGGCAAGAGGTTGGACTTGAAGATCTTTGAAGGTCCCTTCCAACCTCTAAGGTTCTGTGATTCTGCGATTCTGTGATTTATCTCATAACAAAATGACATTGTGGTGCCAAGGAGTCCTAAGGAAAAGTCAAAGGAAAGACCTGTAGAGTGAGAAATGAGAAGGATTCTACATATAATGAGCTTTGTATAAATCAAGATAACAAACAGGAAGGACATAGAATGGAAAACAGGTTAAAATAAATAAATAAACCTTTAAAGATAATAACAGTAGTCTATGTGTGTATATGTATGTGTATTGATCTGGTTTAGCTTCCCAGAGACTCAAAGCCTAACAGAACAATAACACAAATAGAATGCCTCCCCACTTTGTAAAGAATTAGGTATAGAGAGCAAAAAAGGGTAAAACCACCCAAAAAATAGTCTTGCTCTGATTTGGAAGTTAAAAGGAAAACTTTAACAGTAAATAAAAGATATTTAAGGTAAGGGGAGTTACAAAATCGCATAGAGAAAGGGAACAAGATACAAAGTATATACAAAACCAGATTGATGGCAATGGGTGGAGGTAGATTCAGGAGGTGGTTGTTCCACCACGTGGTAGGCTGGCCATGTGGTAAAGCAGGAGCAGCAGGGAAAGGATGGTGCTGTCTGGCAAAGCAGGGTAGAGAAAGAAAGAGAAACAAGCTGTTCCTCTGTTTTTATAGGGGGCTAGAGAGGAAGTGGGAGTGGGCTAGCCATTGCACCTGGAGTCAGGTTCAGACCACCCCCAGGGAGGAGTCAGGAGGATATGGGGTCCCCTTCAGACCACCCCACAAGAGGGTTAACCCTTTACACTATATGTATATGTCCATATACATACACCCAGGTGCATACTTTTTTTATCTATACACATGCACACACCCAGAAATGCACCATAGAATGTTACAGGAGTATAATATAAAAGTATAGTATAAACTATTATAAAGTTATTAGTGTGTATATTGCTATAATAGTGTGTGATGCTTTGGGTGTTCACCACCCCCCCATACACTTTGGAAATCACCCAGACTAGACTCAGCCAGCTCTGGAAATATGAATGAAGCTTATATTTACAGCTAGCACAATATACAAGCAGATATTTACAGTATATACAGATATAGACAGAAATATACAAGGTAAAAAGGTAATACAGCAACACAACTCCCCTCCCAGAAACCTGAGTTCCCAGGAAGGGTTCTCAACCATCCCTTCACCTTCCCCCTACCCCTCTCAACCTTACCCCAGTCCCAAGGAAGAATGGAGGTTTGGCCAGGGGTTAGGAAACAAAGTGGATTAGAAAAGAAATGGAGAGTGAGGTTAGAAGAGAGATACAGCTCCAAGATCGACAGCAGCAGAAGTGAGACTCCTTAATCTATGTTTTGCTTTTTGTTCTTATACATCTCAGCAAGCCTATGAGAGAAGTAGACATAGCCATTGTTTTCCTGTCACAGCCTGTAATCTAGTTCTTCTCACCAAAACATTCTAGCTAGCTTCAAACTAGCACATGGTGAAATTCACAAACATTTCTCCAACAGTCTGGTCGCAGACCACTTGAGAGACATTTACTACTTGCTAATCTTGATCCAAAGCTACATGAGGTCAGCAGACACCAGTTCACCTTTTTCAGTGGACTTTGTTTCAGTTCTTCACTTTATACCTAGGCACTTTCTTCACTTTATACCTAGGCACTATATGATAATAGCTGGCTTTAATACAGTCACTATGAGCAAGTATTATTGCTGCCCTGTTTGTGGCTTCACCAGGCTTTACTTTCACAAGGCACTTATCTCAGTAGAGCATATGTCAGAAATGTGCAGCTGTTCCTGTGAACTGCATGAGCAGTTGTGGAGATCTAGCTGTGGAGTTGTGTTTGTTCCTCCTGAAACCATGGATACTGTCTCTTCTGCCATCAATAGTTTAGTTTCAGTATAATTCCCTTTATCTTTAATTTGAGTTACAGTGACTATCATTTTCTAGTTTAAGGCAAGCTATTGATTGACATGTGGATATGGAAAAAACATATTTGGAGATGGAGGAACGATAGTAAGAATACCCATGACAGAAGAAACATTATTCTTACAAGACAGCACTTACAGAACAATGTCAAAGAAGACGGAGGCAGAAAACTAAACAGTTTTCTAAAACTACCTTAGTGTTCCAAAGAGGTCAAATATTGCATGGACTATGACATTTTAAAATGAATCAAAACTTTGCTGTTCAGCAATATAATTTTTAAAGAGAAGTTTGGGATGAATTAAAATATTTCCTCCAAAGGAAACAAGTGCAATTGGTTTTGGAAAAACTTGGCAGTGTAGGAAGACGTCTCCAGAGTAAAGGTAGATTTAAAGCAAATTGCTGATGAAGATGGGACTTGGTAGAAAACACCTTCTAAGCAAGAAATATCAGAAAAAGTCTGTTTTACAGAATAAAGTCATTGAAACGAAGTCCTATACTGGGAGGATTAGTACAGGAAGATACTGTATTTGTATTAGTATTATATTTGGTATTAGTACAGGAAGATACTGGAACTTTACATGAAGAGTGTCATTTTCATATGCAATTTAGGATATAATCAAGAAGTGCTGGTGAAGATTTAAACCTACAAGAGTTTTATTCTCATATGAGATTGGACACTCTCCTAGGCTGTATTGGTTGTGAATACACTTCACTTTACTGAATCATAACCAACCAACCAACCAAACAAACAAATAAAACCAAAACATGCAGGGTAGTAAAGATGGTTTTTAAAAATCCCAAAACAGTATTATGTGAGTTGTGCTGGAGTTATAGAACTCCCTGGGCCAGGTGATGGCCAAATCACACTACTTCATGGAGAGTTATACCTTATCTTTCATAGAATCATAGAATCATTCTGGTTGGAAAAGACCTCTAAGATCATCGAATCCAACCATTATTTAAATACACCAAGTCTGCTGCTAAACCACGTGCCTCAGCACTTCATCTATATGTCTTTTGAACACCTCCAGGGACGATGATTCAATCACCTCACTGAGGCTGTGGATTTTCCCTACACATCTCTAATGGGCAGATCTTTTATGCCAACACCGTAACGCTGTTTCAGGTTGAAGTTCCTCACATTCAGGTAAGAGCTTCAGGAAATAACTATTGGGGAAAAAAAGGTTACTGAAATTTGCTGTCACTCATACTGCCAAAACCGCACTAGGTTTTAGTATAAAACTCACTTCATTATCACTCACACCTTACTTGCTGCAAGACCTAAGGGATTCTGCAGCATCTTCCCTAGGTGCAGAACACTGGACAAGTAGAGACAGAGCTTTAGTAAGGATCTATCAGAGTGACAGTAAGACCACTCTGTACTTATATCCTCTTTTTTTTTTTTTCATCTTATTGAAACAGTAAAGAATGAATATAAACCAGCAACTTATGATACCATCTTCTCTAAGATAATGCATCAAGAAGTTGTATATATTCCTCTTAGGGAGTCATATGCACTTCTACTCCCATTCTGCTTCAATTAACGCATATATTAACAAAGGCATATACTTGAGCACAAAGCTTTGACTTGGTTTTGAGTTTATTGCCCATCTAGTCTAAAAATGCAAAAATCATCAATATCAACTGCCTGAAAAGTGCCTGTATTATAGATTGATGACACAGTTGCCCTTATTAATAAAGCAATTTAAGCAGAATACTCACAGATTAAACAACACCACTACAGACTGAACCTTAAAATTAGAATTTAACTTAACTTTTCCATCAATATAACTTACTCTCAGTTTTTACCCAATACTTGAAAGTCTGTGATTAGCAGGAAGTAATGCAGACACTAACAGATTAAAATGAAATTTACAATTTGTTCCTTAATATTATTCAATGCAATTCCATGCTAAGTCTCCTTCCGTCTGCAAAAACAAAGGGGAGATTTGCACATTATTTTGATCTAAGAAATTATTCATCAGCTATACAAAGAAAAGGCACTAGGGAAACCTATTGCTTCATGTCAGTCTGTCATCATGTGGTGTGACGCTCTGTTCTGGGAGAGGCAATAAGGTTATGCACTTACAGTCTGGGAAGGGGCAGCCAATACACATGGCTGCTCAGCCGAAAGAACTGACAATTAGTTTCGCTCTCCTCTGATCCCCTCTTGGAAAGTAAAGTCTTGAATTGGCCTGCAACACTGCTGCGATGATCAGGGACTGACCATTGCATGAGGGTGTCACCTAGAAAAAGGGGGAAGAAGTGAAAGGAAGGTGCAGCCTGGGGAACAGCACCAGTAATCCTCCTTCGAGACCAGTACTTGGGGGTGGCATGGGAGTGGTGAGTCAGGAGGTTCCCTGAGCAAAATCTGAGGCTCAGGCTCAACACAAACCAAGGGAGCTTCTTAAATGCAGATATCTTAAAACTCCTATAGTTTTCTGAGGCATTCTTGACTGCAAGTTCAAAATGACCCAAAAGAAGTGTAATATAGTCTTGCTCATAATTATATTTCTATTGGTGCTTTAAAATGTCTAACTACTTAAATGGATGTAACAGCTGCTCCGTAACAGGGGAACTGTATCCAGCAAACCTTGACATCATGTGCTTTTGTGAAGTTTGATGCACTGGCAATGCCACTTCAGTGTTTCTGAAAGGACTTTAATACATTGTATGCTGAAACAGAAAAGATTCTAAGTATTGGAGTGGCATTTGTTCTAGACATAAATATGACAGCATTTTTAATGGAATACACTCTTTTCACAGACAGATTTAGTCAAGCAACTCTGATGAACCCAACAACATTTGAGGATAATAATGAAATTGAAGAGATCAGCTCTTAAGTGAAGGAATTTGTGGACTAATTGCCAAAACAAGATGTGTTCCTGCAGAAAAAAGAATTCAATGCTGAGTGGAAATAGAGGACAGAGATCACATTATACAGAGCTGACCCACATTAGAGGTGATCAATAAATGAAAACATTTATTATATGATGGCTGACTGATGATGCATCTGATGTTGGCCTTTGTAGGTTCCAATAGTTGCATACATCAACTCATACTCCTCTTGGTTGAAATAAAAAAGCAAAGATTTAGTTGGCCTGAAGCTGAAATCCCCTTCCTGTATTTGCTACATAGGCCCAGTGAGTAATCAAAATGTCTCACAGTAGGTAAGATTTTTAATGGTCTCAGCATGGTCCTCATTTGCACCTCTTGTGAATTTCCATCAAAGTGAGTTATACTGGGAAAAAAAAAAAAAAAGGTAAGCCAATGTGAATTTCAAAGTTAAAGTCTTCTTTACTGAAAATTACTTTTTTAGCTAAAACACATTAGTACAAACCAATGTGTCATGTAAATATATTCCTACCCTCCCGACTTGCCTGATCAATCAGGAATTGCTGAAGTACATTGAATTGTCTACATTCATAGAAAACTGCACACAGAGTTTAAGAAAGCTCACCCCAAACTCATCAAATACTTTGAATAGTAAATAGACTAGACAAAATCATGGACTGCTTATGCATATTCCACAATCAGACCCAGAGGCTATAGTCATTGGATGCATTATTCATTGTGTATTGTCTGCTCTACCTATCAGTGGGGATGCTTGCAAACACTACTGCTGTATCTGTGATCATCTAACAGCCCAAAGAAGGAAATCTGATTGCCCTTATCAATCCACAGCATTTTGCCATTTAGAAGAGGAGTCTCTTTTTTTCTTTTTCCTTTTTTTTTTTTTTTTCCAGAGAGAAAGGTTGTCCTTCAAGTGCTGAAATGCACTAGGAATGAACCAGAGTGACATCTGTAATAACAAACAGTGTCTCCTCCAAGCTACTGGCATTCCTTGTGGAAGTCAGGAAACGATGAATAAAAAACAGAAAACCACAGCATTCACAGAATCAGAGAATTTCTCAGATTGGAAAAGGCCTTCAAGATCATTGAGTCCAATCATTAGTTTCACACTGACAAGCCCTTGACTAAATCGAATTCCTCAGCACAACATCTAATCACTATGAATCACTATGGTTAGAAAGGACCACCAGGATCATCCAGCAAAACCTTCATCCCAGTATCCTTAATCACTAGAACATAGCCTCAAGAGCCACATCCACTCTTTTTTAAAACACCTCCAGGGATGGTGACTACATCACCTCCCTGGGCAGCCTGTTCCAGTGCCTGACCACCCGCTCAGTAAAGAACTTCCTGCCAACATCCAACCTAAACCTCCCCTGATGCAACTTGAGGCCATTTCCTCTTGTCCTATCATTAGTAATTTGGGAGAAGAGACCAGCTTCAGCCTCACTACAACCTCCTCACTACAACCTCCATGCATTTGGATGTGAGGAGCAATAATTCCTCACAAAACTGCTTCACTTGCAAGCGGCACCAAATATCTCAGCTTAAGATTTAGGACACAAATTTTGGACTGTCTCCCTTCAGATAAACCAGAAATTCTCTCTCCTAATCATGTCACATGCAGAATGATGTTATATGAATTATTCTCCCTCTATTGTCCTGTCATTAAAAAAAATCAAAATTATTTTCATATTAGTTTGAATAGTCCAATTATGTCAGGCAACTCAGTCAGTGATGATGTTTACTTAGGGGAAAAAAAGACAATTTGATCAATTTAAAATGAAGTTACTACTTAAACTGTAATAACCACTTCTTTAAATGCAAATGAAGTCATTATAACTAGCAAGGATAATATATGCCTAAAAAGTTTTGGTAATTTTCTTTCTTACATTCCTTAATGTTCCAAAAATATAAAAAAAGAACAATACACAGCCTATTGAAGCATTTCTAAAAATCAGAATATTGCTGTTGCTCTGTGAGTGTAAAATTCAGTCCTGCAGCTTGTTTGGTAGAAACCTGCCAATAACATGAACTTTGACAAGCCACCAGTACTACAGTGGTATCAACATGTGATATAAAAGGACTCAATTACTCCAGCAGTTTAATAATTACATTGGTGTTAGCATCTGTCACGGAGGGGAGAAATTAATTAATGCGAGAGGATATTTATAAAAATATGTATATTTATTAAACTTCAATATTTTGAACTGTCGCCACCCCCAACCACTAAACTTATAATATTAATATTTATTCTTACATGGTTATGAAGACATTAAGGGTATAATCACAGACGGCTTATTAATAACTATATGACAATGACTAGCATAACTATTAAACAGAGAGAGTCCTCCCCNGCAGTGGGATGCACGGCTGCACAAGGAGTCTGAGCTCCGTAAAGGCAGGCTTAAGTGCATGCACCGGCAAGCGAAAGAGGAACGCTGCCACGTGAGTGCACCTCTATTTATTAACTGTGGGCCGAGATCAATGGTCTCATTGGCCACCAATAACCAATCGGGCTTGCAGTCAGCCAACCTTGCCATAATGGGCAAGGAGCCACAGGCCTGGTCTGGACTTTCCAAACATGGGCCTAGCACCCGGCAAGCGTGAGCTGAGCATGTGGGGACTTACACAACCTAAAGCCTGGGCAGGCCAGACTGCACGGCACCAGGCCTGCTGTGCCCCTCTGTGCTGGCCATGTGCTCACCCCTGACTATGTGCAGGAAAAACATGTCCAGGCAAGGCAAGGCATATGCAAGTCTGTTTTTGGGCCTATGGGCCCTCCACAACAGCATCTTAATAAACATTTTGGTAAAACACAGACTAATGTAAGGTTTAAAAATAGCTAATATTGTAGGGGTGAATGAGACATTCATATGATACCTTTCTTGCAAATACATAGTACAAAATTTTTTCATTATAGCTTTCAGAAACTGGAATCACAGAAAAAAAAAGGTTTGGAAGAGACCTCAAGTAGCCTCTAGTCCACCTCTCAGTCAGCTGTTTGGTCAGACTGGGTTGCTCAAGGCTCTACCTCACTAGATCATGAAAATCTCTGGTAATGGAGACTACAAAGCCTCCCTGGGTATCCTGCTGCATTGTTTCACTGTCCTCATGGTGAAAGTAGAAAAACATTGTTATTAGTACTGTAAAATAACTATTTTTTAAGAGTTTTCAGTAAGGTGTGAATTAAGCTGGCTGAGAAAACGTCATCAGACTATAGGGATAGGCAGAACAAACTGACAACTGCACTACAGTTACACTGTAAACAGAGGGTAAAGGATGATAACATAGAAGTATGTGAGATTTAGGTTCACGCTCAGGTGCATTAGAAGCCCAGCACAGAATAGAAACACACAGAGCAATGAAGGTTGTCCAATTCACCAATTGAGAAAGGACATCTCTGCCACATAGAAGAGAGGAGTAGCAATGCCTGTGCTTAGTCGAATTTGTATCGCAACGGAATGCGTGTAGTCACTCCCCTCATTTCTGAGGCCATAATCCAGCTCTGCCTGTTTTCCACTCAGGAAAGATGCTCCTACATTGCAAAGCCAGGACATCTGTACCATGCAGGGACATCTTGCACTAGATTAGGTTGCTCAAATCCCTGTTTAACCTAGCTGTGAATACTTCCAGGGAGGGTGCATCCAGAACTTCCCTGGGCAACCTGTTCCAGTGCCTGGCCACCCTCACAGTGAAGAATTTCCTCCTTATATCTAATCTAAATCTACTCTCTTTCATTTTAAAAAACTTTACTCCTTGTCTTATCACTACACTCACTGATAAAGAGCCCCCAGTCATCTTTTCTGCAGCCCCCCATTTAAGTACTGAAGACCCCTATAATGTCTCCTTGAAGCCTTCTCCAGGCTGAAGAACCCCAGCTTTCTCAGCCTGTCTTCATGGACCATGTTGAGCAGATCCATATCTTACACTGGGGAGCTCAGAACTGAACACAAGACTCTAGGTGGGGTCTTGTGAGGAAAACAACACATTTTGCTGGGAAGAGCCATGCAGAATCAAAGAGGCAGAGAAGTCCTGCAGGGGGTCCTAAGTCCCTGTAAAGCCTGATGCCAGGCCTGATCCCGCCATGATGAAGAGATGGGGAGCAGCTTGATGCAAGGTAAGTTCTGTTTATTGTACTTTCAGCACTTGGTTATGTGCCTTAACATACAAGCGAAAAGATCATGTCAAATCTTAATTGGTCATTAAGACAGACCTCAGTACAGACCTCCGTACAGACCTCAAGGCAGACCTCCTACCTCAGCAACTAGATAAGCAAGGATTAACAAAAGCCACAAGTTCAGGCTTTACATTGTTTCATCTGTTGCAACATTCTCTAAGGTCATTTCGACCCTCTATTTTACTTAACTCAGTACCTTTCCACTTATACATTCTGAACTCATGGCTTATGTTCCAGTGTGTCAAGATCAAGCAGCTGTACAGCACTAAAAGTCCTACCATTCCCAACATGATCCCACTGTAAATAGCTTTTGGGATCATCTAGGAGCCAGAGACAGAGGGGAGCAGGTGCAAGAGCCATGGAGCCAAAGGTGAGTGTTGTTAGAGGAAAAACTATCATGCCTCCACCACTGCAGGGTGGACACTGTCTCGCACATAATGTCGGGCTGGTCGGGATCTCTCTCAGCTCTGTGAACAGCACAAGAGGATGCTTTTGCTGTGCTGTTCATGTCGACTGCTAAATACTCTTCATTCTGTTCCTTCTATGGTGGGAGTGTGAGACCTTTGTTTTCCAACCCAGTTTCATTTTGTTGTTAAATTGCTTTGGCCAGCCCAACTGATTGAAGAGCAGCCCACTTGTTGGGCTCATTTTTTCAAATGATTCTGACAGGTGCTTTTTGTCAAAAAATACACCACAACTGTCACAGTCTAATCCCAAAAAGCCTTTATTACATTTTGAACGTGTCAGTGCAAAACATGACCAAACACAACAAGCAACTGCAATCAACTGAATGGGTAACATGGATGCTGAATTATTGTTATGCTTCAAGAAAATCTTTGTTATTCCTATCTAAAAGAAAAAAAAATATGAAAAGTATGAAAGTGATATTAAGCAGATGTTAGACTGGAGTTGTCAATCTTGTCTAAGCACGCAGGTGCTAATGTGTTATAATTATCCCTTCTGGCAGTTGATATTTAGGATTTTGGATCCCACCTAGTCAATCACAGCTGTAATTGTTAAGCTACTTACATAGCTAATATGCTGGGTAATAACCAGATCAAGATTTAATATTTGACGTTTACCATCAATTATCTTTTCTTCTGACATACATCTCCCCCACTCAGGTTTTTGCAGATTGGAACACTCTTCTGATTTCAGTAAAATAAATAAGAATCTGGTTATAGAAGAAGACTCAAATAAAAAAATGTTACTGTCATTGCCTCTTGTGTCATTGCCTCCTGTTTCTTAAAGAGGAGTAAGATATCTTCCTGTTACGAGCTTTACAGGTATAATCATTTAATTCAGAACAATTCCTTTCCTTTTTACATTTTGATGGATTTATTTACAGAAAATCTCCTCCCTGCTATTGTAAGAATGTGGTGTAAATGTGTTAACCTAAGCCAGGCATATTTTCAGATGACAATATTTGCTATGAAGCGAAGCGTTGGTGTTTGTTTAGCAGCTGGAAAATATAGGAATGTGTTCACACCATATATATTAGAGCAGAGGGTTTTAAATACTAAAACTACTGAAAAAAAATAATTATGGACTTAAAACATTTAAAAAATGTACATTAATTTGCTGGTTCTGCAGTTTTAACTCTTCCACTGACTAAAATCTGTGTTATAAAATGACCTCCATTAAACTCAAGTGGAACAAGAGTGTATTTTCCCAAATGTTCTGAGACTTCCTTCTGTGTGATTACACCAAAGTTCTCAAAACTTAAACACTTTCACTCCAAATCATACACTAAAGTTTGCAAAACTTAAACACTTTGGCTCCAAATCAGCATGCAGTACTCACAGTGTGCTCAAAAGTTAGGGGTAGGTATGCTGCCTAGAGGGTCTGCAGTGAACTATGTGAACCAAGCTTTCTGTTGCTATAATTGCATGAAAACACTTTAGATTTGCATCAGAAAGAGTTCTTTGTTGCTATTTGTCTTCAGCAATATGACATGATTTTCAGCTTAGCAGAGGGATACTGGAGCTATTTCTAGCACATCTAGCACTACCTCAGGAAACCATTAACAGAAAAACAAAAAATGAAGACTTGTCCTTGGCATTGTTTCATCAAAGTTCTTTAATATTTGCCCTTATTCAGATTTGTCAACTATGTTGTATTTTGCATGTTTTATTTCCTACAGAAAAATAAAAATGCAGGTGCCCAATATTGAAGATTAAAACATGTCTATTATAACTACAGCTCGTCGAATATCAAGATGGACATTTTCAGTCTCCAGGCTGTAACTTTTAGATACTTTTACAGTTTTCTACAAGGACAGAGGATATGGTTTCAATACTCTTAAATAATTTTCACTTCTGGCTTCCATGCCATTGCAGACAGGTAGTGTGAGTTAATAGCAAAACTGCAGTTTTACCTAATCCTTTTCTTCACAGGCAAGCTAGCATTAAAGTGAGAAACAGTGGATAATGTTACACTAATGGAAGCCTCACAGCTAAACCTGAAAACAGTATTTTTACAAGCAAAGCTGTCCCTGTTGACTAGAGAAGTCAGTGTCTTGGTTCAAGGGGATTGTGTTCAAAGTTTGAACAGGAAAAGGCTGTGATCAGGCAGCCAAGGGACATGAACACTTCAGTGCAGAACAAATGAAACTGGACCTTGTCATTTTGCAATAAAATGAAAGTAATCTGCCATTTTAAGCCACTTGTGACTTTTAAGACTTCGGATGAAATGCTATTAGTACAGACAGACAAATGTGTTAAGCTGTTCTTTTCCTTGGGCTGTACCCTTGTGATATGTAAGACACAACAAAAATACAGCAGCCTAAGTGTTCAGGAAGAACGATATGCCTACTAGTAACTGCCCAACAGTGATTGCCAAGACCTTTGGTAATAAATCCTCCAAAAGAATCTTGGGTTAGTCACAACGACTGAGTATTTTTTCCTTTTTAAACTTAATGTCTCTCTCTTTTATTTTTTTTTTTTCCTAAAACAGGAAACTATTTCTAAAATCTGTTTACATTTGTAAAAAAAATAAAAGGAAAAGAAAATTGATCAAGCTCACATCCACTTTTAGGTCAGAAACAGAAAAAAAAAACCCACAATGACTTTTTATCAAAGAGTTACAAATACATGCTTTGATAGTACACCCTGATTTACTTGAGTGAGCAGACCTAGTGAAACTGCTGGAAATTGTAACATAAGGACTTACAGAATCAGGAGCTTGGCTAGAAACTGTATCTGGTTAAAATCCTGTTGTTAAACCTCTGCACATAAAGGAAGAAATCTTCATCACAACTTACAAGGAGAGACTGAGGGACCTGGGGCTTTTTAGTTTGGAGAAAAGACTAAGAGGTGACCTCATTAATGTTTGTAAATTTATAAAGGGTGAATGCCAAGAGGATGAAGCCAGGCTCTTCTCAGTGATGCCCAGTGACAGGACAAGAGGCAATGGGTGGAAGTTTGGGAACAGGAAGATCCATACAAACACGAGGAAAACAGTTTTCATCGTGAAGGTGGCAGAACACTGGACCACGCTGCCCAGCAGGGTTGTGGAGTCTGCTTCTCTGGAGATACTCAAAACCTGCCTGAATGTGTGCCTGCCTGACTGATCTGGTATAAGTGATCCTGCTCTGGCAGGGGGATTGGACTAGAAGACCTTTTGAGCTCCCTTCCATCCCCCAACATTCTGTGATTCTGTGCTTGTAATTTACTCACTCTTACACATGGTTTGTACTTGTGTTGACTGGGAAACAATCAGTAATATTGTGTTTAAGTTTTTCCCCGCGTCAAAGCTTTTATGTATTTCTGAATGGAGAAAGCAAGACAGATGCAGTATTGAACCTCTTCTCATGAAGGTTTGGGGTATGTAAATAAGAGACAGAAAAGCACTACTTTTGTCAGAAGGTTGGGGGTTGTTATTAGAGGACGCAGCCTTGTGAATAAAAGTCCCCTCTTTTTGAGAGTTACATCAGAGAGCTCTGCAAAGGAGGTGCCAATCCAAATTAACCTGAAGTGCCGCAATAGGCCAAGGTGTAAATTTAAACAGAAACCTGGACAGCGGCTTCATTTTTTAACAAGTGCAGTATATTTAGTCAGTAACTGATGTATGCTATGTTTTTCCAGCTGGCAGAGACTGCTGGGGTATGCAGGCACATATTTCCAAGCATGTTGTTCTTCTGAGTTGTTTGTGCTTGGACTGTAACTGCAGTCTAGGCAGCCAAAATAACATATGCCAAGTAATACTGGCTGAGGGACAGACATATTGGACAGAATTCCTGCCTAATACAATGTACTTGACATCGGTGGAGTCACAGAGTGACAGTTCATTGTTCTCCACTTTCAAGCACAAAATATGGAGGGAATTTTAAGGTAGGATGGTGAAGGCATTGCTGCTCCTGCCTTCATGAAATTGTCTTTGTTCTTGCCTGAACACAAGGAGTTACTGGCAGCAAGGATTTCCTGTTTCACCAAATTTCATGACCAAGAGCAGACCAGGCTGGTGGACTTGCATAGATACAAATTCACTTGGTAGGGGACAAGCAGAAAACCTACCAGCTGATGTTCTCCTCCCACCCTTGTTGAATGTTGCAGCTCCCCAGGTGCTTCCCCAGGCACCTGAAGAGAATGTAGGCTTCTGAAACTCATGAGAAGATAATCATCTGGCTTGTGGGTTTCAAGGGTGACCCCATAATTCAACCACATTTATCTGACTGGGTTTAACAGCAGCAAAACAGGAGTGTAGAAATGCTTGTTTGATACTTGGTACTCAGGTGCTGAAACCAGTGTAAGGTTTAAATTAATGGTTTAAGTAAAATTTCTCAGCTGGGATGTATTTGAGATACACATGGTCCAAGTCTCTTCCATCATATGCAATGAAAGGAATTTTCTTGGTAAGGAAGTCAGATTCTGTAAGGAAAAGTGTAAAAGTTTTCTTGGTGCATCGTATTTTATGATTAAAATCTAAAGTAAATATATGTGAACTGCAATAAACAAAAATAATCTCCTATAGTTTGCTTTAAAGCTGCATGCTATTGTCTCTTTAAACAATAATGAAAGAGGAGAAAATATTCTACAACTTCCATAAAAAGTGTCATATTTGTATAGACCCCAAATCCCCTCTGTTTAAACAGGGTGATTAATATCAGCTCCTGTAGGAAATTAAATTCAGGGAGAACAGTAATATGCAGATATGCAGATTTCTAGGCAGAATGGCTAGCCCTGGGTAAGAGAGTCGGGTTGATTAATCTGCATCCTCAGAATACAAAATGAAATGCTGGGCTCTCCTGGGTTAGCACCAGAAATGACTTTTCCTTCTTACATTAGAAATAAATGGACAAACACACGCCCAGTTATATTACAGAAGGCCTCAATATCACATGTGGTGTTTATGGAGGCGATAAGAGTTTAATATTTAAAATATCCTATTTCATCTGGGAGGGGAAAGGATAAACAGAGCTGCTTCTCATTAGGCTGAAGAGTTTTGTCTGTGCTAAAACAGTTGTTTTATTCTGAATCTTTTCTAAGCCCCACAAAATTATAAGGAAATCCTGTATCAGCATGCAAGTACATCTTTAATCCGTTCACAAGCATTTTATTGCCATAATTCTGTCTGGGAAGATACTGGAAACAAACACAGTTACAGTGTGGAAAAAGCCTGGGGTAGTAAGACAAAAACACTCAGTCTTCAGTTCTTCATACAAATTTCGGTATATTTTGCCTTTTCATTTCGAAATTACAAGTGCAGCACGCAAGCACAATAGACCAAAAGTATGATTCCACAGGCTTAATTTCCACAAATATAAAATCCTCCATAAATATAACCTTTCTCTTATTTCAGAATCCTCCATAAATATAGGCTTTCTCTTATTTCAGAATAATACCATTTCCACATTACCAAGAGTAAATACGCGATTTTTAATAATTCCACCTTGCAAACACCCCCCCCCCCAAAAAAAAAACCTCAGAAAAAATATTTACAGCAAAATGCAAAATGTCATTCTCAGATTTTTTTTTTTTTTGGCCCTGTCGTTACTGGAAAACCAAGCCTGTTATTTAAAATCATTCAGGGTCTCTCCAATAATTGTATAGAAGTAGGCATTATGCTATATTATTAAAGCTGTAATTTCCTGCTGAATCTGGCTGGATGTTTCTTTTTATCACTTGGCAATTTCTATCTAGTTATGGCATAATTAAGTTTCCTGACCCTTGCTCACTCTCTTAACAGGACGCTTAGAAATATACTAGAATTGCAGATCTTCAACCTGATGTCCTCTCTCCCCACACAGTAATGGAATAAAATTATTAATCCAGTAATTGTACAGAACACATTACTTTGCATTGAATGTTCCTATTTCTCATTTTCTGTTAGTGACAATCAGGCAGAGGTACAAATCATTTCTGCAGGGAGCAGAGCCCTTGAAAAGCCTCTCATTCACTCCACTGGAGCTACCTGTACAGCTGTGATTATTCAAAGTCTAACACAGTACCAGGCTCAAGCGAACAAAACAAAGTTAATAAAATGGAATAAGGAACAAGATATTTTCCTGCCTGCAGCCTCCTCTGTGCCAGGCTTACCTCCAAATGATAAACCACACATCCAGTTGCATTTTTATAACAAGACTAATGAGTCTCAGCTAAGTATTGGCTGGCATTAGCAGTGGCCATCAACTGTGGGGGCATGCTTTGTGTGTTTGCGCTATTAAGGGGTACGGCGAGAGGGGAAGGAGAGGAAAGAAGTTGGAAGGAACTCCCTGTTCCTGAATCTCAGTATCCAGGCACCAGTGGTGTGAGGCTGTGCCGCTTAAAATCTCCACAGAACAAATCCTGGCTGCACCACAGTTAATCTTAGAATCCCAGCTGAATTCAATAGTTACTATTTGCCCCTAATAAGGTGCAGTTTATCCTGATGTACGCTGACCTGGCTCTCACTCTGGTCATTGCCTGCTTGGGATTTCTGAGTCCAATAAGTGTTATTTATTCCAACCAATGTAATGAGCTCCACAACTCAGCAAATTAAAAAAGGCCTGGAAAACAATATGTTTTTTAAACACTCGTCTCCTCAAACTTTGGTCCATTTTCATAATAGCAGCAGCTAAGGTGGAAGGGGCGGGGGGGATGTTTTACTTCATCATCTTTTTCTAAGAACACAAGCTGAATTCCCTCCTGCAGAGTGTCTTGACTGTAGCAGAGCATCTCCCTAAAATACATAGTTATAATCTTAGCACTGATCTCCTCCCTCTTTCCTGATTGCACCAGACTTATCCCCTCTCTGTCTCTTAGAAGAAATACATTATCTCACAAAAACCTGCTGGTTTATTGGTCTGAAGTCCTGCAAACCTGTTCAGTGTGCACTTGAATTGATGGAACAAGCTAGTGCAAAAGTCTCTGAAGCTGCTTTGCTCCTTTTAATAATCCCCTGATCTTAGAGAGGATAAATAGCAAAGCCAAACTTCTATCTTCAGGAAGAACTTCAGTAATTCTATTCAGGTGCAGTAACATGTTTCAATCGAAACAAGGCAAAGTCCTGTGCGTTATGACAGAAAAGAAACGTAAATAAAGCACAGGATTCTGCATTAGAATACTCTGATCACATTTCTTTCTTTGTATTTTTCCATGCTCTTGCCTTGTCCTCTGACAGTGAGTATCTTTGGATTTTTCTGAAGAGCAGACTGCAGAGCCAGAGAGTGTTGGTTGCATAAATATTTCCATTGCAGACTGTCGATTTATACACTCATCTATCATCCTTCCTTTACATGTGTACAAGTGGAATACGAACAATTTTCACTACTCTGGTGAGTTAAACTGGTCAAATAACAAAAATACTGTTCTAAAGTGCATTACACAAAAGGCCATTCCCAATGAAAAACAAGATTACAGCACTCATTTCCAGGTTGCCCATTTTTTTGGTTGTGGTTGTGGTTTTTTTTGTTGTGTTTGTTGTTTGGGTTTTTTTTTAATCTTGCTACAAAAGTTCTCAATTTATTTTCATCGAGTCAGTCACTGCAGAAAATGTAATCACTATAATCTTATAGGATCTTATAGAATAGAATGGTTTAGGTTGGAAGGGACCTCAAGGAGCATCCAGCTCCAACCCCCTGCCATAGGCAGGGACACCTCCCACTAGAGTAGGCTGCTCCAGGCCTCATCCAGCCTGGCTTTAAACGCCTCCAGGGAGGAAGCATCCACAACCTCCCTGGGCAACCCATTCCCCTGTAAAGAACTTCCTCCTAACATCCAGTCTAAATCTCCCCTCTTCCAGTTTAAACCCATTAGCCCTCATCCTGACATTACTAGACCTTGTAAATAGTCCCTCCCCAGCCTTCCTGTAAAGATTTCTGTTTGTCTAGGGCAGTTAAGTGACTACCATCACCATAGCGCCTGAGCACCTTCCAGAGAAGTCATGTTTCATGGGAAGCTTGATCTGGACTAACATTGTTTACTTTATAAACCAAATCATTGTGTCTATTATTTGCAGAGTCATCTCAACCACTTCTGCAATTAATAATCAGCTTTTACACTAAGAATAATTCCCAGTCTGAGGTGATAAAGGAGAGATGGAGAAAACAAAGCTGGGAACTTAAAAAACATTTTTCTTTCTCCTGTGCTGTCACTTGTAACACAGCATGCACTCACTAACGTTTATTTCCTCTTCTATGTCTAACACAAATGGATAGATCAGGTAGCAACCAAATAATATTGTGATTTATCAAATTATTACCTCTTTGCACATATTCTCTTGGACTTGCAAGCTTATCATAGAAATACATGGCAAATGAGTATGTTATAAGGGAAATATACTCAGGTATTCATGTACAAAACCATTAATAAGAATATTGTTTTATACCACTGGTCAGATGTTTTGCTTTCGCAATAGGAGCATGGTCAACTCTATGGACATAGAAATTATATCCTTCTGCAACTCACAAGCTTTTGTTTTACACAAAGATCTTTTTACAGATAATATTTTCTTTAGCATATCTGCAGAAAGCAGAGTGGTTATTTGTAGATACACAGGATGTTTATTCTAAATTGCATAGTTTTCCAAAATGGAGGTTTTGCACTTTCCCTTCCAAACTTTTCCTTCCTTTCAGTATGTGTCAAGCACATCTACAAACAGACTACTCTCTGTTCACCCCAGTCTGGGTGCCCTGACTTAAAGCATGGAGATGGATGGGGGCTGGGACACTGCATAGACTGTGCTAATCAGCATCATTCTCATTCTTGCAGTCTGATGATATTTATCTAGAATTGGTAAGTACCCTAAACTTAAACACCATACACAAATTATACATATATCACTTACTCATATGAGCAAACAGTTGCATGAAGTCCACAGTATTGCATATATTCCCAGAGTCAAGCCATGCCAATTCTTATTGATTTCAACTGTGTGAGTCTACTTATTTTTACCAATTGACAAGAAATTAATCTTCAGAAATGATGTGTTGATGTTCCCTAATTTAATTTACAATGTTTTGTCTAATAAGAGACTAACATTGAAACAGTTGCAAATCCTCCAAATCCGGTCCTAATAAATACATACATTCATTATGAGAGGATATCAGGGAGGAGCTATCACTTAGGTTCCTATAGTTTCATTGACAAAAATGATCTTTGAAGCAAGAGACCATATTTTTTTTTCCTTTTGGATTTTTCTTCTCCTTCTTTTTTTTTTTTTTAATCTAGAAGTCTGCGAGACATTTTTAAAATAGATCTATTTTCTTTTCATTCTGCAGAATAATGCATGAATGATTATAACATATGCTCTATCTCCAGTTTTTTTCACCAGTGGAAAAGTGTCTGACACAATAATCACAACTTGTTGGGTTTTCAATCTGATGCTGTCCTATTTTATCATGGTAGTTAAATGTCCATTCTTGTTCGGTGTGATAAATGTTATGGCCATTTAACAGTACCGAAAAAGAGAGACATGTTAAACCAAATATTGCTTCAGATTGTGTCTTTTATTCTCCTTTATCATCATATCTTAATTTATAGTATAATCATCATTATCACAACTGTCAGCCTCATTTAACCTTCCCTGCTCTCCCATGATTCTCCACTGTCAGGCCTGATTGCCTGCCTTCTGCTGACGGGCTGATAATGCCTGACTGATTAGCCCTCCCCGAGAAGAAGACAATGATATATAGAACTGCGCCGCTCGCTCTATATATTAATGAGGAGCTGGCAAAGCTTTGATAAGGCAGTGGAATAATCCATCAGCCAGAGAAGGAGCTTGTAAAACTGGTGGAACATTTCATGGGAAAAACACCTGGGAAGGATGTAATGACCTGGCAGCTAAATACCTCTCAGCCCTCCTTCCCCTCTTGTAATTAACATCAGATAGCTGCCCTGTGGATAGCGCCTGGGGTGTTATCAGTCCCCAAATCCCTCTTAGGTTCTCCCTGTTTTGCACCCAGGGCTTTAGGGCCTTTAAAAAGTATTTAGTGAGCAGGCAATTAATAGCTCATTTTCCTTGGCGTTAGAAACTGTTTATCTTCTGAACTAGCTCTTATCACAGACCGTTACCTATGAAAGGCGAGAGTCATCGGCGTTTTTGTGCTCTAGTTGTTACACTTACTCAGCAGAGGCCTGCTTCGCCATTAGATACAAAGCTTCTGATGGCTACTTGAGTTTGAATGCACTGTTATTACAGGTATTATATGAAATTGCTTGTGTTATGTGAAGGGGATTATAGAGGTTTTGGATCAATAACTTCAGTGGATGTTGGGAGTGATTACAGTGCTCTGTCAATTTTTCCCATTTGGCTGTCAGTACTGATTTACAACACACCACCTCTTTTATTCACATCAAATCACTCATTTCATTGGTAAATTCTATATATCTCAATTTACTTTAAGTAGCTGATTTGTGTAAAATAAAATGACTTCCTCTCTTCAGTGTATGTGAGCGTGCGTGAGCATGTACACACAACAGGCATAACCCTATAGAGCCACAGAAGGCCCCAACGTTTCTCAAGCTCTTTGTCTTCTTGGAACAGACAATACATAACATCGTATAGGTTACCTAAATAAAAACAAATATGTGTAGTCAAAAGATTTCTCCCGTGGCTAGAGGTTTTTAACTTTTTGTGGTTGTTGTTGTTGGCCTTTACACAAAGTGGCAAATCAGCTGAGGTGTGGCCGTGCAGAAGGTGTTGCTGCAGCTGAAGTATTTTACATCGCTGGAAAACAAACAAACGACTTGAGACAAAAGACTGGATCAGGCACTTAGTGCCAGGGTCTAGTTGATTGGACGGGGCTGGGTGATAGGTTGGACTGGATGATCTTGAAGGTCTCTTCCAACCTGGTTGATTCTATGATTCTATGAAAAAGAGTCCAAAAAAACCCTGCTCCTGGCATTTCAGACTTCAAACTTGAAGCTCGATATACAAAGCTCATCCTGAAGAAGAGTGCTCAAACCAAAGACATGGAGAACACTCAGGAGGTCTTTGTCACAAGACTACTTGGATTGATTTTACAGTGCTAATGGGGACTGACAGAAGTTGATTTCTAAGAGGAGGTACTGGGCATTTTGCAAAGTCAAGAGCTTTTTAATGTGAAAGGATCTGCATTTTTTTAAAGAAAATATCAGGCTTTAACACATGTGTTAAAGGTCAGTGGAAAAAATGAGAGCTCTTAGAAATGACCAGTGATAACTCTAGTTTGTCAAAGGAAAGAGCAGTGAGAGATGGAACATGAGATAGCTGTGTATTTCTGTACCTGTTGGAAGTCTGCCTCAGAAGACAGGGGCATTGTGTGCAACCTTTCTAATCAACATTGCTGAAGTACAGATTTGTGTTCCCAGTTTTATATTTGCAGAGTCAATTTTTGTCATGTTACACTGGAATAAAAAGCTACCAATGTTTTCTATTAACCTTGATCTAAAAGGGACCATATATATTTTTTTCTGAAAGTAATACACAACTTATAAGAACAGTCTATAAAGAGCAAACAGTTAAAAACTAACAAAAAAGTTCTAATTGCCTACGACTCAAAGATTTTAACTGATTAAAAAATGAATTTACAGAACTATTAAGCTGGATACTTCCTGAGTACTAAAGCCATTACACTGAAGTAACAGATTGTTGAATATAGAAAATTATGGGGTTTGTCATTCTTGGAATAAAATATCTTATTTATTTTATAATTAATGCCATTAAGGTACACAGATTACCTCTGTCAGATTTGCAACTCTCAATCTTCTTCCTTTACTGGAAAATATTTATTAATACAGTTTAAATATTTTAATACAGTAAAATACAGTCTTTCCTATGAGGACAGACTGAAGGAGTTGGGGCTGTTCAGTCTGGAGAAGAGGAGGCTCCAAGGTGACCTTATTGAGGCCTTTCAGTATCTGGAGGGGGCCTACAAAAAAGCCAGGGAAGGACTTTTTCAGGATATCAGGGAGTGACAGGACTAGGGGGAATGGAGCAAAGCTGGAGATGGGGTTTAGACTGGACGTGAGGAGGAAGTTCTTCAGCATGACAGTGGTGAGAGCCTGGAATGGGTTGCCCAGGGAGGTGGTTGAGGCCCCATCCCTGGCCAGCCTGCTCTAGGGTAGGGTGTCCCTGGCCATGGCAGGGGGATTGGAACTAGATGATCCTTCCAACCCTGACTGATTCAATGATTCTATGATACAGCAAGTAAAAGCTCTATAAACTACATCTGTATTTCTGAATAGTCAGGTTACTCCAGGTAACACCGTATTACAGAACATAATACTGAAGTAAGAGAACTCTTACGACACTTGTTTCTTAGAGTCCTAACGTAAGTGCCTCCAGTGGAGTGTTTGGTACTTTTACTAATACAAAACAAACCTACAGATTATATGTGAAAATTATGCTAGCATTAAAAATTAACTGAGAATAAAGATTAAAGTAATGAACCCGCTTTCTCACAACGTTCAATCACTGGAAACATTAAGAATATAAACACAGGCCAAAACCATTATATCCACTCATCTTTGGAAAGGCTGAGCTGGTTGCAAGCAGAAGTAGCAATCAACCAAAATTCAAAGCTCAAAATAACAATTAAACTGATAAGACACTTATCTACAAAAATACAGACTGCTACTCTTATTTGTATTGCATCTGTAGATCAAGAGCAGTTTTGTCAATGTGTGCTCGTGCTTGGTGACAGTAATGCTCGCGGTTCTTACTCCTGACTTGTATGCAATCTGAGTTGTGCTGTTGAATGGTACAGTCAAAGAACTTTGTTTGGAGGCCTAGAGAACTTAAGTCTAAGTTCTGTTAGGGACAGATCTAAATTTAGGCACAGGCATAGGCAGCTTAATAAATCAAAGCCCCAACAATCCTTTACATTTTTCATTCTACAACATTTGGAACATGTATGATTGTGATGGTTTGGGTATTACCCACCCCCCTACACTTAAGAAAATCACCCAGACTAGACTCAGATGGCTGGAAATTAAAGAATGAAGCTATATGCACAGCTTGGCACAATATACAAGCATATTTACACTAATATATACAGTGATATACAAGTTAAAAGTAACATAGAAACACAATACCCCTCCCAGAAATTATTAGAGACCCCAGGAGGGCTTTCCAACTCAAACTCCCTTTCCCCTTCCTCTTTCCCTCCCTTCAGAAATAACCAAATCAATCCACATATATCTCACGTGATAAAGGTGAGATGAGATGCCAAAAAAAGACATCGAGGAGGTTAGAAGAAAAAGGGATTAGGTGCATTAGAGAGTTAAAGGCAGAAACAGGCAGAGAGCAGACTGACAGAAAGAAGGCACAGCCCGAAGTGAGAGCTGAGCAGTGTGTGTGTGTAAAGTGCCCATCTTACATATATTTTGGCTAGTTGTGTTTCTCAGCGGAAGAATGGTGATACAGGGCACATGTTTTTTCTTCTTTCTTTTCACAGCTAAGGATTTAATTTCTCTCAGTAAAATATTTCAGTTAGTCTCAAACCAGCACAATGATGTTTGAGGGTACATGCTGCATTTAAATAACTTGTTTCATGAAGATCTGGAAGGGTCAAACTAAGACTATATGCATGGCTCTAACCAAGTCACCATGTTGTCTTGGCCAAAGAGCCTACATTGCTTAATGTCCTAGAAACACTGATTTACAAATGAAAAACAATTATCTTGAAGGCAGTGCCACAACATACTGGTAAAAGATTACCAGTATACTTAACAGTGAGCTGAATTAAATCTGGCTGTCATCTGGTCACTATTGGTGTTCCCCAGGGCTCACTACTGGGGCCTGTTCTCTAAACAAGGGGGTTGAGTACACCCTCACTAAGCTTGCCAATTACACCAAATTGGGTGAACGTGTTAGAGTGTTCTAGGGGGTGGGAAAAAATTACAGTGCCATCTAGATGGGTTAGACTGATGTGTCAAGGGCAATTGCATGAGGTTCAGCAAGGCAAATTGCTTCAAGTCCTGTTCTTCTGTTAACTTCATGGTGAACTATAGACTTGGGAATGTGTAGTTAGAAAGCTGCAACTTGTAAAGGGACCTGAGACTCTTGTTTGCTAGTTGGCTAAGTACAAGTCAGTGGTGTGGCCAAGGGGCCAAGAATGCTAATGGTATCCTGGCTTGTATTAGAAATGAGCAGGAACAGGGAGGTGATCGTCACCCTTTACTCAACCCTGGTGAGACCACACCTTGAATATTGTGTTCAGTTCTAGGTCACTCACTATAGGAAGGACACTTTGGTGCTGGAGCATGTCCAGAGAGAGGAAACAAGGTTTGTGAATGGTCTGGAGCACATGACTTACAAGAAACATTTGAGGGAGCTGGGGTTGTTCAGTCTGGAGAAGAGAAGGCTAGAGAGAAAGTGTATCGTTCTCTACAACTGCCTGAAAGGAGACTGGAGAGAGGAGGCAGACAAAGCCTTCTCTCTGGTGGCAGGTGGTGGGACTAGAGGAAGTGGATACAAGGTGTGCCTGGGATGGTTTTGACTGGATATTAGGAAATATTTCTTCAAAGAAAGGGTTAACAAATGTTGGAATGGTCTCCCCAGGGCAGTGGTGAAGTCACCATCCCTGGAGGTGGTTAAATTGTGTGGACTTGAATGTTTGGGTTTAGCTTTGACCTTTCAGTGCGGGGTCAAAGGTTGAACTAGACCACCTTGAAGGTCTTTGCCAACCAAATATATTCAGTAATTCTGCAACTACTAAATAGCTATACTTTCAAAGAAAGCACAGAGGAAAAAGAAATCCACAAGAAACTCATCATTGCCCCTGAGATAAATTTATCAACATGTGTTCACAGTAGGTATGTGAAGGTATATAAGTAGGTTTCAAAGTAGTATGAAGCTAGTCCTGCTTTCAGTACAAACCTGTGAAGAAAATTTCAGTGGTAGAAGAAAAATCTTAAACAGATGTGCAGTATCATTGAAATGTGTTCTATGACTCAGATACCTTTGCCTTGATGCACACCTTCATGGGTCATCCTCTCTTGTGCATGAGAAACATTCAGTTGTCTCTGTGGCATCAGCTTCTGCTAGTTTAGTCATGTTCTGCAGATGGTGAGAAGGTAGTGCTGGGGAGAGAGTTGTTGGATGTGCTATGAGGGATATGATGCCCCGTGCCTGCTGGCTTTCCAGCAGAGACTCATTATTCCCCATATACCTCCATGGGGAGCTGCTTCTGCCATCTGCACCTCTCTGACTTCAGCTAAGTGAAATCCCACAAAAGAGCATGGTCTTCTGTTTCACAATGAAAATTCAGACTTCACAGAAAGTTTCTCACCTTGGTTGCCTAATGCCTAATTTCCTAATGCTTAATGGATAAAGCCCTAAAGTATGTACGGTGGGTAACCAGCTCTCAACAGCAGGCAAGGACAAATTCAAGGCTGATGCAAACATGACCACCCATAAGACCTTGAGAGGGCTTCAAAAAAGTAGTAATAAGTATTCCATCAATTTTAACTCATATGCATTCTTTGTAAATCTCTGTCATGCTTGACATCTTCTGCAATATGTAACACAAAATAATGGCAGAAAACTAATGTTTCACTGAGAGCTTGAGAATCTCATACAGTCATTCACCTCTAGTGTTGGGAGTCTGCAAGAAGTGGAAAAAAAATCATGATGCTTGTGATGAAGCTGTCTGCCAGGCTGGAACTCTGGGCTTGATGCTGAGAGATGGTGAACTAAAAACTTACAGAGTAATGTGAAAAATATAAGATAACTTTAGCAACTGTGTGACTACCTGAATGGTTAATGACCTATATAAAAAAAGTCTTCTAAAAGGAACAAGGAGAAATGAAAGAGTTTATTTTTCAGGAAGTGTAGTAATCAAAAATATCTAAATGATGCTTCAGTCCACACTATACCGAAACCAGTTTTAACCGTTTTAATGTACTGATTCGTGGCAGTGACATATTTGTTGTGTCAGAAAGGCTTCACTTAGTTTGATATAAGGGTGGCATAAAATATTTGACAGGAAGTTGGTTTGAGTTTGGTTTTCCTTTATTTTGTTTTTTTTTGTGCTACTTTGAGCCTATCTAGAATGTTTAGGTGAGAAGAGGTAGATTATAGGCTGTGAAAGGAAAACAAGGCTGATGTCTACCTCACTCATTGGCTTGCTGAGATGTATAAAAACAAGAATCAAAACATAGATAAGGCACAATTTCTTCTGCTGAGGAACTGGCTGAGCTGCATCTCTAACCTCACCCCTCTCTGCCATTTCTTTGACTAATCCACTTTGCTTCCTAACCCCCTGGCCGAACCTCCATTCTTCCTTGGGACTGGGGTAAGGTTGAGAGGTGTAGGGGGAAGGTGAAGGGGTGGTTGGAAGCCTTTCCTGGGGACTCAGGTTTCTGGGAGGGCTGTTGTGTTTCTGTACTACCTTTTACCTTATATGTTTTTGTATATAACTGTATATACTGTAAATATCTGCTTATACATTGTGCTAAGCTGTAAATAATAACCTTCATTCGATTTCCAGAGCTGGCTGAGTCTAGTCTGGGTGATTTCTAAAGTGTGTGTGTGTGTGTGGTGGGTAACATCCAAACCATCACAGTTTTGAAGGAGAAAGCCTTATTTATACATAAATAGCAACTAGAACAACTTCACACATTGTTTTTTCTTAAAGTAATTTTACCAGTTTTTTAATAAGAAAAAAAGTTTTCAGAATATTGGGACATGCAAGTTAAGTAAAGATGTTCTTTGGACTCCTTTGTGATCAGTTCTTACAGAAAAAAATCAGTGAGATAGATGAGATTGTCTTTCTGCAAAAGACACAGAAATTGATCCTGCTAGTCTTCTGTATGTCTGATTTAGATGACTGAATAGGGAACTAATTGCCTTACTTGCCTAAACAACTATTATATTTGAGATGGCTGAGGGTCTTCGTGCTGGCCAACTGTGTTGGTTTTCCACATCTCCTGCATTTCATCTGCCGCCACCATAAGGTTGTCTCATACAAACTGAGTTCTAGCTGTCTAGGTTTAGGCAACTGAAGCCAGTTCATAAGGCTGACAACCAGAGCAATGAGCCTTCTAATCATCTCTTTGCTGCTGAGCGCTACTTGGTAACTTACAAATAATTATTCTAAGCATTAACTTTGTTCACTTAAATAAATCTACTGAAAATAAGATTGAACTGATTTTTCATTTGATTTCTTCTTTACATTGGATTTGGAAAAAAAAAAACGGGGCCTAAATACTTTTTCCATGTTGCAGAGAGGAGGTAGAGTGGTTTTTAAAGATAGCTGACACAAATGAAGCTCTCAAATGAAACTGGAGAAAAAATACAGAACTATATTTAGAGAGAAATACAGAGAGAGACATTACAAAGCAATTATCACATCCCTAGCAAAACCCCCTTGAATTTTCCCCCAACACAAAAACTAAATCTAATACTCCCCAGTGCTCCAATCCCCACCCCCTGCCCCATACCTCTGCCATCCAAGAGGGGTAAACAAGCCGCCCTAAAACAGACCTACTGTTTATATGTTCTTCCCAATAAAGTGGCTCCTGCCAGACACAGGGCAGGAGGAGGAGGAAAGGAGAACAAACCAACCACGTTGTGAGTTTATAAAGAGATATCAGAATTAAGGGATTGAATAACAATCTTCTAGTCCCCAGAAGATTTTTTTAACCCTGTAATTCTCAGCCTGTGACAGGAGGTAAATGTTGATTGTGGAAGTCCAATGACTTGTCCAGTCACAGATTCAGGAGTTCTGCTTCACAACTTTCAAACCAGTGCCAGCTATTTCAGGCAAATGTCTTCAAGGCTCTGTTTTGTAGTTGTGAAATGATAGCTCAGCATGCCATTTCATTTATGAGACTGTTGTAGAGATACTTTATACATTTTTTTTCCCATTGTACATGGTGAATACTAGCTCACGATGAAATGCAGTTTTATGTGGACGTGTCTATCTTTTATGTGGAAGTCTATCTATATTGTTGATCAGTATGTAACACAAGAGAGTTCTGCTACAGTCAAGGAACGGCCTGAAAAGTCTGGGTCAACTCTCCCAGCTATTCTAGCCAATGGTATGAGGACAGAACACCTATTTAGTTGTGTGAGACGTAATAAAATGGAAAGCGTATAGCAGCTTGTCAATGTACTGAGTCATTGTTAATATCATTTTCCACAACACTATTTTTTTCTGTTTTCATCTCTGCCCCTTTCAGACATCACACATTTATTTAAAAGATATCCTCTCAAAAATCTTCCAGCCCAAAGCTTCCTCTCTGTCATTCCCCACAAGTCCCTGCATTCTTAAAAGCCACAGAAGGTCAAGTACTTATGCCCCATTGCTTTTAATCCTACAAAGGAGGAGCAGAGCTAGAAGGCTCTTAGAAGCTTTGTCACAGATCATCCTTGAGGGCACTTGTGCACAGTCATGAACCAGTGTGAAAGGTCTGGAAAACACAGACCTCTGATTTCTGCTTGACAAAAGTAGATTTCAAAGAAGATGTAAAATCAGTGAGATAGAGACGCTTATCCTGGGAAGAGCATTCCAGGTATGGATTGATCAAATGTGCTTGTGAGGCTTTTGCTGATTTACTGGAGATAAGAGTGCTATTCCAGCCATTCTCTGTGTCAGTACCTCTGTGCAAAAGCAATAAATCCTTCTCATTTATCTGTCTATAATTTACTTGTGGGTGAGATGACTGTATCTTGCGGTTTCGGTTCTAGCATGTCACTTAAACTATGTGATGTGTAAACTTGGACAAACAAGTAGACTTCCAGTTCAATCTGAACTGCTTTCTTTGCTCTACTTCAGAAACTCTTTTATCCCAGATTAATGTCTCAGGCATCGCTGAGGCTTTTATCTAAGCCCTTCACTATTAAGTTTTCAGTTCAGCGTGGGGTTAGGATCCCAGTCCCATATTTAAATTTAAGTCTTAGATGTCATTCAGCCTCAATCTCAACTTTTCTGTCTGTAAAATGGGAATAATGAGGTTTTATTCCTGTAGGCAAAATACTTTGAAGGACCACAGATTGCCCATCACCATCTGCCCTATTTTCAGTAAGGATCTTCCCACAAAAGATGGAGCTGCCTACAGCATTAGCCTTAGGGAATTTATTTTGAAATGAGATACAAGGATATCATTCTCAGATGCGAGGATGGGAAACCAAGTCTAGCAGATAAGAACTCCCATTTTACTTGCTATCCCACCTAAAGAGAAGGCTGGTTTTCTGGTTCACGAGAGCACTCCTACCCTACAGGGGACCTGACAGGGTCACAAATCCCAAATACCCCCAGCTGTTGCTGCTTCTGATGGGCTTTGCTGAATATGAGAAAGAGGTTGTGGCTAGAGCATTCACTAATTCACACAGATTCACGTATTGCGTTGGGTTGGAAGGCACCCTCCAAGGTCATCTTATCCAATCTCCATGCAGTCAGAAGGGACACCTCCAACTAGATCAGGCTGCCCAGGGACACATCAAGTCTGATCTTGAATTTACAAGAAACTAGTAAAAAAAAAAAAGGCTACTGAAAAAATGTGTTAAAATTTGCCTTTACTGAGAGCTTGCTGTGTTTAGTGCTGTAGTTACATATGGCAGTTTGTTAGGAACCTACTGTCCTCCATTTTTCCTGATTTTCACATCTGGATTTTTCCCACATGTATGAATATACAGGATAAATATTTTATCATAATGCCCAGTTCTTTGAAAACAGGAAAATACTTGAGGTGGCAAAATGGCTGGGGACAGATTTGGCCAATAGTTTTGCTTAAATCCACTGATTCTGTAAACACCATGCAAAACCAGGTTAAATGGCAGGAGCCATTTTCAGTGCATGTGTTGATAAGTTCCTTTGATCAGTCACTACAGAAAATCCAGAAACAGATAACTTCCTTCTGATTGCAGTCATTTAAGAGAGACATGTTTCTCCCCTTCTCCTTATGACACCTGTCTTCTCCAGAGAATGGAATAAAAAGGGTTTGATATACTTTATTTCCTAGTGTGGGAACAGCTGGTTATCAGTTGTGCACCTGGTATCAGGAATCGGTACTTGCTATTTCTCGTAGTGATGCTCACATCAAACAGTGGCCTCAGAAAACCTTACATTTAGCACTTTAATACTCTGCCTATATATTGAAATGAGCATGACCTTTTGAAATGTACAAAGCTGATTATAATGAGACCGATCCAGTACTCTGATCCTACACTTAATTTATGGATGTACAGATCATTTGTTTCTTTAACATATTGCAGACGTTTTCCTCTCTGTTAACAAATACCAAGTGATCTTAATTTAGTTGCTATATTTGGTTGTGTTTTAGTTTGAACTCTATTCTAATAGGACAAAGTTTTCCCTTTTTTTTTTTTTTTTTCCCCAAACATGGTAATCTGTGTGGTTGAAATCAGCAATGGGGAATTTCTGTGTGTCACATTTAATAGTTCAAATGAAAAATAATTGAATACTTTGCAGCTCAGAAGTGGTTTATCACCATGGGTATTGCAGTATTTAGAGTTACTTAGTTTGACCATGTTAAAGCAAGAATGGATTGTTCAGTTGTGAAGCATATTATTTGTGGTCTATTTAGTCTTCTGTTTCTTCCAGAGAAAAATCCTCTTTATTTGGAGTAGAAAGCTCAAACCAAAATGTGTAGGGATGGTAAAAGCTTGCCATAATAAACCTTTACCTAAGGTGAAAACATTACTATTTTGAAAAACAAGGTAATTCGGGAGCCTGCCTACACTTATGGATTCCAAGCAAAAGTGACATTTACTACCATCCTAGCTGTTAAATATTTTACAACTCAGCTTTCTATCTTTTTATTGTTGCTGTTGCCAATCTTCTGTAATCAACTTCATGAAATTGATCACTGAACTGAGTACTTTATTATCATGACGGTAATAAGCTTTTGGGTCACAGTCCAGTTTTTTAGTTTGTTTCCTAGAGCACACCATTCCCTGTGAAGGTTCATTAATACCACATAACAAGACCATGGCTTCACAGGCAACATTCTGTAATCTCTACTTAACAATTATTTGAATATTTGTCACCATCCTAAGCAATGTCAAAATCCTCATCTTTAAAAACATATAAATCTCCTCCACCAGCTGATAACTTTGAAAACTGATGCCTTTTGCACTGCAAGGTCACGGGTTTGAGAAACTGTTCCTTGAAAAAGCAGTAAAGATGCCTAGTCCATTTTCTAGTCCTGTAATAATCAGATTAAAATTCAAACATACCAAACCCTAGCTTCCCACATGCAGGCAACCACACAAACACCTCACGGCCTCAATGTAACCAGCTGATTAGAAGCTGCTTTTATTTCTTTTATTACAAGTTTTGCTCAGTTTTAACCCTGAGATTTGCGTTATAGGGAAGTGTCTGCATACTGCCTTCCTTTTGTCTCAACCTGAGGGTTTAATAGCTAAAGTAACTGAAAAGGACTAGCACCAGAAAGGCTTTGGTTACCAGAGTAACCGTAAAAACAGACCCCAGTCTCCATGGCAAAGAGAAAAGCTATTTGCTGCAGCCTTTTCAGACCTTGAACAGACACTGACAGTTTTCCTATAATCAGTGCAGATTATTTGTAGGAACTAACTATATTATAATGTTAACTGTAGGAGGTCTTTGAAAATATGCAGTGCAAAACTAGAGGAAAATATAAGCTTTTTTTGGCTATGTTAGGTGTGACTCTATCGCACATTTAGAAATGATAACATAAATCAATCTAACATTGTATTCCAATGAAACCACCTCTTTCTTAAGGTTTCCCCCTTACTTGCTGTTTTGATTTTACTTTTTCTCCAGGAAATCTGTGTCTTTTGGAGTGTTTAAATACCTAATATCCTAGTGAAGTTCTTATGATACATGATTATGCTACAGATTTACTGAAAGCTAGCAATATGTTTTTCCAAATACCATACACCAGTGATACTTTATCTTGTCCAAATTACTTGGTAGCCGATTCATCCTGGCATCTCCTTCAGGATATGTTCAAATTGCACAATATATATTTTTAAAAGATCTCTGTAATTCATAGGTCTACAAATCCCACAATGCAATTACCTGAATTACCAGTGCACATTGTAACTGCTCCTTGTGGCTAATCATTCTATCCTCAGTGAATCGCGTGACTTGCCAGTGGCTTATTCTCTGTAATAGCACTGTTAAGACTCTTATTCTCCAAACCAATGTCTGAGAGCAGAGTCATTAATTCCAATATGAGTTATGACGAAACTTAAGTCCTTACCATTTTTAACTATATCTATTTAAATAGATAATGATTGCATTGCAGAGAGACACACTGCACCCTATTTCCCAGGTAGAATAGTTTCAAAAGAAACATTTTAAGTGAGCACTCATTCTGCATTTTAATGAGCAAGGTAAAAAACATAAGGAATGGAGAAGGCAAATATTTAGAAGAATTGGTAATTTTGAAACTTAGATATATGTATCTAACATAATGCCAAAAACATTCAGAAGGAACTGAGGTGCAGGAGAAGTAGGGGGCATCCTTAAAAAATCATTTTGACCTAACCTATTCTAGCTATTAACAACAACATAGAATTTTAATATATATATATTAAAAGATGCAGTTAAAATATGCAGTATGTGTGGCATATATAGCTATAGATACTTGTTTACATATAACAAATATTCATTAAACTGAAATATGCAGAACATGAAAAAAAAAACACAAAACAAAACAAAACCCAAAAACCAAAACCAAACTAGAAAAGCCAACATATCTCCTTCAAAATACTTCACAAATTAGGCAATTTTTAAATTGCAAATATGAATTCACAGAATCAACCAGGCTGGAAAAGACCTTTGAGATCATTGAGTCCAGCTTCTCACCTAACACCTTCTAATTAACTAAACCATGGCACTAAGTGCCTCATCCAGTCTCCTTTTAAACACCTCCAGAGATGGTGACTCCACCACATCCTCAGGCAGCCCATTCCAAAGGGTAATCACTCTTTCAAATATGAAATTATTCTTTTATTTGAAATAAATAGAAATAACTGTTAATTATGCTAATTTTATTTTTCACTGTCTGTATTTGTGTTGCTAAGAAGCAAAAAGTTGTTCTAAATAATAAAATGAAAGTTACCGCCATATATCTGTCATGTTGAATGCTTTTATCTCCTTATATAAAGGTTTTGTTTTAAAGGAAACTGAGGCAAATATTGTTTTGCCCAAGGCTTCCTCCCTGGAGGCGTTTAAAGCCAGGCTGGATAAGGCCTTGAGCAGCCTGCTCTAGGGGGAGTTGTCCCTGCCTATGGCAGGGGGTTGGAGCTGGATGATCCTTGAGGTCCCTTCCAACCTAAACCATTCTATGATTCTATGATTCTATGAAAGCCATGGGAGGACACTATGACTCCTATGGCAGGGCCTAGGATATGATTCCTCACCTTTCCTGTAAAAAGCTGTATTTTTCAAGTGTCTTCTCTTTTGATGCTGAATTTAAAGGCACACAGCTCTATGAGCTCAGGTAGACTCATTTCTGGAAATAAGTGGTGGAAGATTACTGGCGTAAGTGTTGGGCTGCTTCTTCCTGGAATCGGGGTGTATATTTTTAACCAGAGGCAGTTCCACTCAAAAGAAAGAAGAGGGAAAGAAACATCAAAAAACCCAAAGCATTGTCATATTAAAATTGACTAGTTTTGGTCAACTCTTTCATGGAAAACTGTTATCAAGTATGGTTAAGACAGAAACAGATTCAGAAGGTCTAAAGTCAGAAAAATCTAAAATGGCAGGTAAATGCACTGGGATTGAACAGTAATAGGAGAAAGAGTGTTAAGGAAAAGTCCTCAGAACAGGCAAAAATCATGGTACTACCACTCTGGACCGTGAAAAGACACCTGTGCTTGCTCTGGCTTCTGCAAAACCTCCTGGCTGTTCTAAATTGTTGCCAAATCTCTTAGAGCTCTTCTAAAGTTCATAAATAATATTCCTCGATCCAGGCTGTTAGAACAATCTCAAAGCATCTGACCTTCAAGTCCCTGTTCCAACAAGCAACCGTAGCCAGTGAGACCCGATCTGCCCAGGAGAGTGAACAGCCAACAAGACAGGCTAGTTTTCCTGTGGGAGAAAACTAAAGCAGACACTCAACACTGTTTCCTACAATTCAACCAATTGTGTGGAGTGTGAGGTTACTGGCTGCTCCAAAGTCATTCTTTTCTGCCTCCTTTGTCCTGAATATGAGCCAGCAGTGTGCCTAGGTGGCCAGAAAGGCCAATGCAATCCTGGCCAGGAATAGTGTGACCAGCAGGACCAGGGAAACCATTCTGCCCCTGTACTCAGCACTAGTTAGGCCACTTTTGAGTACAAGGTCCAGTTCTGGGCCCCTGTTGAGGTGCTTGAACATGTCCAGAGAAGGGCAACAAGGCTGGTGAGGGGGCTGGAATACAGCCCTGTGAGGAGTGGCTGAAGGAGCTGGAGTTGTTCAACCTGGAGAAGAGAAGGCTCAGGGGAGACCTCATTGCTATCTATAACTACCTGAAAGGAGGCTGTAGCCAGGTGGGAGTTGGTCTCTTCTCCCAGACATCCAGTGACAGAACAAGAGGACACAGTCTCAAACTGCACCAGGGCAGGTTTGGGCTGGAAGTTAGGAAGAAGTTCTTCACAGAGAGAATGACTGCCCACTGCAATGGGCTGCCCAGGGAGTTGAGTCACCATCCCTGAAGGTGTTTAAAAGGAGGCTGGATGAGGCACTTAGTGCCATGGTTTAGTTAATTAGAAGGGTTAGGTGATAGATTGGACTCGATGACCATAGAGGTCTTTTCCAACCTGGTTAATTATGCGATTCTGTGATTATGATGTGGATTTCAACTTCAGGGAATCTCAGAAAGTTTTGAGAGACTCTGTGTGAAGTCTCAAGACAAGTGAAACAGAACATCACCTTCAGTTTTACTAGAGGAGACTTCTTGCTGTCCTGGTTCACCCAGTGATTCCTAGGATATAGGAAAAAATTCTTCTGATTGGTATGGTAAACTGAAAAAAAAAACTTTTGATCCAATTTAGTATTTTAAAGTTGCTCACCAGAACATGAAAAGGTACATGTACTTCACCAGATAGCCCGTTCTACATGGATTATGCCTTTTTTTTTCATGTTACATCCTGTAACGTGTCTCTTAAAGATAAAAGATGTAAATGTACAACCAAGTCCATAACAGATAAAATATAGTGTTGAATTCTAAGTATAATGGTGAACACTCCCGATGCCCCTTATATATTTAAAATTGCCATTCAGTTGCATTGAATGTAATTCATGCTATTTTTCCAAAGTATAATCCCATAAGGGTTTTGACCAAACAAAAATGCTCTAATGACTGCAAATGGTTCAAATATTCTGTCCAGCGAGTTGAAGTTAAGTGATAAAAGTTTCCATGTTAAAGGAAATAATAAGTGGAATTTCACACATATTATAGTAATCGTGAAGCATCCAATTTACATAGAAATAATGTAAAAGAATTCTGACCATGATGGTTTAAGTGAATCATTACATGCATCGCTGATACATTTAGAAAACTGCAGCATGCCAGGTATGTTTCTTTTAGCATAATAAGTCTTGTAATGGAGCCTTTAAAAGCCTCAAATGTATAGTTAGATTAACCTTTCTGTTTGGATTTAAAAAAAAAAAAAAAGAAAGAAAGAAAAAAGGAAGAAGAGGAAAAAGAAAAAGAAGAAAACAGATAATCATTAAATAGCCAATTAAACCAACATTCATTTCCCTTTCCAAGTTAGTACAGTTCTTTTTCAGCTGTCCCTCCAAGAAGCATTATGCTATTTGCTCTCCACTGCTTTAGTTTTGCTCTGCTGATATATTTTAGTTCCATAGGAGTTCCCTCCTCCTCTCTGGGTCAATTGCAGTTCACAGCAGGATGGAGTTACCCAAGCTCAGGTGGCATTCTTAAGCAGGCCGGTGCTAGAATACAGCTGTGGGATCTAAGACTCAGAATTCAGATGAAGAAAACCCTTCACCTACACGAATAGCACCACCTGTGCTATAGGCAAACAAGAGTGAAGATGTAAGTTGTTGTTGGTGTACCTTGAGGAATACTCACCTAAAGGTGCCTAAAAAAGGTTTTAACGAAATGCACTGGAAAAATACCTTGCATGGTAAAAGCTAAAGAGCTAACGTTCTTTAATGGTATTCTATGTGTTTTGCAGGCTTCAAAAAAAATTATTGACCCTGTTCTTGTCATTTTGATGTCATCTTTTCAGCTTGAGACTTGAGTTTTGTAGTTGTTGTTTTTTGGGCTTGTTTGTTTGTTTGTTTTCTGAATGAAAAAGATCTTTGTGGTGCTATGAAAGGCATGCTGAAAACAATAATTGGGACAAACCAGTCAATTCCCTATCTAAAAGAAGTGCTTTTTTTATCGTCACCACTGCAGAGCTCAGAAAAATATCTTCAATTACATGTGAAGAAATTTGACCATCACATTGGCAGTCTCTGAAAATCAGACCTGTCTCCCAGGGTGTTTCACCCCTATTTGGGTTTTTCTCTTGTGTGGTCTGTGATTATCACACCATTTGTCTTTTCTGTTTCCTCCAGACCTCAAGGGAATGCAAAATAATACAGATCCCAGAAACAGATTTGGATTGAATTTGATTCTTTCCAATAGAGAGTTCAAACAGCTAAAGAGGGTCACAGAATCAATATGATCAAAAAACATGGGCATTTCAGAGAAAAACTCAGTCAGGATACAAGCGGGAAAAGCAGCTGTCCTCCCCTCTTCACCTTCACCCTTCTACTGTTGCTACTGCCCTCCTCTTTCCCATTTTCCTCCCTTTTGGAAGCTGCTTTCCATTCTCTTTTTTTGAGTACCCCTCCTCCTGCAGCTAGTCCTCTCCCTTGCCGGCTGCTGCTCTTTTGCAATGCTGGCTTCTTCCACTGCCTCCACCACAAGGCTTGCGTAGCTTTGCATGCTAATTCACAAGCATGAGATCAGATAGACTTCAGGTTTAAAAGGCTCTACTAGTCACTGAAAAAAATAACCCAGTTTGACTACTTTCCACAATACTTTATATTTTTAATAACCAAAATGCGTGCACGATGGAGAAACAACATAAATGGACATTAATTATAGCAGATACAAGATCTTTTAGGGGTGCAGGTTTTGACAAACAAGTACAGAAAAAAAAAAAAGCTCAAACTTTTATAAGTTTTTATAGCAGATAAATGCACAAGTGAGTCAGTTCACAATGAGATGTCTCATTCAAACTAATCCAACCACAAATGAGACTTGAAAAAGACTACAGACAGTTGCATGACCTTTCTTTATTTATTACCATACAGTCACCATATTCATTTAACTGCTGTTGTATTGGCTTTTGTGTTATTGGTGTAATTCAAGTTGGTTGCCACTGAATATGTTCCACATACTAAGGTATACACATAGGACTCCTCTAACCTCATGAAGCTTCACGTTGAACTTGAAATCTGCCAGCACCAAAATGGATGGGAAGAAATCACAAAACAAAACAGTATGGAAGCTTGAACACTTCTAGTCTCATAGTATGCCCCACACTGCCATGGGGGTATTACAGTATGGAATTGCAACTAAAGCTTTTACTCCTGGAGTAACTGAACATGAGGTGTGCTTAACAAATGGATCTCCGATGAGATCCACCTTAGCCTCCAAATGGCATCCCATAAGGACATATATCACACGCAGGAGCAAAGTTACATCTACCTGAAGGGAGGTTGTAGCCAGGTGGGCGTGGATCTCTTCTCCTGGGCAACCAGCAACAGAACAAGGGGACTCAGTCTCAAGTTGTGCCAGGGGAATTATAGGGTGGAAGTTAGGAGGAAGTTCTTCACAGAGAGAGTGATTTGCCTTTGGAATGTGCTGCCCAGGGAGGTGGTGGAGTCACCGTCCCTGGGGGTGTTCAGGAAAAGACTGGATGAGGCACTTAGTGCCATGGTCTACATAACTGGATAGGGCTGGGTGCTAGGTTGGACTGGATAATCTTAGAGGTCTCTTCCAACATGGTTGATTCTATGATTCTATGATCTGCTAGCTTAACTGTAAGTATGGCCACGACAGAACGCCTGAAATACATAACACTAGAAGTCCATTCTGGGTAGCTGAATCCAACCTTCTAAAATTTAAATTTTCACAATACCTTAGAATTTAAATTTCCACAGCAAAAGATCATGCATAGCTGTGCTGCACACAAGGATATTTAGAAAACATGGCCTGTGTGTAACTACTAATCATTGAATCTGCTGAAAGCCAGAACCATCTCTGAGAAACATTCAGACTAATTCAGAATTAATGAGGATATGAGTTTTTCGAGCTCCCAGGTTTGGACACTTAGCTGGGCTTTAAATGAGTAAGGTAGCTGGCTAGTTTCCTCAGCTTGCCTATGTGCAGAATGATACCTATAGTGGCGGGTCGGTCTCAGTCTTTCTGCAGGCACTACATCAGGATAATCAAACTACTAATTTGGCCACTAAAGTTCAGTACATAAATGTGAGTGGTCTGAATAAAATTATTGTCAGTCCCTTGTCTTTGGTGATCTCACAGCACATCCACAACGTAAGGACTGCAAAGGGAAAAAGCTGAAGACTGGAGACAATCAACCCATCAATGCATCAATTAATACATTGAATGTTGATGATTCAGACTTTGACTATGAAAACATCTTTACCACTTATATATATATATAGAAAGAAGGAAATAGTCTGGTCAGAGAGTTTGCAGGTGGGAGACGCATTTCTGGTGCAGGAGTAGAAGGACAGGGCCAGAGCTCTTTGTTACATGCTACGCCTTCATTATAAGTCGGTCAGAGGTAACTACAGTATGAGGCAGCCACCAAGAAGGCATAGTGCTGCTGGTTTCTGTAATTTATCACATGTATATTGTGGCCATGATTTCAGAAGAGAAAAAAAAAAAAACAAACACTTTTTCTGCCTGTTTCTTTCATTCTTAAAAGGGTACAAATCTGACAAAAAATTTGCCTCCTGGATTGTCAACAAGGATACCAAATGTCATCTACAGAAATAAATGATTTAAAGTTTGCACACAAGCAACTATAAATGTTCCAGAAAGGAAGAGTTCGTATACTGCTCTGCCATACAGAGGCAGTTTCCTAAGCCTCGCTTCAATGAAAGGCTCTAGCACTTGCCTGACTAAGCATATGAAGAAATCTGCAGACTTAGAGGCCATTACTAATGTACTCATGCTAAGTGCATGTTTGTATCAACATTCTGTAAGATGAGAAGGTGCTAAGAGTCATTGCAATTTTCTGTGGGGTAAACCCTGAACGATAAACCAAAAACTGAAAGGTTCTTGTAACCTTGTGAACTAAATGAAGGAAATTTAGGGACTTGTTCCACAGTGAAAATGTCAACAGAACAGAACTATTTTAAGAGAACGCAGTAGACTCTCTCTGTATGGAGTATTTAGCACAAGAAAAAAAAGAAAAAGACAAAAGAAAAAAGCATTAAAAACTATCCTGTGAGAAACTAAAAATGCCTTAATTGTTCTTGATGTCATACTCTTCACGTTCTCTGCCATGATAGACTATCGCTGTTAATTGGTTTGAAAAGAAAATTCTACTCAAAAGCTGTGAGGAAACTTATAAACCAAAAAAGAAGTTAGCTTGTAAAAGAAATAAGCTTTCTAGATAGATGTAGAATATATCCTTTCCATCATTTAAATACCCAACAGTATAGCTTAGAATAAAAAAAATGGGTTTTTGCAGTCACTAGACCTAGCAGAACATCAGATTTCAACAGATACCATTAGGTATCTCATTTAATCCTATGTGATGGGGATATGGGTAAGCTTGAGGAGCCAGAGGTAATTACAGTAAAGTCACCTTTCCTAGCAATGGTCAGATTTGGTCAACGATGGCAGAAATATACCAGAAAACACAGAAGTGTTTCATGGTAACATACTACTTAACTTTGTGCTTTGGTAGAAAGTCATCAAAATGCTTTATTTTGTTAAGTATTCAATGATTAATTCTTATCCAAGCAAAATACTTCGAAAAACACCTTAAATGCCTCAAAAATATTTTCAGAAGGAATTTTTTGGCATTTTTCTACTCTGTGTTAAAAGGAAATCTTAACAAGAGGGAATATTTCCCATGGAAAATAAATGAGAAAAGTCTGGCCAGTTCTAAGAGTGGCTTGGAAATGACACAAAACAACATTGTATGCAAGTCAGTTCTATAGTATTAGCTCTAAGCCACTTCTCCTCAGATGCTACATCAAAATTGTTTCAGACTTCCCGAACTGCCTATTTTCTTCCTCATCTTCTTAGGAAACATATTATTTTAGAATGGCATTTTTTACAGTTCTTACTAAAAGTTCAGTCTTTCATTTCAGTGGCATCCTCTTTTACACACATATGGGAACTTGAAGGGCATCTCTCTCCAACTTTCATAGTGATGCAAATAGTCGCTGTGTTACAAAACTACTAGGTTTGATCATAACTGCTCCTCAAGACAGCTGAAACAAAGTAAGCATCAGCTGAGAGCCACAGCTTCTCAGTGCATTTGTTGGATCTCATGTCATCATCTGAGAAAACATCTCCTGCAGGCAATAGAAGAAGGGCAAAGTGGCAAGGAGACACAACAGGTAAGAGCACAAGACACTGGTTCTCCCTGAAAGTTGACAGCAAGGGAAATAGGATCAAGGTAAAGATGTAGGAAGAAACACATCCTACCTTCAAACCAAAAATGTACTTTCTGAGGTTTGTTTTCCTCCTTTGTTGATGGTCAGTTACATAAAGCAGGAAATTTGGACAGCCTGGAATATGGTACACTCAAAAAGAAAGGAAAGATTCCATAAGCAGTGCTTTTCAAAAGATTTTGGGGTACATCTGAATGCACAAATTTACCTTGTCTTGCTTTTGCTCTTGCAACTGGCTGGACATGACCAAGTTCCAGCCCATAATTTGTATAGCTTAGCAAGCACGGCACTATGGCCAGCATGACAAACTCCTGTGGGAATGTGGCCAGCTTGCAAAACAGGAATGTATCTGTATGCATCTGGCCACAACAATACCTATTTGAAGTATCACAGAATCATGGAGAAGAGCTCTAAGATCATAGAGTCTAACCATTGACCTAACACCACCATGGTTTTGGAACATGTTTAGGGATGGTCACTCCACCACCTCCCTGGGCAGCCCATTTCAATGCCTGACCACTCTTTTCCTAGGAGCCAATTTAAAACTCCCCAGTGCAATTTTAAGCCATTTTCACTCATTCTACTAGGAGCAAGAAGAGACCAACACCCACCTCACTACAATCTCCTTTCAGGTAGTTGTAGAGAACAATCAGGTCTCTCCTCAGCTTCCTCTTCTCCAGATTGAATGACCCCAGCTCCCTCAGCCACTCCTCATAAGACTTTTTCTTCAGGCCTCTCACAGATTTGTTGCCCTCTCTGGGCATGCTCCAGCAACTCAATGTCCTACTTGTTGTGAGTGGCCCAAAACTGCACGCAGTATCTGAGATGTGGCCTCACCATTGCTGATCACTTCCCTACTTCTGCTGGAGTCCACAGTGCCAGTTCTGCTGGCCCTCCTTCTTCTCCAAGAACTGAAAATTCTATCATTTTTCATGATCTCTGTGCCCAAGACAGCCCTCCCATCCTTACATCACCCACAACTCTGTTCACAAAGAGCAGGTCCAGCAGGGCACCTTCCCTAGTTGGCTGTATCAGGAAGTCGTCCTCCACACACTCTAGGAACCTCCAGAACTGTTCTCTCTCTGCTGTGTCGTATTTCAAGCAGATGTGAGGGAATTTGAAGTACCACACAAAAACAAGGGCTAACAATCGTGAGACTTCTCCAAGATGCCTAAAGAATATTTTAGCTGCCTATAAAAGACTCCCACCAGGATATCTGCCTTTTGGGCCTTCTTACCCATCAAGAATCTACTCAATACTCACATATACAAACATACATGTCCCTGTAGACATACAGCATGTACAGAAAATTCATGTCCATATATATGAGTATCAATGAATGCCAAGGCCCTTGTATTTTAACATCAAAAAAGTTAAAAACTGATAAACAGAAAGACAAAAAAACCCCTCACAACAAACAAACAAAAAAACCCAAAAAACTCCCCTAAAAAAAACTCAATCTAAAAAAACCTCCAAAACCGTTAATTTAAATTTGCTCCTAAAACTATCAGGCAGATAAGATGCCTGAGAAGAGAATACCTTTGTGATATTATTGGAAAATACCAAAAAGGAGATATGATGTAGTGTATTGAGTTCACTTGCTACAGCACTGGGAGGATGGTGGGTGGTGGCAATTCCAGGAGACTTAGCAGCAGCAGAGGAGGATGCATTAGAGAACACCAGACTCACTCACGACCGATTAGTAGCATGGAACTGAGGAGAGCACAGCGAGGAGACCTAATAATAAGCATTCTTAAATGTAAGAAAATTATGCAAAGGACAAATTAAAGTCAAGGGCCATGATTTTTTAGGAAGCCAATTGTAGCTTACCATCTGTTTAGTGTAGTTTCTCCTGCCAATTGAAGCAATGCTCATTATATGAGATTAATACTGTATATATTTGAACTCAACTGTGTTCTTCATGTGTGCTTTTTTTTATTGTGATAGGTGTTCCTTTTAAGCTAATGAGTTAAAAAAAAAAAGATTATGTTGCTCAATGTTTTTTTCCTTACGTTGTACTAAAATGAATGTCCATTTCCCTCTGAAATAATAACTAAAAAGTCTGTATTTTAAGTGTCAGCTATCTGCAATAGAACCTAGTAAGAAGTGAAATTCTTTATTTTGCAAAAATAGACTGATGATTCAGTAAAAAAAATAATCTTTATTTAGATTTTATTCCATTCCTAGTCCAACTTCTTGCATGAAAATCAGAATCACAGAATTTCTCAGGTTGAGTCCGATCATTAGTTTCACACTGACAAGTCCTTGACTAAACCAAATCCCTCAGCACAACATTTAATCACTATGAATCACTATGGTTGGAAAGCACCACCAGGATCATCCAGTCCAACCTCCTTAATCACTAGAACATAGCCTCAGGAACCACATCCTCTCTTCTTTTAAACACCTCCAGGGATGGCAACTACACCACCTCCCTGGGCAACCTGTTCCAGTGTCTGACCACCCGCTCAGTAAAGAACTTCCTGCCAACATTCAACCTAAACTTCCCCTGATGCAAGTTGAGGCCATTTCCTCTTGTCCTATCATTTGTAATTCAGGAGAAGAGACCGGCTCCAGCCTCACTGCAACCTCTTTTTAGGTAGTTGTAGAGAGCAATCAGGACCCCTCTCAGCCTCCTCTTCTCCAGACTAAACAACTCCAGTTCCCTTAGCCGCTCCTTATAGATCATGTTTTCCAGACCTCTCACCTGCCTTGTCACCCTTTTCTGCACCTGCCCCAAATCCAAGCTCTTGTCTGCAAATGTAACAAATTCCAAACAAATAATTATGGCATTCTTCTTATGGGCAATGGATAAAAATTAAGGTTGACCAATTTTTAAGGAGCAAACCACTTTCATCACCAAAAA
>WAAF01007976.1:121596-186130 GCA_013400475.1 Tricholaema leucomelas
GACTCTGTTACCTATATTTGTGTTCTTGTTCTTATGCACCTCAGCAAGCCTATGAGTGAAGTAGACATCACCATTGTTTCCCTTTCACAGCCTGTAATCCTTCTCACCAAAACATTTTAGCTAGCTTCAAACTAGCACAGTTATTAAAAAAAAAAAAATCTTTTAGGTGATTACTTAATTTCAAAGAATTTGGAATCAGAGAAAGCAAAGACCAGACACCACAACAGCAAATGGAATTTACTTATCACTTATCCAGAAAAAAAAAAGAGAAAAAATTCAGCTGAGTAAATGCTACAGTTTTGTTCCAGGTAGCTATATGAAATTGCTGGTCAAAAGACAAGTGCACATTTATTCTGAAACAAAAACTGAGTAAAATTTGACAAGACAGGAAAGGGAAGTTGGGATGAACCCCCTTAGTGATTCCCATCATCTTACAACAATGTCCTAGAAGTTTATTGTCATAATCAAAGCCAAAAAGTGAACCATATTTCAGTAATGACTTGCTGGCAAACACAGCTATTCTAGCCAGTGGTAACCAGTTTAAACATAGATTAGTAATGAGAAATCACCTTAGCAGATGTACCAACTGATTAGGAAGACATCTGTGAATCGTTTCACTGATGGACGACACAGTTGCTCCAGTTTGGCGTTGGACAGCACTGTCACGATGTGTTACTACATGGGAGCTGAAGGTGGCTCTCTTACAAATTCAACAGCTTATTGTAACAGTTTCAGAAATCAGGTGGATGAGACCAATTTGAGCATTTCTTTCATGCAGTCTTTTACTTGCTGCACAGACTGCTCTCTCCAAGCCAGGAGAGGTGAAAGATTTGAAGGCAGTTTTCTCTCTTGCAGTCAGTACCATTTCAATGAATTCTCAGACCAAAAAGACTTTCCCTAGGTCTATCTGGCCTAGTTCTAGGAGGTCCCTTCATGCTTTATGTCATACTTCTCTTTTCCCCTCCTCTTCAGTTATTCAAATACTATTTCATAAAGCCCTCCATTCAAATCGTCTGTTGGACAGGAATATGTGCTTTGGTCCTGCTTTATGGTCAGCTTAACAGAAGGCTGATTACTAATATTTCACCATTGGCAGCTGTTATAGATTAATGTAGATCATAGCAACACTTTTCTTAATCGTCAGAGTAAGTATCTACAAAGTGTTCCTCTCTAGTGCAAAAAAACCCTAATTTCATGCATGCAACAATTCTCGTCAGTCAGCTTTAGCATCTGGCTGTCACTGCCTGCCTGAGCCTAGGATAATTTACAATTGAACTTTTGGTTTTCATAGGTAACATCATTTGGCATTAGAAGATGAAACCTAAAAGGAACACAAACCCTCAAAACTGTGCAAGTCTATAAATCCAAACTAATTTGGAACAGAGGAGCACTGGTCACAATAGCACAGCTGTGTGCTGGTTTGAGGGTAATTGGAATATTTTACAGAGAGAAATTAAATCCTTAGCTGTGAGAAGAAAGAAAAAAACCCAAACAACAGTACCCAATATCACTCATTTTTCTGCTGAGAAACACAACTAGTCAAAATATAGGTAAGATACTTCTCATACACTTCTCAGTTCTGTTCCTTCTCTCTGGTGAGCCTGTGTGGTTGCCTCTGCCATAACCCTATCTGACCCAACTATTTCCCCTTCAACCCTCTTGTTGTCTTTTTGACATCTCACCTCAGATCTCTCCAGATTTATCACATGAGATATACAGGGATTGATCTGGTTATTTCTGGAGGAAAGAGAAAGGGGGCTTGGGTCAGGAGCCTCCTGAGGACTCTGATTTTCTGGAAGGGGTATTGTGTTTCTGTATTACTTTTAAATTGTATGTAACTAAATATTTATGTATATATATATTTGTAAATTGTGCTAAGCTCTAAATACAGCTTCATTCCTTAACTTCCAGCTGACTGAGTCTAGTCTGGGTGATTTCATAAGTGGGGAGGGCAGGTAACTCCCAAACCATCACAAGCTGAAATACCTAAATCATTTTTTCCTTTCCCAGTGTGAGTGAAGCCTTCCAGCTCTGGCATACTCAGCTAATACATGTTCAATCTAATAAAGGTAGGTGATTAAGTTGATTGAACGATAGAACATGTTTCTGTGCCTTCATCACATTGGGTAGCATGCATTGCCAAGAAATCTCACAAATTCCATTAGCCTGTGGAAAGATGAGCAAATCTGGCACAGTCTGCACTAATGAAGAGGAAAAAAAATTACTGATTATGTCAAGAAAAACTCCTAAAAGGTGAAAGAATAGCAACTAATTATGATAAAAATGTATTCCTATAGTGAAAAAAAACCCTCCTTTAATTACCATTGTTGTACTACTTGGTAATGCTTATGTATATTTTTGTGAATAGATGTAGTATGAAACTAGTGCAACTGATACAATTGGTACAGCACTGTCAAATAAATAAGTGACATGTCATCTGTGAATATCATCTCCTCCCTCTTCCTTTCTAGATACACTTTTGTGTGGCAGTAAGTGCATATAATGTTACCTCCTGATTCTGAAATAATACCTTTATCTCTGTAAAGCTAAGGGAGAAATCGAAAGCTGCACTAGATTATGCATGCTCTGTCCTCTCACTCGAGTAAATTAAACACCTTCTGATGTACTTATATTAGTGGATATGAATTAATGAGTGATATTAATAAAGCTTACTCATTTTGCACAGCTGTATTTTCAGTGTATTCTAAAGGAATCAGAAATTTTGGGCAAATAGTTCTCTGGGGAGGAGAAAAAGAGAATGGGCACCCACAGATGAACATTTAGAGATCTTGCTTTTCTCCAAAGAGCAAAAGAGCACTGGTCAAATCTGGCAGTGATGGGGCGAGAGAGAAAGAGAGGGAGAAAGGTGTTTTTACAATATGTTCTATACCTCTCACCCTTTTCATTAAACTGTCCTTTGTGAGTTTTCTGTCTCCCAAACTTCTTTTACTGATATCAAGAAGAAAAGTCCTAAGGAGTGCTGATTAATAAATACTTGATGCAGCATTACCCTTTACAGTGCTGAACACCCATTGTGTGACATCCAGTACCTGCTGACTCTGTTTATCGTTTCGTGCATTTCTAGAGAAGAGTGGAATAAAGCTTACAGGACTTCTACCCACTAAAAAAAACACACTGAAAATCACAACTACCCTTTTCCAGAGATGTTTTTCTCACTTCAATCTGCAGAAAGATTCTCCCTAAAACTCGAAAATTTTTTTTTTTTTTTTTGGTACAGGTATGCTATTCTCTGTAACTTTGAAAATGATTCAACAAATAGTTCATCATACAGATTAAATTTCTGAACTCTATTTTGCAGCATACAGCTCCACCTGTTGAACAGGTTTTAGGAAAGTAATCTCCACAATATATTTGCTTTTTCGCTTAACTCTTCCTGACTACTTTGAAATAGGAAAGGTCAAGAAAAGCTGCTCTTGAGCAGCCAGAAAATCAGTTATACAATAATTTCTGACAGCTTAAATAGAAACAGAGAATATGAGGCAACAGGCAGCCAACCTCAGTACAAGTCAAAGGGAATTTCCCTCCAGTCAACAGTGTGCTTGGGGATGTATTTTGGACAATATTTCAGAAGAATAATCCTCTCAGAACTTATTGTGTGAATAATTTTCTCTGAAGTACCCAGAAGATGCATATCAGAGAACGCATGAACTTTACAGCAAATTAGCCTTTGTTAGAGGTGAGTTCCTATTTTTCAACACAATCAAGCAGAGAAACAGACTTTGCTTTGAAGTGCTTATACTTCCAGGGCAGAATGAAAATGATAATTGTTTCCTTAACTTTAAAAGATGTAACAATTTAATCTGCTGTAAATTTTTGCAATAAACTCTTGTATTAAACAGAAAACATCCCTAGGCATCTTGTAAGACATAAAAATATCCTGGGTCAGATATGCTGACTTATAATGGTGCTAATGAAGAACACACTGGCTGAAGCTGGCAGAGGGAGTAAAGGAAAGGGAAACTCGAATTTCTGCCAATGCTTTAAATATGCTACAAAACTGAAGGGATAATTAGGAATATCCTGTACATATTGTTTCTGCCGATGACTCTCAACAACATAACTCCGTAAGTGATATGTATAATTATAATGGTTTGCTACTGTCTCTCCTAGGTAACCTGCCCATGTGTGCCTCTTTCAGTTACCCAATTACAAGGGTTCTGATGGTGGAAACGTCCAGTAACTTCAGCTGAAAAAAAAGATTAGAGGGAGTATTGCAGAGGCTGGCTTTCATGTTCCAGGACACAAATCGATTACATTATAAAAACATCTTAAAATAAAATACATAAACAGGAGTACTTGCATAAAATCTTGGGTTTGGAGTCTACTAATACAAGAAATAAATTCATTCAGAGTAAATGGCTGAAAGCAATATTGCATTATGTCAGAGATTCAGTGCATTATTCTCAGAAAGTTTTGCTGATGTTCAGAAGCATATTATTGTCTGACCATTAGCATATAAAAATAAGGGGGAGCTTTGGTGAATTTTTTTGCTTCTTTAAAAAGGGCCTAGAAGTTCGTAAGAAGTAATAAAAGAATTAAATTACTTTTATTACTTCCAACTATAAAAATGAAAGATCTGTGCTTCAAAGACAATTTAGTTGCTACTTTCACTGAAATACCTGAAAGTCAATAAAACAAACAAATTGTATTGCATGCAATAGTCTCATGCAAGATGTTAGGAGTAGCAAAAGTGGCCTATAGATTGGTTTTACTCCTTGTTCAGGGAGAAATTTATGGTACTAGATTTGGTGTAGTTTTTGATCAGTTACAACCCTTTGCAATGCTGATTTCTATCAGTCTGAAGAATACACAGAAAGGAATCTTGCACTGTCAAAACAAGCTTGTGTTTGGCACAGGTGGTTTTGAAAGGAAAAGGGATATAGCACTGGCCAGTAAAAGTCTTTTACATGTGACCAGTTTTTACCAATGTAAAATTTTCATTTAAAATGTGCATTGAGCCTGAAGTAATTTTTTCTAAAGAGTCATGTGAAAACACACATGGTGTGCTCATATTTACATTTGTATGTACATTTATATAGCATGAGTTTACTGTTCTTAGCAGTATAATACTCCTGTGTGCTGCTTTATGGACATTACAGCAGGAAGATGCACCACTTCACTAGGCTGGTCTCACTAGTTGGACTGCTGAGACACCCACTAGTCATTGATGCACTGTGGCCAGGGGCTTCCTATGACAAACAGGTGATTCCCTCAATAAGGAGGCTGCTATGCATCTTGGGAGTTATATTGCTTGTCCAAGAAGCCCAGCTGCAGCATTCAGAAAGATTGCCACTGGATTTCTGAGGTGTAGCCAGAAATTTTCTGAGGTTTGTTTTTTTGTGGGGCATTTTTACTTGCCTTTCTTTCTCTCTTNCTCTTTTCTCTCTTCCCTTTCTCTCTTTCTCTTTCCTTCTTCCTCTTTCCTTCCTTTCTTTCTTTCTCTTTCTTTCTTTCTTTCTTTCTTTCTTTCTTTCTTTCTTTCTTCTTTCTTTTTCTTTCTTTCTCTTTCTCTTTCTCTGTCTTGCTTTCTCTTTCTCTTTTTCTCTCTCTTTTCTTTCTTTCTTGCTTGCCTTCCTTCCTTCCTTCCTTCCTTCCTTCCTTCCTTCCTTCCTTCCTTCCTTCCTTCCTTCCTTCCTTCCTTCCCCTTTGTCTTTATTTTCTCTCTTTACAGTAACAAATCTTCCTCTCCACTAAGCATCTCTCATGGGTTGACAGATTTCCCAGCAAATTCTACTTACTAGACATACACAAAGCACAAAGCATGGAAGGCCAAAGTAGGTAGGATTTAAATACATAGTTTCACAGCACGACCAATGCACAGTGAGCAACAACCTGCAAAGTTTGCATTCACATACTCCTTTAGCTTAGTTAGTTACTGTCTTGACTTATGGAAGGAGGGGCCTCTTTAGTGAACATATATATCATCACAAAGAGAGCACCAGCAAAAAAAATTATGTACAAGATATGTCCAGTTGAGTTGTAGGTAATTATGGTATAAACATAATGACTTCATAAACCTTCAATTTTGTTGCATCCTTGCCCTGACATAGCTATCATTGATACAGATCAGCAGAGGTTTTCTGAAAGCCAGAGAACACATCAAGCAAAAGTGACTGCAGTGATCACTTGCAAGTAATCTTGGGTTACCAGTAGAAAGCACACATACAATTTTCCTCTCCCAGGCTGGACATTAAATAGTGAGGAGTATGCAAGAGTGCATTCACACTTCTGCTAGTTCAACCCTCCCACTATGAGAAGAGGTAGTGAGGAGGCTGAAAGAGGAAGTCTTCCCATCCTCATGAAAATCAGGATGGTACAAAGCAAATTCACTGAATGTTCAAGTTATGTTTCAGACATTTTAAGCATGTTAAATGAAAATAGTAGGTTTTAGGTAAGGATCTGGGAGTTTACACTGTTTTTCCTTTAAAAATGGGCTGTACCATGCCTTACATGTTTGATTCTGATACTGGCAGGAACGTCTCAGGTGTTTTCCTTATAAAGCATCATGCAATTCTACAGCAGGGCATAAATAAAACACAGTCCTTTTCACATAGTACTAATGCCCCCCCACTCCGCACTCCCCCGTTGTAGGTGTGAAATTGTGCCTTTGGTATTCGGTCACCGGTGTTGTATGTGATTTACATATGTGACTTTTTTCTTTTTCCCCTTGCTTATGGGCATCTAATTGAAAAAAGATCCTGCTCCTGGACATCACAAAAGAAAATGGATCATTTAAGAATAGTTTCAGATATTTTTTTAAAGAATCTAGGTTTCTATTAAAGATGTTTCCTAAAATAATGTGAAACTAGAGTTTGAAGAAACCTAATAGACCCTGAGATAAAATAAATATTAGGATTTCAGAATAATCCTGAATGAAGTAGGGGAAAAAATAACAGACATGGAGCACCTTTTTAAAATCTGTTCTAGTGGGTACAGGTTTCATAAAATGTGTGCAGTTAGAGGTGATGATCTTGGCAAATATCAACAGATAAAGACGGTGCTCTAGCTTTCGCTAAAGCCTTAGTGGAAACAGGCTGTGATATTTCACTGCTCTGATCATGAAAAGTGTATTAACCTGTCAGAAGTACTTCCAAAGGGCATCTGAGGGTAAGGGATCATGAAAAGGGACAGTAATGTCCTAGGGACTCAAACTGAGTTCTTATGCCAAGGCTAGAGAGGAAAGAGGTCATGAGACATGGAAACGTGGAGCTAGGCTACTGTTGAGTGATTATCCCTTTTCTCTGCAAATATTGCCTTCAGTGCATTGTGTCAAGGCTATTCCCTTGAGTCTGAATCAGAGCTGCATTGAATGGCAGCTCTAACAAAGTGTGGAGGAGGTGGCAGTTCAATCAGGAAGGTAAAGACAGTACATTCTATGGGTAATTGCAGGATTCCCTGTAGTATGTAAAACAAATTAGAAAATACAAATAAGTGAGGGTAATTACTAAAATGTTTGCTTTGGAAACCAGAAATATTTTTTCCCAGCTGAAACAGTTATTGGCACTTCATTCTTTCATGGATTTAGAAACGAGTCTAAACCAAAACGCTCTATAATACTAAGCTCTTTCATGACTGGAGCAGGGGTTTGTAAAGCCAAGATTCATCTTCATCTGACCAATAAAGACTCTATGGTATCTAATAATGCAGTTTAGCTGGCTTCACAGTATGTATCTTTTTAACATGGCTGCTGCTTTCAAGAAACTTAACAGAATTTCATCTGTTGGAAAATTAATTTTCTCAGTCGGACTTAAGTGGAATGGTTCAAAGCAAGATTCATTGCGTTAACCGTATAATTCTGTTCACACTCCGAACCCGTGGTAACTATTTTTACCCATGATAACTCTTTTACTCAACTGTTTATTCTACCAATGTAAGCAGCTTTACAAGTTCAATGGACTGCTCTGACTTGACGGTACCTGCTGGACGTGATAAAGATGATGGCATGCCTGTCACATAAGGGATAGACAAACATTACAAAGCATCCCTGGCCTCAAATAATCTTGGGAAAACAATAATTAGGCTGAAAAATGCTCTCAGTCTCCTTTTTCACAGATCCTTAGAGAACAGACACCACAGCAGAGTACTCTAAGAATTATTAATTGAATAAGAATTCAGCATGCTCTAGCAACTTCCTTTCATTATTTGAGGCTTTTTTGTTTTGTTTTGTTTTTTTAAATCATGAGCATTGTGGGGGTTTGTAAGCACTCCCTGAGTACTGGGTGAGTTAAAACTCCACCATGTCTCTGTTTTCCTAAAAAGACATCCACTGTGTATGCTTTGATGATGATCCAAAAAGAGCATTCTGTGTTTGTCTCAGGCTGGAGGGTTTTTGGCTGCTTTATGCCATAATGTGCCATAGCAAACAGAATCAGGCATGTGACAGTTTGCTACATCTGTGCAGGGATAAGTCATTCATCTCAACCTGACACTTCTCTCTTTTCCAAAGTGACACTGCAATAGAGAAATATGCTTGCTCATTTGTGGGAAGGAGAGCAATCAGTCCTGGCAAACAGATGAATTTCATTCACGTAGTCGATAACTCACCATTCATACTTCTATTAAATGTTGATGGATATTGTCCCACTAAATTCAGCCAGAAAGGTACATTTTAAAATTATTTTCCCATTGAACTGTAAAATGGGTTCCTGCGAGGTACTTTAAGAGACATTCTGTAGCATCAGGAGCAAAAATAGCAGTACTTTCTTCAGAAAAAATTATAGCTGCCAGTTCCAGATTTTCGGTGGTAATTAACCTAGATGCACTCAAGTGATGAGTACTCTCCCTAATGACTCTATTGGTTCAAAAAGGGAACATTTTCCTGTGATCTCCTCTGACAGTATCATCAGGATGTTGTCAGTGCAAACAATACCCTTATCTAGCTTCTTTTCAAGTCACCTGATTAACTGGAGAAAATAGAAACAGAAAGAAAAGAGCATGTCCTTGCACAGAGGCTGTAAATGTCACTGAAAGGCCAAGGGACCAGTTCCACCTGTCCTTCCTTAGTTAGTTCAGCTTCTACTGCTGAAGTGGCGGCTTACTGGGGTGCTTTATTTCCCAGTCTCTCTGCCAGAAGGTGGATCTTTACAGTTAGAAACCCAGTTTATGTCCTGATCACAATGGCGCCTTTGTAAAGGGAACAGTGGGTACAGGGCTTGAAAAACAACTTTCCTTCCCATTTAGAACCCTATAGGCTCATTATTCAATAGCACAGTGGTAACATAATGCATTTTCATTTACTTCACCCTAAATGTATGTAAATTAAAGGGTGGGTTTTTTATTAAAAATAACACTGATGTGTTTTTTGTTATTCAAAAAAAAGAAATTGTATTAGTGAAAAACAGCACTAATGACATTTCACATTCAAATTTGCCACTTGCTGGAAAAAGGCAGGTCTCACCCTGTGTTCAATATATAAAAAAATAAATACAAAATCTCTACTAATTGGTGCTGTCATCCATATGGTTACTCCATATGCGTGTTTCACTTGTTTTAACTTGGGGTTGTCTCTCTAGATGTGAGATTGCATCCTAATAAAAACATGCTGCTTTCTTTACAATGAAAAATAGATCTGCAATGAAATGGCAGAATAACTACATGCCATTGCTAGAGTGGTTTGGGGTGGAAAATGATCATCTTGACCAGGAAAGGTTACATTTTTATGACAGTGCTTAATGCATTAGGAAATCAGGGACACTGTAAGCTGTGGTAACTTGTTTTTATAACATTTGACTTTTCAAAGCAGCTAGGGCTTGAATCTAATATAATCTTATTTAGCCCAAACATTTAAATGTCTATATTGTCAGATCCTGTTACTGTGCCTGGATTGAGTGTTTGGCTTCATAATCAAATCAAGTAAAGATACTGTTCTTGCCAGCCTGCCTCACCTGTGTGAATTCTGCAGATAAATGAAGGATTGTCTAGGTAATTATGGAGTATAGAGAGACAGTGTATGAGCACAGATTGAAGTATTTGCTCACATCTAATCTAAACTTCTTCCTAAGCTAGAACATTTACCAGTTTTCTCAGTTTTCCATTTCAGTGACATCTCAGGAAATGACAATCTCACACACAAAAGACCAAGTACACACAGAAGATAAAGGGGGGAAAATACCTCCTAACACAAAATATCCAACCCAACCCCAAAACATAAAACAAAACACTTATTAGATGTGTTGATGGATGAGTGAATTAAAAAATCAGAATCAGAAAAAATATATTTGCCCTTTTTTCTCAATATGTTCAAGATTATGTTTTTGGTAATTTATTTCCTCTTTTCTTTCCTTTTTTTTTTTTCTTTTTCCTAATGGACCAGATCTGACATGAAGGTCCTTCATAAATGAAAATGTAATTGTTGAAAGACTGTAATCAACTTCATGGAGAACTGTAAAAATCAGAGAAAGACATACTGGGATCAGGATTCAAATGGGCAAAAAAGTGAAGAAACACTAAGATGCATTCAGAATCGACCTGCATTGTCAAGCAGGTAGTCTGCTCTTTCCTTGATTAGTTGAAACTCTTTTTGAGGTGTTTTGCTTCGTTCTAAATACATGGAACCAATACAACTGAGCCTGGAAGTCAGAGCTATGTAAGTCAGTTCAGCCACAGAGAGCAAAACTGCAGACAGAAGGTCAGAGATATTTTGTTGGTCAAGATGTTAGGGCGTTCAACAGGATCTAAAATTCCGAAAGAACATCCTAAATGTAGAAGTAGTTTAGGAATCTGAAGAAAGATGTGGAACAGTGTGGGAAACGCTAAACTGAGCAAGTTCTTCTGGGATGTATCTCTGAATTAAATTGAAACTTTCTGGGTTTAGTCTCAGTACAGTTCTGGCTACTCAATGAACTGCATGATAGGGCTGTTAAGGTACAAACAGAGCTCATAAGGGGGTCCTGAAGAGATAGATGCCTCATGGTTTTGTCTCGGTGTGTGTTTTTCCAATACCTTTGTCATCTTCTTTGTACAGATTTTGAACACTGGTAGAATTAGGGTTTTTCTGTTCATCTGTGAGTGAAAATGAATAAATATGAAAGCAAAGCAAACCACTGGGATTTTATGAAAACAAGGAAGATGAGATGTTTTTTGATGCTACTGACAGTGGGCAAATGACAATATATTATGTTTGTACAGGTCCTCAACCATATTACTGAGAAGTGTGACATCAGTCTAGGTGCTAGCTTAAAAATTCAATACATTGATTTACTGCATTGGTTTTTGAGAATTATGGTTGTTACATAGCCTGCTCTAGGTCTCTCTATTTTGATTTTTGGTGTAGAAACTACTTGGTCACAGGTAGCAATGTATTTTATGGCATCATTCTGCTATTGGAGGATGAGAGACAGCAGTACTTTATACTTTTAGAAGAAAAGGTGTTACATCTTATGATCGTGAAATCAGTTCTACATCAAGACACAGGAGGTGTTATTGAACAGAAAAATGACACTGAGAGATAACAGCCTTTGAAACACAAGAAATGCAGTCTCAGAGCTAAACAAATATTTTAAATTGTAAGGCACATGATACTTGCTGAACATGTTTGTCTTTTTCTGTCACATTTAATATTTGTCTGAAGAATTTCTCACTTTTTTTTTTTTCTTCTGACTGCTGCACTTCAGTCTTTATGTAATTTTGTCCTGACTCTTTCTCTCACAGGTAATCCCAGAGCTGCAGTGAAAAAAGTCCACTGACAGGAGTGTATTGTAATCAGAGCAGCACAGTACCTCAGATGTCTCACTCTTTAGATTCTTTTAATTGGGAAAAAGTTGGAAAGCAATAGAAAAGGATTTTCTGTGAAGACATCAATCCATACTAGATATAGCACAGGTCTCTTTGACTTGCACAGGTAAGCGTGACTACTGTTTCTTTGCCTTTATTTCCCCCTTCTTTCTTTCTTTCTTTCTTTCCTTCCTTCTTTCTTTCTTTCTTTCTTTCTTTCTTTCTTTCTTTCTTTCTTTCTTTCTTTCTTTCTTTCTTTCTTTCTTTCTTTCTCTCTCTCTTTCTTTCTTTCCCTCTTTCTTTCTNCTTTCTTTCTTTCTCTTTTATTTTTTTTTAACGGCTGAATCTCTATTTTATTTCTTTAAAAACAAACAACAAAACCAACAACCCACCAAACACAAAAGCAACCCATAACCCACCGAGGATTTACAAAAGTGAAATCAAAATTTATTCCCATTAAACACTTTAAATAAGCACTAGTTGACAGCTTAGCAGCATCTAATTTGGATACACAAATACCACATTATATTTATGAACCACAATAATGAATAAAAGTCCATATGTAATCATTCGTAAGAAGTGATCAGCTGTGGATATACATTTCTTTGAAAATGAGGACAAATTTCATGGCAAACACAGATAGCACTAAGAAAACTGTCTTTCAGACTCTGTCTTATGTTCTTCTGTTATATAAGTCAAGGTTAATCACTAATGAAAATAAGCTGTGAAGCGCAGCTGCTGATTAAGCATCAAAGCCATCTGTGCCATGTCACTAAGGTCCTATATAAAATAACCATAATTATTAATACCTTTTGGTATGCTCTAAAAAATTATTACTTGTGAAATGAATTTTCCACATGTAAACTCACTTCCAAGGGACAACGTAAAGGTCTAAAAAGCCTTTGTGAGTTAATGCTGGAATTTAATTAAATCCATAGTAGTGCCTAAAGTGGATCCACAGTCTCCAAGCATGCTGAAAAAGAAAAAACTGTAAAACTAATTTTCTATGTCTTATTGGTATTCCAATATGAATAAAAGCTATTAGAGTAATAAACTCAGTTCTAATTAGAAACATTGGAACTCTCAAAGAGAACAAAGTCCACAGTTCAATAAATGCAGTATTTTTGGAAGGGTACTTATGAAGTGGAAGTCTTGATTTCAGTTATCCCACATTGTATGTGAGGAAATATAAAAGACCAAAGAGCAATCCTGAGAACTGTGAGAAAGGAGAGTTATCGCTTTTAGGAGTTGTCCTTATGATGCCTTATAAACTCCACAAGACAGATTAAAATGAATTTATTCCAAATGTATTGGCTGAGATAAAATAAACACTGATTCTTCATGGATCAAACTGGCTTGCTGATACCTGATAAAGTAGTACATACATAAGAAAGATGCACACCATTACATATCACTTTCTTAGAAGTGATAATGTAACGTGGCTAGGCAAAATCTAAGTGCAGAAGGAAGTGGAACACTTGCTAGCAGCCCCACCTAAAATGTTGCTGGGAACACTGTGGCATGTGAATTCCTACTTGCCTTGTAGGCGAGTAGATGTTCAGTGGCAATTGTAGCATCTCAGCAGGACCAAACTGTCATTGATTCCCATAAATACTTGCAGGTTGCACTGCAGTGTCAGCTAAAAGGTAAAAAGCATGCGGATGGAAAGATAGAATCACACAGGCTGGAAAAGACCTTTAAGGTCACAAAGTCCAACTATGAACCTAATACAACCAAGTCCACTACTAAACCATGTCCCTAAGTGCTGTGTCCATGTGTCTTTCAAGTACTTTCAGGAATGGTGGCTCAATCACTTCCCTGGGCAGCCTGTTCCAATGCCTTACAATCATTTTGGTGAAGAAATGTTTCTAACAACCAATGTAAACCTGCCCTGGTTCAACTTGAGGCTGTTTCTTCTCATCCTATCACTTGCTACTTGAAAAAAGAGATCAACACTCAGCTCGCTACAACCTCTTTTCAGGTAGTCTCCTGTGAGCCTCTTTTTTTTTCTAAACCAAACAACTTCAGGTCCCTCAGATCCATCATGCCTTCTGTACTTCCTGTACTTCCATGCTAAAGCTTTTCTCCTTGTCCTCACCTAGCCTGGAAAGCCAAATTGACGTATTTTTAACACTTTATTTATCACTTCTACACTCTAGAGACTGTGAAGAACCATGCAGTCTTGAATTAACAGAGAATTAAAGGTAAATGCAAGGAAGCTTGGGCAGTTTGTAAAGATCTCTAGAACAAGTTGAGACATGACATAGGAATGTGCAGTTCTCTTCTCCCACATGATCCTTCAGAAGGAAAATACAGTTATACAGATGAAGGTGGGGTGTGACAGTAGCCTTTTCTGTATAAGTCCAGGTACATCTCGGGTCACTCTACCATGGGCTCAAAGAGTACAAGCAGCTACTGCCTGTTTGGTAAACCAAGATGACATCAGCAAGTGGGCTGGTAGGGCCTTTGCAATTTAAAAGTTACAAGTCTTCAGATAAAGTCTACAGTAGTGTATTGTATTTGTTTTGCTATCTATATAAGAAAATGGGGGAGAACAGGCTTAACTATTCATGGAAAAGATAGAAGAGCAAGTAAGCACCATTAAACAAGGACCAGAAGTTATTAAAGATCTTTAAGGAAAACAAGCTTATTAATGTCTTTACCTGCTTTTGCACACTTTCAACTCCAATGAAATACGTATTACATCAACTTGTATTCATACTATTCTTACTTAACCACTTACCATTGTAAGCATTTTATATGCTGTTTTTATTGCATGGGATCTAAACTCTAACTGATGTGATTTCATAGCTGTCCATTGAATTGTATCACGAATTAACTTGGCCCTGCACCTCTGCAGCTGTGTGCAAGATGTTGGCGTTTCACCAAGTTCACACAAAGATGGAAATATGCATTTTCTACCAGTAATTTGCAGCTCCCACATTTGTCAAAAGCAAACAGCATATTTTTATTTCCTTATTTATTTTCCCCATGAATACTGTTTTTGCAAAGCACAAACTGAAAAAAAAAATAAACACAAATAGAAAATACAGCTATCTGCAACCATAAAAATTCTCCAAAGTAATAAAAACTTGCAAATATGTGAAAAGACATCATTTGAATCCTTCAAAGTATATTTCTGTTATTCACAGAATTTTTATGCCTTTTTTTTCTCAGTGTGAAATCCTAACAAACTCCTTTCACTCCTTCTGCAGTGATCCTTGCTTATGGCAATGAATATTCACACCAGTTCTTTATCTTTCAAGCTCAGGACATAAAAGTCTGTTTTTTTTAAAGCATACTACTGAGACCCAATGGAGGCATGCACAGAAATAAAGCTGGACAGGAATGGGTGCTGACATCACAGTATCATAGTATCACCAAGGTTGGAAGAGACCTCACAGATCATCAAGTCCAACCCTTTACCACAGAGCTCAAGGCTAGACCATGGCACTAAGTGCCACGTCCAACCTTGCCTTGAACAGCCCCAGGGACGGCAACTCCACCACCTCCCTGGGCAGCCCATTCCAGTGTCCAATGACTCTCTCAGTGAAGAACTTTCTCCTCACCTCGAGCTTAAACTTCCCCCGGCGCAGCCTGAGGCTGTGTCCTCTCGTTCTGGTGCTGGCCACCTGAGANGAGATATAATATCAAATAATTTCAGTCTGCAGAGTCAGCTTAAACTCCACAATCTCACAGTACACTAATTTTTACAGATCCACAGTCAACAGCGGCTGGTCAGAAAACACAGATTGGAACTGGCTGGGACATATGTGCTAAATGAGTTCAAGAATTAACAAATACTTAAACAAGTATTAATACTTAAACAAGGCATTTAAGGCTAGGCTGGATGAGGCCTTGAGCAACCTGCTCTAGTGGGAGGTGTCCCTGCCTATGGCAGGGGGTTGGCGCTGGATGATCCTTGAGGTCCCTTCCAACCTAAGCCATTCTATGATTCTATGATTCTGTAAGTATTAAGAAGAAATTTTGCTATCCTCTGGATCATGTAACACATGAACCAATGTTTCAGGACAAAGCACAACCTCTTGTCAGCCTTTAGCACCACACTGCCTAAGCTTTCTAGCAGAGGAGCTATTGAAACTTCCAAACAAACACGAAGATGGGAGCACCCATCCAGGGAAACAGTGTAATATGGCTGGCAGATCTGCACTGAATGGATGAAGGATGGATTTGACCCTATGTATTCAGTGGAGTCAAAAGACATTAAGGTTGTCTTCTTTGACTTACTACCTCGTGTATGGTCACCAACTAAGCCTTACATTACCCAAACCTGTCCTAGGTTGAGACTATAGGGTTAAAAATCTTCTCGGGACTAGAAGATTGTTACTGAATCCCATAATTCTGCTATCTCTTTATAAACTCACAGCAAGGTCAGCTTGTTCCCCTTTCCTTCTCCTCCTGCCCCGTGTCTGGCAGGAACCACTGTATCAGGAAGAACATGTAAGCAGTAGGCCTCTTTTGGGGCCTCCAGAGCCTTGCGTTTAGGCCTCTTGGACGGCAGAGGCATCGAGGGGGAGAGGATTGGAGCACTGAGGAGTATTAGATATATTTTTTTGGGGGTTGGGGGAAAATTCAAGGGGGGTTTGCCAGGGATGTGGTAATTGCTTTGTAATGTCTCTCTCTGTATTTCTCTCTAAATACAGTTCTGTATTTTTTCTCCAATTTCATCCGAGAGCCTCATTTCTGTCGGTTATCTCTTAAAAACCACGACAAAACCCTGCTGTGCTTTTTGTCTGTCTTATTTCTTAATTTTAAAATATATTTGTCGTGGTTCCATCTCTTAAGCTCTTTTAGGATCCAAGCTCTTTTAAATTACATACCTGTTTCTGGTCCTGTGCATTTCAGGGACAAACTCTCAGGGGAGTTACTCAGGTTTGGGTTACATCTTTCTACAGTATGCTGAGCTCTGCTAAAATCTTGCTTGTCGAGGCTAGCGCCAAGTTGATTAATCATTCCGCACTCTTTCTTCTCCCAGATTATCATGCTCAGACTGTGCATCCCCATAACAGCAAGTCCCTTCTGCGTGCTTGTTAGGCACAGTTGGGAATCCTCCAACAAACTCAAAACTGCATTTGTCCAGTGATAAATTCAGAAGCATTTCCCAGTTCAATAAAATATATTGAAATTGTCAGACACATTTTTTGACATTTTCCAAGGAGAAAATTACTTTTCCCCTTGAAATGTCACTATGCAAAATATCCAGGCATACATGCAATTTTACATGTAACATATGCAGAGTACTAAATTTTGGGGTGGGATGCTAAATTTTGGGGCGAGATATAAAATGGAGACAAGATGCTAAGTTTTGGGGTGAGATATAAAATGGAGATAAGATGTAAACGGAAGTAGGATGCTAAATTTTGAGGTGAGATATAAAATGGAGATAAGATGCTAAATTTTGGGGTGAGATATAAAATGGAGGTAAGATGCTAAATTTTGGGGTGGGATGCTAAATTTTGGGGTGAGATATAAAATGGAGATACGATGCTAAATTTTGGGGTGAGATATAAACCTGAGATAAGATGTGAATTGAAATAGGNTGTCCCTGCCCATGGCAGGGGGAGTTGGAAGTAAATGATCCTTGTGGTCCCTTCCATCCCTAACTGATTCTATTCTATGCTAAGGAGACCAAAAAGTGAAAGTCAAACCACATAAAATGATTGCAGCCACACTTTAAAAATTCATTAAGTTAAAAATAATATCTGGATGCATATTCAAAACTGAAATCTCTAATTTTTAAAGTTGAGACTAGAATGGGCATTTTAATTGTTTTGTTTTTAACTTTTGAACATGTTCATAAGATGTACAAAATATTTTGATCTTCATCTGTCATCTCACATAAAACCAGATGAAGAGTGGACTAGGAGTAGCAATTTTTTAGTAGTGAATCATGGCATTACCTTCCTCAATTCAAACTCTTTGTCAGTATGGTGATACAAGACCAATAACCAAGCACTTGTGCCTTGGATATCTCTCTTGACTAAACTGGTTTCTCTGAAGTTAGATGTTAAAAACGTTTTTCTAGCAAATGCTGATCTCTACCCCATGAAGTGTTATTGGATCTTCTCAGTTCCCATTGCATTCAGGGCAGAAAGAGCACCCTAAACATCTCCTGAGGTCAAGCATAACCCTGTGGGTTCTTTCAACAAAAGCTGAAAAATGTCCTATGCACATTATATCAATTATTTACAGTAGAACTTGTTGGTTGCTACATACCTTTTTTCGCTATTTCATTGTAAATCAGCTGTTATTTTCCACCAACCCTGCTCTTTACAATTTTTTCAGATAGGAGACTTTACAAAGTGCCAAATTCTGTTAGTCTTAGTCATACCAAACAATGTGCTGTGCCAAGACTGGCATGATCTCAACAAAAGCAGGTAATGAATGCCTTTCATGATCCGGGCAGAGCATTTTGTAGTGAAGATGTGGGGCCCAGCTTTCTGAGGTGCTAAAGAAACTGTGTTTGAAAAGGTCTGAAATAGGTTGAGGCCACCTGTGTTTCCCTGACTTCAAAATACACGAGTAGGTTTTCCACAGTCAACAACTAAAGCCTACTAAATGAGCAGGTTGCATTTGTCAGGTGAAAAATGTAATCGATACCTTCACAACTTCAGCGGACAACAAAATCATTCAGATTTTGTCTGTCTTCAGCTGCAATGTGGCAGCTACTTGGGGCCAGTGCTACTGATATACCATGTTGATATAATTCCACTCTATCCATCTTTAATATGAAACTATAAAGCACAACCCCCTGGCCTTTTCACAGTGCAGAGCCTGCCACTCTTGATCGCTCCTAGATACAAGTAAACCTGCCAGAAATGAGGGTAAGCACAAAAAAGGAGGGAACAGAACTCCATTTTTTCAAATGTAGGTATTTTGTCTGTACCTATTCATATCGATTCCAAGTCTACAATATTTGGGCTGATGCTTGAAAAATGGATTCTTGCAGAAGTAACAATACAGAATATTGTTCAATTCCATTAGTGATAAGCTTCATTGAAGAAGATAAAAACAATGTCTGTATAGAAAATTCCCTCTTCAAATGTCCCTGATGATATCATGGTGTTGCTTTTAGTAAATAGCTAACTAACTTGGAGGCAGTTCAGTTTGACAAGTCTTCCAAATAATTTCTCGCTGCCTGGCACTAATCTCTGTCATGATATACAGTCACCATATAAGAGGAACAGTTCTAAATTAAAAGAAAGGACTTAGGTTGTCTTAGACCCATAATAAAAGCTTAGTAAGAATGTTTATTACTAAAAATATTGATAACATACAAGCCTTGGAGCACCAGTGGGAGAGTAATGATTAAATTATCTGATTCATAGAAGATACCTGCATTGTGTAATAAACACTAGCATTAGAGCCTGACTTGTAGTAATAATAACCAGCAACTGATTATAAGCACTTCAGTGTTTATTTGTCTGCACCTGGATGTTGCTGCTTGGCAATAATTGGACTCTAATCACTCAAGCAAGCTTTGAATTTACCAAGTGTGAGCAAAATACACTATGTTCTGTTTACTCAAGAGCAAACTGATCTCATTTAGCAAAAAGATAGCTGTTTGCCTCGCTTGACTAAGGAAAAAACCAGCACTGCACAAGCAAGTAAATCTGACCATTTTCTTTCAGTTGTTCAAAGGTACAGATGTACTTTGCCACACTTTTAAAAAAGCCTGGTAGTGATATGGAAGCTGCCAATATACCTTACTCTTAGCAAGTGTTTAAGAAAAATAAACTCTTTTGAGCAGTAGTGTATTAAGAAATGCCAGTCATTTGATATTGCTATGAGTTCTCAGGCAGCTAAGGAAAGGATGCTGTCTTTCCAGAGGATTGTTTTGGGGGTGTTTTTTGAGGCCAGCTCCAGAGGAGGAAAGATGAGATCTAACATTTACGGGCAGCTCATTAGCACCTCTAGTGTTTGCCAAAGTCTTTGCTAAACCAAATGCAACTCCTGCATAAATCGTGTACAAATGGCACTTTTAGGAAAGCACTCTTCCTTTTAAAGGGAAGAAAGACCCTCTTGTAAAGATGAACTAAATTGTTAGATTAATAAATATTCCTTTAATAGACATTTGTATATATTTTTAACCAGTCAGGCATTGTTTGTCTTGCTCAAAGCCTGTGCTATGGACATGCAATGATGGATGCTGGAGAAATGCATAATTAAAAATGAAAAAGGCTTTTAGAGCCTGTTTACTTCGGTGACTACTGTGAAACAAATGTTTCTTTCTCCTTGCATTGCCCACCCACAGAAAGGGAACAGAACAAAGATGGCTCTGTCAGTCCTCTCTCCACTAGAGAACGCCTTGAGAGGCCAGAATGTATTAGGGCCCTGCTGAGCCCATTCAGCTTCACATAACACTCATACACACCGTACAACTAATTACATGTCAGATTAGCGATTTCATTATTAGCACACTACCACTAATTAAAACTGCTTTGATATTGCTCAAGTAGTTTTGTGTGTTTACACAGTTTTAAAGTCTGGGGGTTTTGTGATTTTTTATTTTTTCAAAAAAGAAAAACCAAATCAGTATTATCTGAAGGGCAAAAATAACATTTGAAGGAAGCAAAATCTACATTGTCATTTTTTTCTCCTGTAAACCAACTTTGTCAGAAGTGAATTCTAAGTGCAAAGTCCCAACCGTACTTTAATTTGCAAATTGCTAGATTCATGTCAGCTTTCTGTTCCTAACACTGCCCAAAGCTTAAGTTGTCCAAGTAAGTAAATAACAAAAGTTACATCATTTTAATCTACATTCATCATTTTAATTGCCTGAATCTTCACTCAGACAAAGTAGCACTATAGTTTTATGGTATTTGATTAATGAGGGCAAGAAAATTGAAGTTTTGCAATAAAACTAAAAAAAAAAAAAATCAACAGACTTTTATAGTTTTTTCCCTTATGATTTTAATTTAATGGCTCGTGTTTTCATTACTGCAGAGGCAGTACACTTTAGCTTGCAATTATGTCCCATCTGTGAAGCACTGTGTTATTACAGTTTATTCTAGTAGCTTTTCAATCACTTTTGAGTTGTGCTTTACAAGTATTCTTGCAGCAGGTGGGCTTACTGGCATGGGACCAGAAATACACAAAGCGCAAAGCTGGAGTTTAATGGCAGCCATATGCATGTGGCACAGAGCGCCAGCCTTCCCCCATATGCTGCTAAGCAGCCCCTTCAGCCTGCCAGTCACTCTTCTTACTGACTACAGTCTCTAAGTAGTTTTCTGCCAGGGAAAAATATACCAAGGCAGCAAATTTCTCCAGTGCACCATCCTTATTACTGAGACAACCCTGTCATTAGCAAAAGCACAATGAACCTGATCTGGAGATGCATACCAATTAGGTTGCATGGAGCACTTTTCCTTCTTATCTCTATGGAAACTCGGCCTCCCTGGCTGCAGTGGACAATCAGTAATGTTTCATCCACCCATATGTCACCAAGTTAACGCTGTACACTTTTATGTGAACCAAAAATCTGCTCTAACCCTCTCGACAACGCAAAGTAAAGAAATTAAAGAAAGGGAATGAGCAAAGCGCCCCGCGTGTTTCTGAGCGAGTGTGCCTCTGCAAGGAACAAACCTGCACAGTCAGCACTCTGTGCCACAGATAAAGCAGTGAGAGTTGTAACTTTAGCTGTGGCAAACACAAAATCTACTTTTCATTTTTCCAGTTCTAAACGTGAAGAATTGTCTAAGTAACTCAAAGCCAACTTCCCTATTACAATAGATAATGAGTTCTTTAAATCTCATAAAAGTGCTGTGCCACCTGCTTTGTCCAGGAGATTGTTTTACATTACTTTCCTCCCCCCTATCAGCCTTAATTTTAATATTTTTTTTTCCCCATGCACTTTTTTCAAATCTAAATTTTTATCTGGAGATTAACAAATATTTCTCTTTGTGTTTCTGTGACTAAAGATGAAGGGGTTTGGGAATAACAAATATATATATGACTCATTCCGTTTCTCCTGGTTTTATGCCTTTTTGCTATTTAAGGCTTTTTACTTTTCTGTTGATTTAAAAACAGCAACAGAAGGGATTGGGAAAAGATTACTCTGGTCCTGATTTTAGCCTCTACAGGTTTGGTCTGTGAATTATTGTGAGACTGGGTATCCACAGACATGTTACAGTCGCATCAAGAGATGCAGTTTTGATAGTACACACATCATGCATGAATGAAATACAGCCTCTCCAAGGTGAGAGAAGGTGCTTTTTAGCTGTTTACAGCCACGTTTCTCACCTACAATGTACCCACTAGCAATGTTCTTAATTAGTATAATAGTTAGCAAATAATAATACATAGAATGGACAACAACTTTCTTAGGAAAGAGTCTCGCTTTTATAGTGATGCTTAATTTGTGATCAGCAAATTGAATATTGACAGAAAAATAGATCATAAATGTTAAAAAAAAAAACAAACAAACAACAACAACCAAAAAAAAAAAAAGAAAATTCAATTACCTAAAAGTCTGAGTGATCACAGACACAGGCTATGAAATGGGCAATGGTGAGAGGTGAACTCATATTCCAGATAAACAAACATTTAAAAAAGCTGGATGCAATCGAAATAGCATATATCAAGCAATGGATATTGAAAAATAAAGCCAAGCTGAGGACTGATGCTGACTCAGAAACCTGCATGAAAGGAAAAGGAAGGAAGAGGAGCTCAAGGAATGTTGGCTTCTTTCACAGAATTGACTGAACTTGTGTCAGTGCTGTTGATATTCCCATGATACTGTCACTTACAGAACATTTATTTTTTTATTATAAAAGCAATTCTGGATACATGTAAAATTCTAAACCTTCTAGTGGGAGCAATTTAAAACTGAATAATGCTGTCCTAAGGGAATTGTACTACTCCTTGGAGACTGTTTTTAGGTTTAACTCACTGTAGGAAAAACTTTGTCTTCAGAAGTAATTATTATTAGTTGTGGCCCTTGAAAACAACAGAGAAAGAGTTAGTAGAGAGTTGTGAGGGAGCTGTTCATTCAAATGTTAAACACACTTTCAGGAAAACAGAGAGAGGACTAGAAATCAGATTGAAATGGACCAGCAGACGTTTGGCCAGTCTGGGCAGGGTTACTACCAGCCAGCCATTCAGATTTGATGGGCTGCTACAAGCAGAGACTCAGACAATTTCTTTAGAGATTTGACTTTACAGATATAATGATATCTTTTATATTTTTTTCAGTAAAAGATGTCATAGCTGATAGGAGCTTTTTTCTTTACCAGTACAAAAAATACCCCAAAAAACCAAAACCAAAACAAAACAAAAAAAGAAGAAGATAGAGAATAACTTAAGCATTCCACCTGCTTCTACTTCAGATGAGAAATCCATTGCATTCTCAGCCTGCAAAATGAGTTCTGGTGTGCTTGCTGTATTTGTATCTTATAGACCTAGAAGAGTAGTGTTACAATAAGGGTCCAATTCTGTGTTCAGTGAAGAGAGCAAGAAACACTGATTTTAAATGAGTTTGCTGGGGTTTTTTTTTCTTTGGTTTGGGGTTTTTTTGGATAGTTCTTATTTATATAAATTTTCATTTCAGAAACTATGACTGAAAATACACTGTGGCATGTAAAAAATAGAGGATGAGAAAAACAATTTTATACTATGCCATTTTAATTCTTATTTCACACAGACATAGGCATCCTAAAATTACATATTTTGCCAAATAAGAGCTGTAAAATTCTGATGTAAAACCAGTTGTGTTTTGTTTTTTTTTTGTCATGGTCCAATACAAGCTATTTACAGAGGGTGAACTTTTATACGGGAGAATAAAAATTACTTCTGTGGAGTCCAGAGTCGCTGGAATTGCACAATCATTCCTGGAACAGCAGCTTTGTCATAGCTATGTGGTACTTGTCATTGTTTTATAATGAAACACAGCAGTCTTCATATATGGTTTGCTTTCAGGCTGTGAAGACATGTTTCTAGGATGCCTTTTAAAATATGCTCTTGGTTCCTGCCAAGAACATTTATATCCTTGTATTACATAAGCCTTTTTTTTTTTCTTGATTAATTTCACAGTTTTTCTTTGCTTATGGGCAATTCACAGACTTTGTTTGTTTGTTGTTTTGGTGGTTTTTTTTTTCCCCAGGGAATTTAATGAGACAGTTTTGAACAGGAGGATAAAAAATTCTGCTCTAATTTACTGTTTATAATGCTTGCACAGAAACTCTTGAATTCAGAATAGGTCAATTTGAGATCATGGGTCATTTCAGTAAAGAAAGGAAAAAATGTAATTGTTGATCTTCCCAGGTGTAGGCTAAAACAGACTTCAGGCAGCACAACTACAATGTATCTTTACTTGCAGATCAGTTCAATACAGCATACCAATATTTATCCCTTTATATTGTCACTGACAACTTTGCCAAGTTCAGTATTGTGCTAGTTTGAGCCTACTAGAATGTTTTGGTGAGAAGAATTAGATTATAGGCTGAGAAATGAAAACAATGGTGTCTACTTCGCTCACAGTCTTGCTGAGATGGGTAGCAAGGAAAAGCAAAACATTAGATACCGTCACTTTGCTCTGCACTTCGTGCTGGGCTGTCCTCTTCTCTTTGCCTGCTGGGGAGTTCGTGGCTGCTGGCTGAACTCCATCTTGCTTTCTAACCTCACCCTCCCTTTGCTTTTGTGGCTGCTTCACCTTGCTTTTTAACCCTCTTGGCCGAACCTCCATTCTTCCTTGGGACTGGGGTAAGGTTGAGAGGGGTAGAGGGAAGGTGAGGGGTGGTTGAGAGCCCCTCCTGGGGACTCAGGTTTCTGGGAGGGGAGTTGTGTCTGTATTACCTTTTTTTTTACCTTGTATATTTCTGTCTGTAACTGTATATACTGTAAATATCTGCTTGTAAATTGTGCCAGCTGTAAATATAAGCTTCATTCAACTTTCCAGAGCCGGCTGAGTCTAGTCTGGGTGATTTCTAAAGTTGTGGGGGAGTGGGGGATACCCAAACCATCACAAGTATGTTTTACTTTCTGGTGTCAGTGTGCAGCTCAGTGGGCATGGTCTCAATGCAAAGTCAAGGAAATAAATTTATGTGATCTGAGCTGTGTTCTGCTGAGGACTTGAGACATCTGCTTTTCTACAACATGACTTCAGAACAATATCAGAAGCATCAGGGAGCATATGCAGGGATATATGAACAACAAAATTCCTGTAGGAATCAGGTAAAGAACAACAGGTTCAGCTGCTTCTGATACATCCAACCTAACGTTAGGTACCTAACTGAAGAGCTGTGGTAGGAGTTCTCTAAAATCATCTCCCTCTGTAGCTAGTGAGGAGGAAAGCCTTGAGCTCAAGGCTGGTCTGAGCCGTATTCTAAAGGTGAGCTTTTCTCTTCATGAACAGTCATGTAGCTTGGGACAAGCACAGTCCTAGAACTAGCTCCTCAGACTAACTTTGAGTGGGATGAACCTGGGCATGAGTGACTGACATTTTCCAAAACAACATGGCATGCTGTGGCACCCTTGGCTCAGGAGCCTGGCAGAAGCCTCACTGTATTAAGTTTGTAGTTAATAGACTGCTGTGTTAGTGGGCGTTTTGTTGGAGTGAGTTAACTCTTGACAGAAGCAATCTGAATGACAGGGCTACAAAATGAAGTCGTCTGCTTACACCAGCCTTTACTAAAGTGGTACTTCCATTTCCAGCTATTTGAAGCTGTAGTTTCTCTTTTGAAAAAGCCAAGTATGGCTTGTTATTGACAAAATAAAAGAGGACATTTTGGGTTGTATTTTTCTTTTCCTTTTATTTTTCCTTTTCCTAAGGCAGAGTGATATGGCACTACCTCAGACAATCACTTCTAGTGACGCTAACTGCTGATTAATATTGAATTAATCTTGGGTGTAAAATAAGGCAACTTGGAAAACTGTTTGTGTATTTGTCTGTCTCTAAGAACTTAACTGCACAGTTGTGTTCATTACACACCCTGAGAGTCCATTCCTCCCGTGATTCCTGAAAACAACTGGAAATGCAAGTGTAACATTTCTATCCATAAAACACCCTATTCATTATTTGTATTCTCCAAATCCAAAAAGAAAGTAATCTTCTGCAGTTTTATGGAATCTAGCCTAAAGGTATGGCATTCCCTTCATTATTATAGCAGACAAGGGAAAAATCCCTCTTGTTTCTAAAAGCTAAGGACCCATAAAGCAGTAAAATTATTCAAGAAATCTCCCTTGCATATATCAAGCACAAACTCATGCAGCTTTGTACATCGTGGAGGAAGGACATACCAGTAAAGCTGTTACTTCCAGAGGTTATTTAGTGAAGTGGAGCACCATGCATAATGTAGCACATGTGGTACATTTGCTTGGAATAAATGTATATTTTTCAGAGTGAATATTCTAAATAGTGTAACTAATATGGAGAGTTTCAAAGTCAGTGGAGAGATGAATAGAATAGAATCAACCTGGAAGCTGGCCAATGTGATACCGATCCACAAGAAGGGTCGAAAGGAGGAGCCAGAAAACTACAGACCTGTCAGCCTGACCTCAGTGCCAGGCAAGGTCATGGAAAAGGTCATCCTGAGTGCCATCACAAAGCACCTACAGGATGGCCAAGGGATCAGGCCCAGCCAGCATGGGTTTAGGAAGGGCAGGTCCTGCCTGACCAACCTGATCTCCTTTTATGATCAGGTTACCCACCAGGTGAAAGTGGGGAAGGCTGTGGATGTAGTCTACCTGGACTTCGGCAAAGCCTTTGACACTGTCTGCCACAACAAGCTCCTGGCTAAACTGGCAGCTTGTGGCTTGGACAGATTCACTCTGTGCTGGGTCAGGAACTGGCTGGAAGGCCGAGCCCAGAGAGTTGTGGTGAATGGTGCCACATCCAGTTGGCAGCTGTCACTAGTGGTGTTCCCCAGGGATCAGTGCTGGGCCCAGTCCTGTTCAATATCTTTATTGATGATCTGGATGAGGGGATTGAGTCCAGCATCAGTAAGTTTGCAGATGACACCAAGCTAGGAGCAGGTGTTGATCTGTTGGAAGGTAGGAGAGCCCTGCAGAGGGACCTGGACAGGCTGGATGGGTGGGCAGAGGCCAATGGGATGAGATTTAACAAGGCCAAGTGCAGGGTTCTGCACTTTGGCCACAACAACCCCAAGCAACGCTACAGGCTGGGGACAGAGTGGCTGGAGAGCAGCCAGGAGGAAAGGGACCTGGGGGTACTGGTGGATAGTAGGCTGAAGATGAGCCAGCAGTGTGCCCAGGTGGCCAAGAGGGCCAATGGCATCCTGGCCTGTATCAGGAACAGTGTGGCCAGTAGGACGAGGGAGGTTATTCTTCCCCTGTACTCAACACTGGTCAGGCCACACCTTGAGTACTGTGTCCAGTTCTGGGCTCCTCAACTCAAGAGAGATGTTGAGGTGCTGGAACGTGTCCAGAGAAGGGCAACAAAGCTGGTGAGGGGCCTGGAACACAAACCCTATGAGGAGAGGCTGAGGGAGCTGGGGTTGTTTAGCCTGGAGAAGAGGAGGCTCAGGGCAGACCTCATTGCTGTCTACAACTACCTGAAGGGAGGTTGTAGCCAGGTGGGGGTTGGTCTCTTCTCCCAGGCAACCAGCAACAGGACAAGGGGACACAGCCTCAAGTTGTGCCGAGGGAAGTATAGGCTGGATGTTAGGAGGAAGTTCTTCACAGAGAGAGTGATTGGCATTGGAATGGGCTGCCCAGGGAGGTGGTGGAGTCACCGTCCCTGGGGGTGTTCAGGAAAAGCCTGGATGAGGCACTTAGTGCCATGGTCTGGTTGACTGGATAGGGCTGGGTGCTAGGTTGGACTGGATGATCTTGGAGGTCTCTTCCAACCTGATTGATTCTATTCTATCCTAACCAGGTTGGAAGAGACCTCCAAGATCATCCAGTCCAACCTATCACCCTACCCTATCCAGTCAACTAGACCATGGCACCAAGTGCCTCATCCAGAGTGTGTGAATTTCACAGCTGTTGTCAGAAATATCATATAATTTATGATACCGGATATAAAATCAGCATTCGGGGTCAAATTTTTCTTTGCAGTTATCAAGATGGGAAATGCAGGAGATTTATTGACACAAATCCTGAAGATCTTAGAAAAATCTTCATCCAAATTGAGGCAAATTTATGAAGCTAGGATGATGACACATCAAGGACCAGCAGTTCATAATTACTTCAGTAAAATTAAGTGGAGTCTTTCATGTTTTCTTATCTTTAATTATATTTCTCTGAGTTTTGGCTGAATCAATCCTGATTATGCTTTTTAACACATAAACATTCATTTTAGGATCTGCTCTGGAATTGTCTGGTTAAGCCTGTCTTTTTGTTTCCATATGGTTCGGTACAACCCCTAAACAGACTTCACTGCAAATTTGCAACTTTACAAACCTTTCGCTGAGTTTGTGATGAAAAATGCTGGTGCATAATTTATTCAGCTTTAATTCACATAAATTAGATTCCTTGTTAATTAGTAGTTTATGGTTATTGGTGGTTGTAGTATATTTTGGCCAAAGCTCCTTTGAATGCTTATCCAGTTGAGCTTCATAGTTGAATACTTAAGCTATGTCATGTCATTTCTGTTCCCTTCTGGAACCACCCAACAAATGCACATGCACACACACACATACACACATATATGCACTCATAGGTACAATCATCTCTCTACATATACTTCTAAACCTACATTGGTGTTTTTCTCCTGCAAACCAACTTTTTCACAAATGAATTCTAAGTCCAAAGTCCCAACCATACCCTCCAGTTAAACTCTCTACCAGTCCCTCGCTTAATTTTGCATTAGCATGCTAACAGATAAGGGTGAACTTTATGGTGGTTCATGAACAGATGGAAATAAAAATATTCAGATCAAGACCAAAAACACTGTGGGTCTTTTTCTCTGGTTACTCATTCATTCGCTACCCTCTGTTGCAAAGATTCCTTTCACTGCCCAAGCTGGGGTAACTTGCCATCATCCCTTCTCCAACAGAAATGAACAAATGCATGACAGGTGACAGGTGAACTGGCTGTTTCTGTTACATGGAACATCACTATATGAGAAAATTACTTACCTTGTGTTGCTGCTTCTTTGAAAATACCTTGTATGAACCTTTTTTGCTTTTTTATGTCCCATCCTAAACCCAAAGCATCTTTTGTCTTGTAAAGACATCCTTGTCAGGTAGGAGCACCCCAGGAGAATCAGCAATCCCCCACAATAAATGCACACTTCTCTGGCTTGACATATCAAGCCTGTCAAATGCCCCTCTGTCTGAAAGGAACACAAAGCTCCCTTTCCCCATCAATGCATCCATTCCTCAAATCAATGCACATATATTAATTATGTGCACAATTAATGAAATAAAGCAAATGTTTTAAAAGCAAACCTGGTATCTAGGCATAAAGGATAGACGAAATAGACAACTCCTCTCTAGGCCTGGGAAAGAGATATGCAACATGCTGTCTTTAGGGGCAAAAAAAGACACATACCTCTTCTCTCATCACTTTTCATTTCTGCCAGTCTGATAGGCAGACTGAGGGAAGCAGTGAGAAGGTATGCTAGTAGATCAGTTAGGACTGCCAAGTAATTAACCAGGCTGGTGATGGGGGCTGCCTCTGCACTGTTGAATGCGTGTTGGAGTTCGATTCTCTGCACTGCTAGGCAAGTAACAGGTTTCTGGTATGGCACTGATCTATGCTTTCCACTTGGTCTGCTCCTAGCCATGCTTGGGGACCATCTCCAGTAGTGTTTTGAGACTGGCATCGGTTCCAGGTGCTGGTTTGCTTATAGTCACCCTGGCTTGAACCTAATGCCATGGCCATGGGTGGCTCTGCAGTTCTTGGCCTCAATGCCAGATGACTGTGCTAGAATGTTTCATTTGCTGGTCTGAATGTGGCAGTACATACACAGTTGCGCTATATTCGCTCTTAATCTGACTAAATATCTTTCATGTCTAACAGTGATATGCCAACAAACTCCTGGAGTTAACTGTCAATGAATCTAGAGAGCCATACGCCTGTTGAGTAGCTTGAGAGAAGACTAAAAAGATGAAGCAAAGAAAGAATTGTCTCTCTTCCTTATTACACCGATTACTTAATCCTCTCCAGCTGGGTGGAAAAACTAGCCCAGGTTTGCACTGTAGGTACACAGCTTCCCTAGGTCAGAAATATGGGAGTGCTCAATGCCATGTGTGACTTCCGTGAAGGCAGTTCTCTACCCTGTCCTTTAAAGGCAGAATACCATAGCAGGAGAATATCTAAAGAGCCCAAATTGACAGCAACAGAGAAAGTTCTTAAAGGAAACAATATTCACAGAAGACTGTGTAATACATTCCCTTTGTGGCCCGTCACATAAATTGCACTGTTATCTGCTTTCACAATCTCATTATGAGTCTTTTGATGTTTGGTGTTGTTTTGTTTCTTAAAGCTCCCCTTCAAAGTGACTATCTCAGCTTAGTCTTTCTTTTTTTTTTTAAGTAAGAATATAGTCCTGGATGCAAAGAAGAGTTTACAACTGAACTCCTGTTTCCTTCAACGATACAAAACATGTTATGTCACGAAAAGAAACATTGGGATTTGTTCATTGTTGGGTTTAGTATCTTACTTTGTAACACAATTTATTGTGTGGAATTGAGTAATCCTGGCACTGTCCTGTAACACCACACCCCGCTCCCCCTCCCCCCCGGCTCCATCCTCCGTGCCAACACCGATCCAGGAAAGCAGAGAGGCTGCGCGACAGGCTTGCTCAGGCTGCCCCAAAATCTTTTGTGAGGATCTTCCATGTTCCCTGAAGTTTGTCTATAGCCTCCAACTCTTGTGAAAGTACTGCTCCTTATGAAGTTAGTGGATAAGGAACTGGCTTGATAATCACACTCAAAGACCCATGGTTGCGGGTGGCAGGCTGCCGGGGAGGCCGAGAATCGATCGGGGTACTGACGAGGACTCAGCTGCCAGCAGCCTTATGGTCAGTGCAGTGCAGTACAGCTTTATTCAGGAAGTGCAACAGCTCATATACCCCTTTTAGTAGAGGTGTGCACAACTAGCTAAGGTTTACATATGTGGAAGGTACAGATTGGTTCAGAGTTATAAGCAAGGTATCCATAGGTCACTAAATCCCCTGGTGTCCACCCCTGTGGGATGGCAAGCTCAGCCCCCTGCAGGTGTGCGTGGGGTGCTCATTGTTTACAGCTTACTGTCCTGGGCCCCAGGCAGCCCAAGGGCAGTTCGCAGCATGAGCTCTGATGTTTACAGCTCATGCCCTGCCTAGGGAGAGTGCTCTCCCACACATGGTCAACAGATTGATGTCTAACTGGAGACAAGTGATGAGTGGTGTTCCTCAGAGGCTGGTACTGGCGCTGGTCCTGTTTTGCATCTTTGATGGTGACAAGGACAGTGGGATGGAGTGTACCCTCAGCAAGTTTACTGACAATAACAGTCAGTGACAATAACACAACTGTGTTGTCTAAACATCATGCTGGAGGGAAGGGATTTCATCCAGAGGGACCTGGACAGGCTTGAGAAGTGGGCCCATGTGAACCTCATGAAGTTTAAGAAGGCCGAGTTCAAGGTCCTGCATGTGGTCAGGGAATCCCAAGCACAAATACAGTCCAGGTTATGAGTGGATTAAAAGTAGCCTTGAAGAGTATGACCTGGGCATATTGGTAGACGAAAAGCTGGACATGAACCAACAAGGTGTGTTCACAATCCAGAAAGCCAATTACAACCTAGGCTGCATCAAGAGAAGTACAGCCAGCATGTTAAGAGCAAAAATTCTCCCTTTCTACTTCACACTCATGAGACCTCACCTGGAGTATCACATCCAGCTCTGGAGCACTCAACAGAAGGACATGGAACAGTTAGACCAGGCCCAGAGAAGGGCCATGAAGATGATCAGGGGGCTGGAGTACTTCTCCTGTGAAGATAAGCTGAAAGAGTTGCAATTGTTCAGCTAGGAGAAGAAAAGGCTCCAGGGAGAGTTTATAGCAGCCTTCTGGTATTGGAATGGAACCTACAGGATAGTTGGAAAGGGATTTTTCACAAATGAATGTAGCAATAGGATGAGGGGTAATGGTTTTTAAATGGAAGAAGCAATATTTAGATTAGACATTACCAAGAAATTCTTCACCACAAGGATGATGGAACAAATTGTCAAAAAAGTTGTGAAGGCTCCAGCCTTGAAAATGTTCAAAGCCAGCTTGAATGGGGCCTTGAGCAATCCAGTTTAGTAGGATATGTCCTTGCCCATGGCAGGGGATTTGAACTAAATGACCTTTTATGTCCCTTCTAACCCACACCATTCTATGATTCAAAGCATTATTTGTTGGGCACAGTAATATTAAATGTAGTGGTTTTATAGAAATGTCTGAATTTGGTACACTGAAGCACAAGCCACGGGCTTGAAAGCAGGCCACTGAGCTGGGTCAAAGTGTAGGATCAAGGTGTCTCTGAAAGAAACGTGGTTTGTGTGAAACAAGAGGCCTCGAGTCTAATCTAATTGCTTTATGACCTTCACAGCTTGGTACAACTTGGTGCCTGTTTTCTTACCTAGATGCCATAACTGTCTCCTTAGGATGAAGTTGATAAATCCTCTGAAGGACCAGATAATATAGCTTTGTTAAGAAAAGTTATTGTGTCTTGTTAGAAGATAAGAAATACATAACTAATGTATCCCAGCAATTAGTGTGTAATCCTAACGTAGTCCCAACGCAAATGTATGTAACCAATTAGAGTCTAACATGATTTGTAACCCTGTTATGTAGCCTTCTGACAGAAAGTATATAAACCCATGTTTGGAATGCAATAAATGGATTGGAACTTGCTCGTGTCAAGCTTTCTCCCCGTCTCTTACCCTATTACTAATGGTAACAGGCCTGTGGCTATCACTTATGTGCAAAATTTCTGATTGTCCTTATTCTGGGTTTGCATTACTGCGAAGCAGGATTAGAAACATGCCTGTAAACTGCAATGGAAATGTTTTCTTCTGTTAGGTTTAAGAAATATGAAGCTTTTTGCAGCCTTTTTGAGTTTCACCTCCATGCTGACTGGATATGCTTAGTTAGTCTTTCCAATGCATACTCGGCATTTTTAAGCTACGTTTTCTTTCCCGTAATTCAGACAGCACAGCAGGACAGTCTTCAAATTTTAATCACTAAATCTCAAAACTCTGTGTTTGCCCCAGGAATGGAAAACTGTAGTTTAAAAGTTTGAAATCACCAGAATTAAACAGAAATGGTCAATGTCCCAAAAAGGTTCCATAGGACATGGGCTTTGTTATCAAACATTAAGACAAAGTGACTACTTAACATGCCTATTTGCTGATTTTCAAAGGTACATTACCTGCCTCACTTTTGTATTGCTGTATGGCTGCTCAGTTCCCAGGAATGACCTAAAAATACACTTTAAAACTATACCTATGTTAAGACCAGAGTTAGCAAGTCACATCTCTGTCTGAGCAAAACCAGAAGACTAATGAATCTTCAAAAATGAAGTTTTGAATGGAAATGCATTTATGAAAAGATATTGACTGTTTGAACACTGGAAGTGCTGCAGCTCTCACAGTGTACCTCGACTGAAAGCCTACCAGAGCCAGTGCAAAGGCATCCATTGACCCTGACGGTCTTTACACCATGGCCCTGGGGTTATCCAGGTGCCTCTTCATAGACAGGGGGCAAGTAAAAATGTTTCTAGCAAATATCTCTAAAGCACAAGGAGAACTTGTAACGAATAAGCTATTCAAGATTTGTGCTCAGTTGGTAACATTTTCTCTATGAATTTCCCTCTTGTAGAGGATGTTCGTATTGCATACGGAACACAAATAAGGAACAACCTTCTGCAACATCACTATCTTTTTTTTGCATTCACCTTACATTACACATACTCTTAACTCCATCAGGCAAGCTTTACAACAGCAAGGCCTAATTCTTGGTTCTCAATAGAAGATTTAGTGTAGGATTATATTCATAGAATCATACAATCATAGAATCAACCAAATTGGAAGAGACCTCCAAGATCAGCCAGTCCAACCTATCACCCAGCCCTATCCAGTCAACTAGACCATGGCACTAAGTGTCTCATCCAGGCTTTTCTTGGACACCTGCAGGGACGGTGACTCCACCACCTCCCTGGGCAGTCCATTCTCAGAAGTAAAACATTCAGTTTAAATGTCCTCTGACACCTTAAACTGAAATAGGGTAGCCTAGTGTCCAATATTATTTATTTTGCTTTTTTTGACGAGGAGAGGACGAATAATCAGATTTGATGTCAACAATTAGAATACAATTAGAATATAGGCCTCAGTTCTTCTCATCTTTCTACTTCACAGGTACTTCCTACATAGAATCATAGAATCGTAGAATCATAGAATCATAGAATCATAGAATCATAGTATCATAGAATCAGTCAGGGTTGGAAGGGACCACAAGCATCATCTAGTTCCAACTCCCCTGCCATGGGCAGGACACCCTACCCTAGATCAGGATGCCCAGAGCCCCATCCAGCCTGACCTTAAGCACCTCCAGGGATGGGGCCTCAACCACCTGCCTGGGACAACCCATTCCAGGGTCTCATCTGCAGAATTTTAGAGCATTTGGTAATATGAAGTCCCAGTTCTGCAATTACATCCACAGCTCTGGAGATGAAGGGAAGACCTTGCGGGACTGGAAGGACCACTTTATTTCAGTGCATGTTCTTGTCTACATAGGATCTGCATTTATGCAGAAATGACTTTACACTTAAGTCTGATCTGTGAAAATCCAATGGAAGGTAGCAACTAAACATCAGACTGCAACACCAGTTGGTAAGTAAGGGCAAAACAAAAGAAAATTGCCTCAACATAACCCTGAGAAAAGTCAAACTCCTCTATCCATCCTTAAGTTCTGCCTCAGTATTGATCAATTGATACAAGCATACCAAGCAAATAAATTATTTTTCTTTCTCAAATGGATTAAATGGACTTCATGTCTGTAAAGATTTGTGGTAGCTAGCTAAACTAATTAATTACCTCAGAAATTTAACAAGAAGCCAGAACCTGAAGTCTAGAACCTCTGGGACAACTGATACTTGTCAGTTTTGCCCACAGATGTGCTTAAATGCTCACTGATGACTTGTCTTTTCTCACACACAGTATTCTATTTCAGTCATTTTTAAAGAAAGAAAAAGATGACAACACATAAAAAAGATACATCCTTTCCTCCTCTATCACCTTCCAGTTAAATGACTGATTCAAATGTAATGCATAGGTGCAGAATGCCTTTGAAATTCAAAGGTATGTTTCTCTTTCCATCTCTAATGGGATAATAGCACACATTAATGCACATGCATTTGTTCTTTTAGTCACAATTTCATAATTTATGTTAGTTGCAAACATTATTGCTTTATAATTATCATGAAATTAGACAAAAGAAGACACATACAGAGACAGGAAAGTGGAGAGGACAATAGTTGATGACATCCACTGATATAGGAGGGTTTTTTTTCTAGACTACACGAAGTTCTATTTATAGTTTTCACACTTTCCAAATTCATTCTTTCAAAGAAGTTAACAAAAATAATAATGTCTAAAATCTGGCAGTACTTATATTACTAATTTGCCCCTTTCTTAAAGTCTTCACCTGATACACAACAGAAAAGAAAGCATGATGCCTCGGTATGGCCATGTAAAATGTACAATAGATTGCTTTCAAAAGGAAGCACTTTAACGCTAGCAAGTACTGGCCATCTGCTTCAAAGCTATCACCAAAGAACACTTTAGACATTAGGGTGCATTACTGGGTAGTAATAGGAGCTGGCTGTATCGAATCTCACCGATCGTTATTGCCATATAATAATTCCCTTTCCTGTTTGCAAAACAAAGAAATGAGCATTTTTGTGATCTCAGAACAAACAGTATAAATAAAAACTAATGAAATACTTTTAAATACCTTTCACTTTAGAAAAAAAAGTGTTACTTATTATGCTGGAACACCCTGACTCTATGTAATCACGGCATATCTTCTTGCGCTTTACTGAATTCAGCTCACTGTGAATTAGAAATTGAATTATCTCCTTCACAGTTTCAGGATCACAGTATTGTATTAAGCTCAGAAATTTGACTAATAGATGGCTGTGCTAAGCAGGACTTTGTCACATTCCACCACATTCCTAACTTATGTATCTACAAACTCTATGGATGTCACGGTTTAACCCCAACTGTACATTTGTTCGTTCACTCCTCCCCCCCTCCCATTGACATGTGGTGAACTGAGAACTCACAGGTTGAGACAGAACAGCTTAATAACTTTCCTAACTGAGGAAAAGGACCTGGGGGTCTGGGTTGACGAGAAGCTCAACATGAGCCGGCAGTGTGCACATACAGCCCAGACAGCCAACCGAGTGCTGGGCTGCATCAAGAGAAGTGTGGCCAGCAGGGCAAGGGAGGGGATTCTCCCCCTTTACTCTGCTCTCGTCAGACCCCACCTGGAGTACTGTGTGCAGTTCTGGAGCCCCCAACACAAGAAGGATATGGAACTGCTGGAGTGGGTCCAGAGGAGAGCCACGAAGATGATCAGAGGGCTGGAGCAGCTCTGCTATGAGGACAGGCTGAGAGAGTTGGGGCTCTTCAGCCTGGAGAAGAGAAGGCTTCCTGGAGCCCCCAACACAAGAAGGATATGGAACTGCTGGAGTGGGTCCAGAGGAGAGCCACGAAGATGATCAGAGGGCTGGAGCAGCTCTGCTATGAGGACAGGCTGAGAGAGTTGGGGCTCTTCAGCCTGGAGAAGAGAAGGCTTCGAGGAGACCTTATAGTGGCCTTCCAGTATCTGAAGGGAGCCTACAGGAAGGCTGAGGAGGGACAATTGCCAAGGTCTAGTAATGTCAGGATGAGGGGGAATGGGTTTAAACTGGAAAAGAGGAGATTTAGACTGGATATTAGGAGGAAGTTCTTTACAGTGAGGGTGGTAAGGCACTGGCACAGGTTGCCCAGGGAGGTTGTGGATGCTTCCTCCCTGGAGGCACTTAAGGCCAGGCTGGATGAGGCCTTGAGCAACCTGTTCTAGTGGGAGGTGTCCCTGCCTATGGCAGGGGGTTGGAGCTGGATGATCCTTGAGGTCCCTTCCATCCTAAACCATTCTATGATTCTATGATTCTATAAATTAAACTAAAATATAGTAATAGCAATAGTAACAACTATTTATTATTTTAGTGAAAAAGACTATAGCAATGAGAGAAATAAAACCAAGAAAACACAAGTGATACACAATTCACCATTCACTGGCTGACCCATAAGCAGTGACCTGACCTTACTAAGTACCCTCAGTTTATATAACACAAGAAAAAAAAACAGAAATCTAAGTACACTGCCTCATTTGTGCACATGCAGATGTGCTTTAGGGTGCTGATAAGTATTACCCTCAAAAAGGAGGAAAACCAGGGAGATAGAGGTGGAAATCTGCTGTGATTACTGTCCATGAATGAAAGAAGCACAGATTCCTGGTTTGGTACGTACTCAAATGGCTCTGTATTGGCTCACCAGAAATGTGGTGTGCTGTGGCTGGGAAATGCAGAAAGCTGTCATGTTCTTCTTAATTCCCCCTCATACCTATAGCAGTGTGTGAAGAAATTTTAGCAGAGAAATGAAGAAATTAACTGAAACAGTGAAATCCTAAAATCCTATCACTGAGGAAGTGAAGGGAAAGTCTGACTTTCCCGAAATCACTAAATCACTTAATCCATGTGGTGTTAGTAACCACACACGAATGAAATGCTAGAATTTCACTTCAAAGCATTTTCCAATCCAAAAGAAACACACCCCGAAGAAGAAAAGCATCCCCCCCCCCAAAAAAAAGCTTAATGAATCATTGCTCTTTCTAACCCAGTGTCAGAGACAGAGCTCATTGCCATCAATGATGTGCAGAGAGTGAGGAGTGCCACCACTGCTGCAAACACGAACAGCTTCTGTCAGAAGGAAGTGCAGCTGATTAATCAACTTGATATTACCCGAACTGATTAAACAATGAGACGTCCTGGGGTTTTGCTGTCTGTCCTGATGAGTGCTCATCATAACTATTAGTACAAAACCCCAGCACGTCTCCCTTGGGAGTAAACTGCCTTCTAATGTTTTTCCTCTAAAGATTAATTCCTTTGTTATGGAACCTGCGTAATAAAGGAACTATAAACTAATCATTAGTAATTTTCAAGCAATTTGACATTTCCAGCTTTCACTGGTGGAGTGTTTTTGGAAGAGGTCTTGTTCAGTTTTCCTTTTTCACATAAGCTGGTTTACTTAGATAAATAGAAAAGGGACTGATGATATGTTTGCAGTATTATGCCCATTTCTAAAGCAGAAAAAGTGGAGATTTTTTTTTTTCTAACCATTTTTTTTTTCCCGTTTCTTTGCTTGGTTTGTTATTTATTTGCTTTTCTCCTGAAGTAATATTTAAAGGATTAGCTGCTGTGGAAAACATGAAATACTCATCTTTTTTCCACCAAATGCCTACCTTACCCCTAAATACAATAAGGTCTCTCTCTCTCTCTGACATATTCCATTGAACTTGAACTTTACCTGAAAAAGGTAACAGTTTTTTAAACAGGCACTTAAACAGAAGTTAAACAGTGTCCCATGCCAATGTACAATTTCTAAACTTAGATAAAATTTTAAAATCATGCTTGAAAGACATATTCTTTCTGTGTCTGAAATGGATTTCTCTCATCTGGATGATCTTGGAGGTCTCTTCCAACCTGGTCGATGCTATGATTCTATGATTCTATCAATCTAGTTCTTAACACAATTACTGGTGGGTTTATATGGCAGAGAGCAAACATGAATGAATTACCCTGGAATTCCTCTTTCATGAAGTTAAGAGAAGGCCTTGCTTTTCTGCATTACAGTGTATCCTGGCAGGCATTACTGAGTATCAGCTTTTCTCTTTTCATCAGCACCAACTTCCCTACATACTTGCTTGTGAGAAAGATTCAATCTAACTGAGACTAAAGGCAGGAAGAGACAATTACTTCTAACTTTGTATTCAGGTGCTTTTTCTTTTCAGATTTCCAGTGATAGCGGCTTTTAAACACTTAATGGCTTTGTTAGCTTAAAACAAATTTATATCAATTTTAATCCAGATGTCTAGTTCTAAGAAGGAGAAATATTTTTTCTTTAATTTATTAAAAGTTTTAGTCCCCAGGGAAAAGAGTTTAAAAATATTCTTACGAATAAAATTCACAAGTCATTCTGACTGGAGTTATCAATGACTGAGTATTCTACCAGGCACGTTCTCTGGGTTTATCCTAGGTAACTTCCTTCCTCTAAGTCTTCCAAATATGGACAAAATGGATGCAGGTCAGAGTAAAGAAGATGTATCAATGACTGAGTATTCCACCAGGCACATTCTCTGGGTTTATCCTAGATAACTTACTTTCTCTAAGTCTTCCCAAAATGGATGCAGGTCAGAGTAAACAAGATGTATCAATGACTGAGTATTCTACCAGGCACATTTTCTGGGTTTATCCTAGATAACTTCTTTTCTCTAAGTCTTCCCGAAATGGACAAAATGGATGCAGGTCAGAGTAAACAAGATGTATCAATGACTGAGTATTCTACCAGGCACGTTCTCTGGGTTTATTCTAGATAACTTCCTTTCTCTAAGTCTTCCCAAAATGGACAAAATGGACGCAGGTCAGAGTAAACAAACCCATGAAATACTAAGAGTCCAAGCCCTTGAGCACAAAGGACAAAAGAGCAGCTGTCCAGCTTCAACCCTGCAGGCATAATAGCAGTCAACTGGTAACTCTCACCACTGCAGTTCCCTGCAGGGACACACATCCCCATATAAAAGCTAGCGAGGTTTGGTTTGGTTTGGTTTGGTTTTTTTGTTTGTTTGGGGGTTTTGTTTTGTTTTGTGGTTTGGTTTGTTTTCTCTTTCTAAAGGTGTGCACTACCTACATGACAGGACCCACTCATATTCATTGTTCAGAAACTGCCAGGTACTGAAGTACAACAGACAAATGTAGAGTCTAGTGCTAAAGTTTATTTAGGTTCCAAATACTGCTGTTACCTTCCTGGGGCATTTATAAGCCTTTGGCCATATTCCATTTATTAGCATTCTGGGTAAGCATCTAAAACCAAATCATATATCCTATTGGCCACCTAAAATGGGTATCAACTCAGTACACAGATTTTTGTAATTACTGTACTTCAAATGCTTATGCTTTTCCTCATTTTCCATAACTGTGTCCAAACACCTACATATATTTTAAAGTGGTGAATTTCACACAATCACAAAGTTTGGCATAACACCCCCCCCCTGCTGAAAATAGTCTCATATACCTGATAATACACTCATAGCTATAAGAAGTTTTTTTCACTGTTCAATATAAGGCAGGGGTTTAGACCCTAGCATCAAGAATATTCCTTTGGTTCACAGCTACACCATAATCTTTTAGGGAAAAACTGTGGTAAGAACTTGACTTCTTAATTGCCATTACAGTAAATGGAAGTTTTGTTCAAATTGCCATTGGAATGGGCTGCCAACAATTGCCATTTGTTCCACTGCCATTGGAATGGTATCAGAGGACATTTAAACTGAATGTTTTACTTCCGAGAATGGGCTGCCCAGGGAGGTGGTGGAGTCACCATCCCTGGAAGTGTTCAAGAAAAGACTGGATGAGGCATTTAGTGCCATGGTCTAGATGACTGGATAGGGCTGGGTGATCGGTTGGACTGGATGATCTTGGAGGTCTCTTCCAACCTGGTTGATTCTATGATTCCAAATAAGGGAAAAAACCTCATCCTTTACAAACTCTGCTCATTAACCCCAGCAGTCTAGAGTTAGCTAGGAAAAGTCAGGCTTCTCCCACAGACATTAACTGTACATGGGTCTGCTAAAAAGGGCTATGAGATCCTCAGACTAAGAAAAGCTGACAGTCTTTTGACTCTAGAGCTTCATTTGCCAGTTGTGCACAAATCAGATGAGCTGAAGTGATCCCAATTAAGATATCTTTTCTGTTCCTTCAACATAAAATAAATTTATAGATATTTTTCTCCATTAGAAAATGTTTTCCAGGAGTGGAACCTTTATGTCAGACCTCCAGCTTGCAAAACAATTTCCTTTGATTGCATCGCTGGCAATTTAAAATATGATTTATAATTAATCTTTCAGCATGCTATTTTATAAGATTTATTTCAACTGTTAATTGTGGATTTTTAAAGCTGTGAATAAGGCCTGTGAGAAATCAGCTACTATACAAGTGGCTTTAAAAGCCAGTAAAAACTGAAATACTGAGTCAGTAGATGATTCACAGTCTGCTTAAAAACATAAAGTCCAACCCTGTCCCCTCTCCACCCAGCAAAAAGTGCTGCCAGCAAGATTTCCGTGCTTGTTTGTTTTGTAATCAATAAAATCTATTAGCAGACAAGGTGTTGCAATTGCCAGAACATCAATAGAACTAGTTAACTTCAGACGCTGGTTTACTGGGGGTGTCAAATCTCCCACAATTGTCGGGAGGCTGGCATTAAAAGAACAGATACAATCCTAAGCCTAAGTGTTAACAAAGCCTGTTGGCATCCCAGAGGAGATTAGGTTGCTGATCTTGTAAGGATCAGCTACTTACTTAGTGATGTTTACACTGACATTGATGTAGTGACATCCTGATCTAATTACATGTCAATAAACCACAGTCCTGATGCCCTGAGAAGATCAGGAGAGGATTACAAGAACTCCATTGCCAATCCTTAAAGCCTAAGGAAGCAACTCTGTGACTTAATTACCATGAATTCAGTAACTGTAAGGCTATTGTTTTAAATAGGCCAATTCTTTTCATAATTAGGTTGCATGCCTTTAACCTCATCACCTCCAGATTTTGCAAACATTCTGCATACAAGTCACTGCTTTAGCAAACACTCTCTTTAGACACCTCTACATCATTCATGCCTTATATTCTAATTCTTCTCCGAGTCTAAGCACTTTTAGAAGTTTTGTTTTAAATGTATGTATTAGTTTTCATGGTCTCTGGATTAGTGCCAGAGAGAAAGTTCCCTACTATGTTAATTCGGGCAATTAGCCTGTGTGTTTGTCTCTTAATGCCACCAGGACTAGATGACCCATGCTGTAGTTTGAGACGTATAGGGATACCCCAGGGAAATGTGGACTCCCATCTTCAAGGTGATAAAGCATAATTTTGCCTGAACAGTTAGGAAACCTCACCATAGCTTTGCTGTAGATGTGAGAAAGGTTTAGGTCTGTAGAACAAACGTGAAGTATCTTTTTGCATCACACTGTGAATGAGGTTGGTACCCACTTTTAAGCATTTCTGACTAAGACAAGTACAACTTAGGTGGTCCAGAACTAGTTTTCTAGGCTTGTGGTTACTGTGCTTGGAAGGCTTTGTTAAACAACATTTAGCAAAGACAAATGGACGTGAAGCTTCCCTTGTCTTTGACTTGGTAGTAACTACAATTGCTAGAGTCATTGCTTACAGTCTTACTAAAACAGACAAACTTCTAAAGTGTTAGTGAGGTGCCAGCAGAATCCTGCAGCAAAAAAAAATCCTTTCTCAGTACAAAGTGCTCTGCAAAACCACAGACTAGGTATCTTACCAGCATCATTTCTAATGCCCTATGATGGCAGGGGAGGCTGTTGGAGTCGGAGGCAAGAAATGTATCTGATTTTGCACAACTAATCTTTCTAAAGATTTAGTATATCATTTTTATTTTAAATGGAATGCACTGTATTGCTTCTGCTCTGCAGGAAGAGTTGGGCAAGACGACTTCCAGCTTATATTGTTCTATGATATAATGTCAAGTGATGAAATCTGTATTAAAAAATACATGCTTTTTTCTGCTCCTCCAGCCTTCCCTCTTGCTTCCCCTAGTCCCTTATTTCACTATTTTATTCACTCTTCAAGTAAAATAACAGGTATAAAGTTTTCATGATGGTGTTCAAAGGTGCACAGCTGTTTCATATTACCAAAAGGACACAATTTTGAAGATCATTTGAGCAACTTATAAATCTAAGGCCCACTTTTTAAAATTACTCCTGCTCTTTGAAAGTCAATGTTGTAGTGCCTTTCCATAGGAAATAATAGCCTTCAAACAGTTTGTCCAATGCAACAAATGGAAAATAAAAGAGTTTTCTTTAATGAAAAGCTTCTGAATGATGACCACACTTAGGGGAATACAGATGACATTGAAAACTGACTCTCAGGGTATTTCAGTGGTTTTGCAGACAAATATGTTTTTACAGAAATAGATCCTACTGTGACCTTAGTTTGATTTGATATAAATCAACATGAGCCGGCAGTGTGCACATGCAGCCCAGACAGCCAACCATGTGCTGGGCTGCAGCAAGAGAAGTGCGGCCAGCAGGGCAAGGGAGGTGATTCTCCCCCTTTACTCTGCTCTCGTCAGACCCCACTTGGAGTACTGTGTGCAGTTCTGGAGCCCCCAATACAAGAAGGACATGGAACTGCTGGAGCAGGTCCAGAGGAGAGCCACGAAGATGATCAGAGGGCTGCAGCACCTTGCTATGAGGACAGGCTGAGAGAGTTGGGGCTCTTCAGCCTGGAGAGGAGAAGGCTTTGAGGAGACCTTATAGTGGCTTTCCAGTATCTGAAGGGAGCCTACAGGAAGGCTGGGGAGGGACTCTTTAGACAGTCTAGTAATGTTAGGATGAGGGGGAATGGGTTTAAGCTGGAAGAGGGGAGATTCCGACTGGATGTTAGGAGGAAGTTCTTTACAGTGAGGGTGGTAAGACACTGGCACAGGTTGCCCAGGGAGGTTGTGGATGCTTCCTCCCTGGAGGCATTTAAGGCCAGGCTGGATGAGGCCTTGAGCAGCCTGCTCTAGTGGGAGGTGTCCCTGCCTATGGCAGGGGGTTGGAGCTGGATGATCCTTGAGGTCCCTTCCAACCTAAACCATTCTATGATTCTATGATTCTATGAAATTGGATGAGATTTAGTCTTGAGAGGTTTCTACTGGCCTCACTGAATTTACACCAGGGATAAAGACTGCCCAAGTTATTTCAGTGTGACTACGTGAAATAACTGCTTTCTATGAAAACTTCCATTCTGCATACCTACAGAATGCTCTGTAATACTAATAACAACATGAGGCACTGAATGTTTTCATCTCCAATCACTTTTCAAACATTATCCAATAAGAGGAACTTTGAAATCTTTGGGAAAGGATGGTTGATGAAGAAACAGAAATTTCTTGGAGGAAAAGGTGCATTTTGTTGTACATTAAATGAGCTTTTATAAACAGTATTTTTCAACTGATAAAAGACTGCAAGAAGAAAGTATCTCAGTGCATCTAAGTTTCATTACTGCAATATACTGCAAGGATAAAATACATCTAGCAAAGGGTGCTGTGTATCTTCCTGACAACAGAGTTGTTTGAGGCTGTAAGATATTAAGGCATATACCCCTGTGTCTGCAACATGTGTAAGCTTTTATTCACCTCCTTTTTCACCTGAGGCACTCACCTTGCTACCCTTCAAGTCAGTCAATGTGTCTGCTTTCATCAATCTCTGAAGACTCCTGGCACTTCCAAGCATCTAAGGGAACTTAGGTTCCTAAGAGCAACAATTCTGAATCCCACCTGATTTAGGGATCCAAACTAGATGACACAGATGTCTGCTCTCCTCTGAGGGCAACTGCTCCTCTGTTTGAAGTTATGGACTTATGGACTGTCCTGAAACCTTTGTGGAAAAAATTGCTGTGCACTGGGACTAAAAGCTGTTCTAAACTCTTTGTAAGGGAACAGTAGAGTTGACGGAAAACCATTCATGTACAGTCAGAAAATATCAACATGGAAAAAGAATAATGGCATAATAGTCAATCAATATTTAATTCATTGTCCAAACAGCAACAAACCCTATAAAATCTGTACTGCACTTGTCAGATTTAAATGGGAAATGTGAAGATAAATACCTGCTCAATCAAAGAAAGGAAAAAAAAAGTCCACCCTAAAGGAAGTATTGCTTTAAGCTTAGAGTAAAATATTTAGCTTGCAAAGCTTTTCAATCTCGTAAAACTAAGGATTGGCAAATATCAAAATCGACTGATGCTATACATAGAAAAGATTTGAGAGAAAAAGGCTGTCTATAGTAGCTGGAAGAGAAGTTGCAAAAATGCCTCATGAACTCCAGCATACACAATTTTTAGTTCTGTTTGACCACATAAATCTTGCTCAATAACACAGAATTCTCTAATACTCCTTACCATACCTCAATGGAGGGCTGGTAGCATAAGGCTGTATTTTTCCCATTTTTTCCCATCTTCATCACACTGAATTCCTGTAGCTGACATTTACCTTTTAACAGTTTTCCCATAAGGAAAGGGAGCTACTTTACCAATCTACCTTTTCCCCAGACACACAGAGAAAAGTTGCAATAGATATGTCTTATTATCATTATCAATCTAATTAGCTTCACCCTCCCCCATAGCTGAGATCTTGCAACAAATACATGACATGGAACTTCAATGAGAAGAGAGTGTAATCGTTACAGAGACTATATTAAAAAAGGAACTTCATTTAAAAGGCTAATACACTGCATTAAGCTCAGAAGCTGAACCCTGATCTAAATTCTGGGCTCAATACATCCATTTGTCTAATTTTCTTGCTTCTGAAATTAAGCATTATATAAATGTGTCATAGTGCTCCAGTTGTTCATCCTTTAAGAAATGAAAAGCACTGATTCCCATTCTGCATACTTAAAGAAAAATAAATTGCAACTGAGAGATACAGGGCTGAGTGAAATTGGATTCAGTGTTTATGTAAAGTGGGCCTCCTTTTACTGCAATATGAGCAGCGTTAGGATACAGTCTATGTGATCCCCATCTTCTTCAGTACACAAGATGAGGAAAACATAGCACTTGCTTAGTTTATTTCTGGCGGTATAAACTTAGTTTGCTCCATTAGATTATACATCTTAATAGGGACTTTCTCCATTGCATGTTTCAGGATACTACTAAAAGCTATTATCCAAGTGGAAAAAAAAAAAAGAAAAAAAAAAAAAGGTACTTTTTTTCTGTAACTTTAAATATCTACAAAGCCTGCTCTAACCACAGTCACTGCTGTCACAGAATCAGTTTGTCAGTTCTTAGGCACGCAGTTTCACAGGGTCTTCTACAAAGCAGAAAAGCTTTACAACATTTGGAAAAAACACCACAGATTTCAATTAGCACTGTCAAGCTTTACCACACTTAGCTACTAAACCTCTTTCCACCTATACAAGCAATAGTGCTTTTTATTCAGGACCTTCAAGGCCATGTAATGAGCTGCGCAGTGACGGTGTTCAGGAAGCAAGAAGAGTCATCTTTCAACATGGAACATAGAATAGACACATAGAATCAACCAGGTTGGAAGAGACCTCCAAGATCATCCTACCTATCACCCAGCCCTATCCAGTCGACTAGACCATGGCACTAAATGCTCAAAGTAGCTCTTTCACTGATACTGGTGCAGTTTTTAGGGTTGCAGGGAGAGTGAAAAATTGGACCCATAAGGTAGAAACTGCTGTCTGCATCTTTACTCCTCGTTTCTGCCTTAGTCCCTCCACTGCCAAGGAATTCCTCTTGTCTGTAAGGCATGCAATGAAGACTCCCTGCTCCTACATCTCTCACTGTATTGTATGGAGACAGACAGTTCTCTCTTTTCAAGAACTTTCAGAGGCCTTTATTGAAATGCATCACTTCAACATTTCATGTTTTTAAATCACTTTCAAGAGTATAACCTATACTTCTTGGGGCACTAAACATAGGAAATACTGCTTTATCACCTCTTACCTTGACTCTAGTAATCAAAGCTCTGCAGATATATTACAGTAGTTCATATAATCTGAAGTGAACAGGTCTTGTTTAAATACAAAAGCACAGAGGTACAGTTACTGGCAATAGTGTCAGTATCTCCTGATTCTTGGTCACTCCACAGAGCTGCAGGGGAATCTTCTGGCTTCTCAGTTTGCCTTTGGCTCTTCTGGCAGTGTTTCACTTACCTACACTGACATTTGGAAACTCTGGTTTCCAGCAAAGACATTTAATTGTAGAGCAGCCGTGAAACTGCGTAAGGTAAAAATAGAAAAGTTCTTGTGTGGGAGTAAATAAAAAAATCCTGCCAGTATGTAGTTCTTTAGGGGTGATTAGAGTTAAATAAAAGAAGACCACAAAGCCAGTTCAAAAACAGAATCCTAGTTTTCTTTACTGCTCAACTGTTAGCTCTTACCATGGTCTTTTCTGCTTGTTTCTTTGAGTTATTTCAGTAGATTTTCCACCAGCACAAACGTGAATGTGATCTAGGGATCATTTACTCCAAAAAACACTTTGGCTCCTATCAGTTTTTTCGGTTTCCCAGCATTATTTTATCTCACTCACGTCCTTTCATATCCCAAGGCATCAAAAGCATGCACTCTGTTTCGTACTACCAGAATAATTTGGCAGTCAGAGAACTCACAGTATTTCAGATACTTTGAGCTGAAAAAATAAAATTCAAAAAGGGCATAAAAGCACTTCTCCTTCATCTATCATTTTACTTCCACAGGTTGTAGGTTATCTAAAAATATGAGAAAGGACAAAAGAAAAACAGAAGTTCCCAAATGCCAAGGATTTTGGAGCACCTGAACACTAGGAGGTAATAAAGAGACCAACTGAGTAGTTCTACCAGACAGTGAAGATGCTGAGCTGCTAATGGAGGACACTAAGCAGGCCACCCCTCTTCATTACACTGTATTTATTACACTGCAGAACCAAAGGCAGTGCACAGAAGGAAATGTGAGAAACCCCAGCTGTGTACAAAGATAGTTCACTTGTGGAGTTCATAAAAGCCAGTGGGATTCTTTGTCAGTGCATTTGTGCAAATCTTTCCAAGATTGCTTAAAAAAATGAGTAATTTTTGCTGTCAGATGTTAGCTCACTATTTTCAGAGCCTTCAAGCAGGTATCCAAAAGAAGTTTCTGTTGTTCTCTAGAAAGACCAGGAGATGTAGCAGCAGCATGCTCTTCTTTGGAGCCCCTATTTTGTTCCCTTCCATCCTAGACTTTCACCCATTCCTCTTTTACCAACAATGATTCCTATAAAACACCTTCTAAAAATTCCTAAAAAAAAATCTTTAGTAAAAAGAAATCATCACAATTTTACAGTTCCTATCATTAATTTTATTCCCTGGGAATATCTTCTGTGTCCTGTAATTAGATTTCCTCCTGGGTTTATATTTAAAAGCAAATAAAAAAATTACTTAGAAATAGATGCCCTCTGTCCCAGTGGCTATTTGTAGAATGGCAGATCCAACCTTGCCAGAGAACTGAGCAAAGAGAAGACAGTCTGCAGGAGCAGAAAAGGCAGCACTCTGGAAAATATCTGCTTCCTCCTAAATTGCCTAGCAAAAGACCCAAGACCCACCATGACATGCAGCCACAACACAGCACTCACTGATAAAGGGGTAAAAGTCTATGCCAACTAAATGTAGACATGGATTCAAAGTGTCTTCGTTAGGGTTGTAGGTGTTCCTGTAGTCTATGGAAATTCGTGATAGTTTGAAGCTACAATGTTTTGGTCAGAAGAACTACTAGATCATAGGCTGTGAAATGAAAACAATGGTGATGTCTACTTCCCTCATAGTCTCACTGAGATGTATTAGAATAAAAAGCAAAACATAGATAAAGTCACTTGGCTCTGGGCTTTGCTCTTTGCTCTTCACCTGCTGGGGAGCTCAGGGCTGCTGGCTGAACTCCATCTTACTCGCTAACCTCACCCTCCATTTGCTTTGGCTGATTCACTTTGCTTCTTAATCTTCCTGGCCGAACCTCCATTCTTCCTTGGGACTGGGGTAAGGTTGAGAGGGGTAGGGGGAAGGTGAGGAGATGGTTGAGAGCCCCTCCTGGGGATTCAGGTTTCTGGGAGGGGAGCTGTGTTTCTGTATTACCTTTTTACCTTGTATATTTCTGTATCTAACTGTATCTACTGTAAATATCTGCTTGTACATTGTGCTAGCTGTAAATATAAGCTTCATTCAAATTTCCAGAGCCAGCTGAGTCTAGTCTGGGTGATTTCTAAAGTGTGGGGGGGTGGGGGACACCCAAACCACCACAAAATTAAAACAAAACCCAAAAATTAACTTCAAAACACTTCAAAAGGATGATTCAGGTTATGTAAGATTTAATTTTCTGAAACTATACATTTGTCTCCACTGCTTAAGAAGGAACAATGTCCTAAATAAAGTCTGCCAGTCGAGTGATAAAGTTAAATGAGGTGAATGTGGGCCAAAATTCCCATCAGCATTAAGCACTTATGGGCCAATATTTTAACTGATTATCTTTATGAACTGAGGTACTGGAATATATTGAAGTATCAGCTCGGTACAAAGGAGCATATATATCTCAGGGCCTCCCAGACTTCTTTCCTAGGAAGTCTAGATGTTTTCTGCTGCTGCCTAGAAAAAGCAGTCAAAGTTTTCCCAAAGTAAATAACTGCAGAGAGCAGAGGCAGAGAATAACAGAGGCAATAGTTTCATAATTGCAACAGAAGGCTGCTGAATTACATAAATGAAAGCTGATTTTCACAAAAATAAACAACTGTGAAAAGATTCCTGTATCAAAAACTGATGAATGTTTTATTCTTCCCCTGTGCTCAGCACTAGTCAGGCCACACCTTGAGTACTGTGTTCCGTTCTGGGCTCCTCAATTCAAGAGAGATGTTGAGGTGCTGGAACGTGTCCAGAGAAGGGCAACAAGGCTGGTGAGGGGCCTGGAACACAAACCCTATGAGGAGAGGCTGACGGAGCTGGGGTTGTTTAGCCTGGAAAAGAGGAGGCTCAGGGCAGACCTCATTGCTGTCTACAACTACCTGAAGTGAGGCTGTAGCCAGGTAGGGGTTGGTCTCTTCTCCCAGACAACCAGCAACAGAACAAGGGGACACAGCCGCAAGTTGTGCTGAGGGAAGTATAGGCTGGATGTTAGGAGGAAGTTCTTGACAGAGAGAGTGATTGGCATTGGAATGGGCTGCCCAGGGAGGTGGTGGAGTCACTGTCCCTGGAGGTGTTCAAGAAAAGCCTGGATGAGGCACTTAGTGCCATGGTCTAGTTGATTGGATAGGGCTGGGTACTAGGTTGGACTGGATGATCTTAGAGGTTGTTGATAGTTGATTCTATTCTATTCTGTTCTATTCTATTCTATTCTATTCTATTCTATTCTGTTCTGTTCTGTTCTACTCTGTCTACGTGCAACCACCACCTCAGTTTGACAGAGCTGCAAACCCTTTACTGTGCATAAAACTGAGCCACCGAAACATTTCCTCTTAAAGATAATTTTCCAGAAAAAAACAAAAATAGGGGGAAAAGTGTGCCAAAACCACACACATCCCTCAAAAAAATCAAATGAAAACCATCCAGAGTGATTACCTTAAAGTGGAAACAAACTAGGAAGAACAGTCTGGGAAAACAGATTTTGAACAGGTTAAGGACGCACTGCAGTGCAGTCACTTACTAACTTATAATTAAGCAACAAGCAAAAGGAGAATCTTCCTGAGCGAGAAGAGACCTGTTTACACCTTTTCTGCCTCACAGTCAGCTTTTGCTTGTGAATGTATAATTTTTTTGTGTTTCAATATTTACAAAAAGCCTGAAAAATTAAAAGACATCCCACCGTTACCAAAGACAACGTAATTATAAGGGTCAACTTGATAAGACATATAATCTTCAGAAACCTGCAGGTTTGCCTAATAAAATATTTATATCAGTCACTGTTGGACACCAAGTGAGAGCAATGGAAATGAATTCCTCAGGAGTAACTTTTCAGCACATGTGAAAATGTCAAAGAAATATCATATCTGGGAAGATTTTCAGAGGAAGCCAGTATTTTTCTCTTTTCCTTTCATACTTGACATAATTGCAAACTAAATTAGCACTCTCTTTGAGACATATTGATTTATTTCTTCTACTGTCAAATGATTTTTGTTTGTATACTCCACATATTTGCAGTTGATCATAAATTTATATAAAACAAGCCAATCTCTACCAAATTAAGATCCATATTTCAGCTGCAAAGTGCACAGTGGATAATATTTTTATGCAACTATGGGGCAGATGCAATAGAAATAGAATAACAGGATCATATCTTTAAGCTTTACATTTTAGTGAAATAAGGATATCAGGGAGTGACAGGACTGGGGGGAGTGGAGCAAAGTTGGAGGTGGGGAGATTCAGACTGGACATGAGGAAGAAGTTCTTCACCATGAGAGTGGTGAGACCCAGGAATGGGTTGCCCAGGGAGGTTGTGGATGCTTCCTCCCTGGAGGTGTTTAAGGGCAGGCTGGATGAGGCTGTGGCCAGCCTGATCTAAGGTAGGGTGTCCCTGCCCATGACAAGAGGGTTGGAACTAGATGATCCTTGTGGTCCCTTTCAACCCTGACTGATTCTGTGATTCTAATATGGATCTCCCTCTCTAGACATTCAAAACCCACCTGCATGGCTTCCCGTGTGACTCTATTCTAGGTGATAATGCTCTGGTAAGCAGGGGCTGGACTAGATGATCTTTCAAGGTCCCTTCCAACCCCTAACATTCTGTGATTCTGTGATCTACTTCAAATGCAGATTTTCTTTTTTTAATTTAACTGTATACACCTATCTTTAAAATATCTTGAGATTAACTCATCAAAACTGGAAATGCTAATAAAGAGATGAAAGGATAGAAAGAAAAATTGAGAGACTAGTCAAAAAACATGGGAGGAAAGAAACAGGGTCATAGGGTCTTTAAGTATGAACCTGAGAGCAAACCACTCTTGGGAAAAGGCAAGGAAGAAATAAATCAAATAACTGTGAATCTAGTCAGAGGTTGGTTTTAAAAGATATATCATGGGAGCCAAACCTCAAGCTGCAAAACTGCATTGAAAACACTTGCTGCAGTATCTAGACTAGCAACAATTGCTTTCCTACAGTATTACTGTGGCACTGAAGGAATCAGGAGCTTCTGCCTCCTCGTTTCATTTGAAGTGTGTTAGCAGAAACCAAATTTTGGAGTCTATTTTTGAAAATCAGACATACAAGATGCATATTGGAAGCAGGTATGAAGAAATTGATGAAAGAAAGAGTTGATAGCTTATTGCAAAGTGGTGCAATAAAACACATTTAAAACCAAAGTTGAGTTTATGAGGATTTTAAAGGATGAGGGCAGGACCTTGGTTCTCATACGAGATAGATGCAGACTCAAAGCAGGTAGAATAATGAATGATGAATGATAAAAAGACATTACCCTCAGCAGACATTTCTGGATGATCTAAACAGAAGCAAAGGAGGTGCCTGGATGAATAGACAAGGATTTCGCAGGTGGGAGGCTGAAGAACGACACAAGCTTTCCACCTGGATTGGAATACTGGCAATGATGTCATTCATTCATTGGCAAGGGATGTTAGAGGCAAAATCATATAAATCTTCACACTCCCTCTTTGATATGTTTGTGTGTTATTAAGACATTTCATTCTAGAGTAGCACAGCCCCATTAACATCCAGGCACAAATCATTGCAGAAGTCTCTTTTGTAACTTCTGTTTTCTGCTGAGACAAAAGGGAAAAAGCAATCGTTGATGAGAGAAGAGAGAATCAGCCAGCTTGAAGTCTAACAAGTGTCACTGCTGAGCCTCTTTCTAGGTGGCAGGAATTATAGTGCACTTCTCTTCTGGTATGTTTCAAAATATAATTGCAAATTAATTACTCTGTGACAATAAACAAACAGCTACAGCACACAGCATATTTACTGTACAGATCTTTATTCCAGCTCTCTAGTACTCCAAACAGGTGTTCAGTGTTACCTACAGCTAGAATTGGGGCTACAAATCAGCGTGAGATTCATCAAAACGGATCCCTGCCACTTCACACTATTACGCCAGCAGATATAATTCATACTGCTCAGCAGTGGAAGCTTTATATGCACCTTCCCCCCAGCCTCTTTCTCCCTCCTTGCAAAAATGTCAAGAGAGACAGAGAGAGAATATCGAAGGAGATCCTGAGTGTCAATGAAATATCCCACGGTGCTGAAGACAGAGAAAACATTGGCAAGCTGCTTTAATAAGGGAACTCGGTCATGAAATATCCAGTCTCAAAAAAGAGGGAGCAAAACAGGGGGGCAGGTGGGGGAGTGGTTGGAGGGAAGGGAGCAGATAGGAGGAAAAAGAAAATTTATATACTGGCTACAAGATTTAGGCATAAATACTTGAGAATTGTGTAATGATCCTTAAGGCTTTTATCTGGAGCTGGGGCTGAACCAGTTCAAGATTCAGAAATTCATCATAAAGAAGTCATAGGACATGCCAGAGAGCTCTTTAAGGACATATTATATTTTAGGCTATATTATGTAAACAGTAGTGTATTTTATTTAAACAAATGACTGAGACACAGTCAGGTTGTGCTTGTTTAGATCCATATATATGGATTTATATTCCACGCTGATTTACATGTGCTACTCAGGCAAGTTTCACCTACAGAAAGCCTATATATGGGCCCAAAATAGAAAAAGGAATCCAGATTTTTCTTGTTGCTGCCAGGAACTCTTTCATGACTTTTCCAACCCTGTGATTCAGATGCTTCCTGAAATACTTGATCTGCTACGGCAAATCATTTTCTGTTTGGTGCTTGACTTTTGGTCCCTGTCTATCTCAGCTATACTAGTTCAATGGCTGGAGTGTTTCATGCCCACAGAAGACACAGTGAAAAGATTTCTCATGGAAACTGGTGAGATATTAATTGCTTTTAGGAAGGCTGTGGTATAGGACCACGTCAAGTCAGACACTCCTGCTATCAGGAATTGAGAAGGATGTGAGCTGGCATCCATCTCTAGAAGTATGGTTCTCAACAAGCTTTGGGACTCTCACCGGTCTGATGCCAACCTTAGAGATGCTATGGAGACTGTGTTGCCTCTACTACCACTTTCTCGCGAAGAACAAAAGTGGTCATGGTCCAGGTTGTATTTGTCTCAACACCACTGTAGCATAGCCCCTCCTTTCCATCAGCCATAAAGACCACTTTCATCCTAGTCTAAGACTATTTCAATTTTGCAAAAGTGACATTGCAAGTTCAAGTCATTCACAGAATCACAGAACCACAGAAACATTCTGGTTGGAAAAGACCCTCAGGATCACCAAGTCCAACCGACTCTACAAGGTTCAACCCTAAACCACATCCCTGAGTATTGCATCCAATACTGGATGGTTGCTGACTCAACCATCTCCCTGAGCAGCCCACTGCAATGCCTGAATGCTCTTTACATCATTCCTAATATCCAGTCTAAATCTACCCAGTTGCAACTTGAGGCCATTCCCTCTTGTTCTATCATGAATCACCTGTGAGAAGAGACCAGCACCAATCTCTCCACAGTGTTCTTTCAGGTAGCTGTAGACAGTGATGAGGTCTCCCCTCAGCCTGCTCTTTTTCAAGTAAACAGCCTCAGCTTCTTCAGTCACTCCTCATAAGATTTATTCTCCAGGCCCTTCACCAGCTTTGTTGCCCTCCTCTGCACTCACCCCAGCACCTCCCACATCCCTCTTGTACTGAGGTGTCCAAAACTCAACACAATACTGATCCCTGCAGCCCTATAATATTGCTATCATGTACATACAGCTAAGACTGTCCAGGGAGTAGCTGGACTACTTTCATTTGCCCTAGTTATCCTCTGCAATCCTATTCTGGTATCATTCCTGTCCAGCACAGAGATACAAGACACAACAACAAAGGAGCAGCCTTCCAGCTCCTTGCAAAAACACCAAGAAAGACAGAGTGAAAGCAGACCCTGGATGTCAGCAAAACAGCCAGGGCTTCCAAAAACAGGGAAACAGTGACAAACTGTTCTGTTCCAGGGCCATATGCCCTCAACTGTACATCTTTGCAAATCAAGGTGCCTTCAGTTTTACCAATAGTAATTTAATGCATAGACAGAAGCTGTGATTGGGACAAATAAGAATTTTTGATCTGCATGCAGAAAAGAGAGTAATGCTTTTCTTTTAGACTCATTGCCACTAGCCTTGGATTCGCCAGTTTACATTTAGTAAAATGTGTTGTACGCAGCTACTCTTTAAGAACTGCACCTTAAAGTGAGCTTAATGCTGATGTGTCATGTTATGGGCATACTTTACAAATAATTCCCATCTGATTGTGTCTTATTCTGCAATATCATCTCTATATAGCACTGTTGTTTGCAGGCTGATGGAGAGGTTTGATCCAAAACATTCAAATTTGCATTCCTAAATTTAAGACCCTTAATCTATATTTAAAGCACCTGGAATTAAATGGCTTGATTTTCAGATGTGCTGAGCACTCGGAGGTGGAGCAAGCATTAACATATGTACAGTAAACTAGTTGCAACCACAGTGTTGATGTGGAGACTGCTGCGTTCCTACCATACGTCACAGAGATGGTACCAGTCTTGGAGAGATTAACGGCAGCTAGAGGAATAAAAGAGGGTACTTGCCTACCTCCCACCCTCTCCCAATAATCCATCCCTTGACAAAGACAGAAGGAAATTTATAGTGTTTCCAGTCTATGCTGTGATATTCCTGCCTACACTGTAGGCAGGAATATCACTGTTTTACCAGCTTTGGTTCTTCTCTGTTAGTGGCTTGTGTTTGACTTTCTACATCCAGTGAAGTACAACTGTGCCAAGTGAGCCACGGTTCCTCAGTGGCACACTCTAGTCATTGCAGCAAGTAATCCGCAAGAAACTTTGCCTGTGTTCTCAAGTATAGAGAGATCAAATCCTCATTTTAATATCAATACTCTCAGCAATTCTGAAGTAATACATGAATGCTTCCTAATCTATAAAGAAAGATTTTATTTTTCCTCAACTAACATGCTTTGAGGGTTCGTGAGTTTACTACTTAGGCTCTCAGCTGGCATCTACATCAATATAATTGCATGGGTTTGTGCATCAGTGGATATAATACCAGGAAGATCAAATACTTCCAAATTTACTCTAGCTCTATGATCTACTTAATAGCAAAAAAAGTAATGACAGCTAGAAGTGCATATCCTTCTTTATGAGATGAAAAGTGTTCCAAGATACAATGTGGAGAGTTGTGTTAAAACTAGCTACAGAGAAAGGTGAAATCCCTTCATAGTATCATAGTACCATAGTATCGTCAGGGTTGGAAGAGACCTCACAGATCATCAAGTCCAACCCTTCACCACAGAGCTTAAGGCTAGACCATGGCACCAAGTGCCACGTCCAATCTTGCCTTGAACAGCCCCAGGGACGGTGACTCCACCACCTCCCTGGGCAGCCCATTCCAGTGTCCAATGACTCTCTCAGTGAAGAACTTTCTCCTCACCTCAAGCCTAAACTTCCCCCAGCGCAGCCTGAGGCTGTGTCCTCTCGTTCTGGTGCTGGCCACCTGAGAGAAGAGAGCAACCTCCCCCTGGCCACAACCACCCCTCAGGTAGTTGTAGACAGCAATAAGGCCACCCCTGAGCCTCCTCTTCTCCAGGCTAAACAATCCCAGCTCCCTCAGCCTCTCCTCGTAGGGCCTGTGCTCGAGGCCTCTCACCAGCCTCGTCGCCCTTCTCTGGACACGCTCAAGGATTACAATGTCCCTTCTAAACTGGGGGGCCCTTCTAAACTGGGGGGCCACTTCAGTCCTTTAAGAACTTGTTCATCCTTACCTGTCACTATTTGGTTTAAAAATGGTTGAATATTTGACATACATGAGCATCAAAATGAAATTTGTGAATTTCACCACAACTGTTGCTTGCAAATTGTTTAAGAAGGAAAACAATTACACACATAATCATATAATCTTTTTCCTCCTGTGTGGTTACGCACTTGGCTGTGCAAGTCTAGAAGATAAGGCACCAAAGGTTCAACCAGGTCCTGACTAAAATAATAATTTTTAAAAAGAGGGAGAGATTAAAGGAATGCTCATAAATTAAATCAGTGTATGATTATGATTTGAACAAAAAGTAATAGTTCCCTACTCTTCTGGGATTTTTTTTTCTCTTCAGAAGGAAAAAAAAAAACATCTCTTGCATCTCAAAAAATAAGATACTCAGCTTCTTCAAATGTATTAAAGCCAAGAAAAAAGTTTAACTATTCATTTCAATTAGATTCTACAGTGAGGAATAAGTTGTAGTGTCTGGAGTTATGCAGTCGTCGGTTCTTGAGTGGGAAGCAGAAATAAATGAAGTTTCAGAATAAAATGTTCATCACAACTATCTCGAGCTTGACACAAGAAAAGCTGCTTCTCCTATTACTGCAAGTCAATACATAGCAGTACAATATGCATCTTCCATTTTCCCCTATTTCACGCTAGATTTGTCTGATAGATGAGTGTACTTAAGTAAATAGCACATGCAATTTTAATAGGACAGGTGCTCTGAATGTACAGGGAAGGTCATTCCTATTATTTCAATTAACAGCATAAGCTACAAAAACACATGAGGGTGAATTAATTTAAAGCTTCAATTTAATGCTACTAGTAAGGACATCCTCAGGCCTCTTGGTTGTCTTGACAACTCCTGCATCCCAGACTGCAGAAGCCAATCTCTGCTGTTCCTCTTCTCAGCATACAAACAGTTCAGATAGTACATTAGCAAAGAATATGATGCCCATGTAAATGTTGAAATATTTTTGTTGCCATAGAGATAAGAAGAATGGCAAAAATACAGGAGCACTTGACATACTCCAAGGCAGACTTTTAATTAAAAAAGCCTCAAATGACAATGCCAAGATGGCTCAACATACCATAGTGCTTTCATGCTAACCTACGGCGTACAAAATCTGAGTCCAAATAATATACTTGCTGCTGGGAGGTCTAATAATCATGGGTAAATGGTAAATGAAGAGATCTAGGATTTTCAAGAGGTGAAGTACTAATGATTTTTAAAAATTAACCAGTCTAAAAGATCACATTTTAAAGTGGTATAAAATTCATTACGATATATCTACAACTACCTGAAGGGAGGCTGTAGCCAGGTGGGGGTTGGTCTCTTCTCCTAGACAACCAGCAACAGAACAAGGGGACACAGTCTCAAGTTGTGCCGGGGGAGATATAGGNCATTTAAAATATGTCCTGAGAAATAAATGTGACAAATAATTATGAAAAAATCCAAACTAGAAAACAAGAGCAATTAAAGTCTGCTATAAATTATGTGGCTAGGCAACCTTTTATGCAGTGAGGATTAGTATGTCAGCTTCACATCTGGTTTAAATATATGCTCAGTTCCACACTTCCACTTGTAAACTTACTCCTGAGCAGAAGTTGTGCCAAAGTCAAGTGAGTCACAGCAAAAAATCTGTTCAGCATCTATGTTTTGAACATGCTAGGAATAACTGAATCTCAGCATGCTTTTACTCAACGAGACAAAAATCCAGGCCTGATAATGTGTGATAAATTATCATTCTATTCAGTGACTTCTTGTGGTCTTCTTCAGCTCTGCTAGCACCTTTTAAATATCTGACTTTACAGGCAAAGTAAAAGTGGGGAACAGGACTGCTCTGAAGAATTCCCAGCAAAATGAGAAGCATTTTGACAAGTGATTAATAGACACGGAATCCCAAGGGATCAGAAAAGTATATGGTTAATTAATTCTGCTGCCATTTTGTATAGAGTCATTTGACTTCAAACTTGCCATAGAGATGTCTTATTTACACCAAAGACAAGGAAACGTTGGCCTGAATCCAAATATATATTTCATACACTTAGTGTAAGACTGATAAGTGGAACTCAGTTCTAGGTGAAATGCAAAGTTTTACCTTACAGCTTATTTTAGCAGCCCTCATTCATTGAATTTGGATTTTTTTCTCTGTCTCCTAAAGTTTGCAGATAGGTTTATGTTCTAAATTCTGATCTGCATAGCTTATGAAGCACATATGATAAAATGTCTTCATGCACAGGTCTATTACTGCTAAGATTAATGCTGAATTTGTTTTCCTTCCCAATATCATTGCAAAACAACTGTCAAAAATTTCACCAAGACAACCTTCCCAAAATATCCTCTCCGTTGACAGGTACCTCACAAATACCTGCTTCATAATCTAACAAGTACCTGCTTCATAAATTCGTACACAGTGTGCCTCAGAACCTTGGATGAATCACAGATTTCTGTAAGAATCACTTGGCCAGACTGACTGTTTCACCTCAGAAAAAGGTATTTTGTGTCATGATAGCTCTGTGTTACATGCATACATGTAAATAGATCTAAAAATCTGCTTGTATAACCACATCTGTTTGAAAAGTACTAGGTGTTTGTCCAGGATTTTGCATATAAAATATTGCTAGATTTTATTTACTGGATAACTGAAATAAGCCAAAAAGTGAAGGAAATCTGTTTATGGACACGTTTCTGTCAGGAAAAAGAAAACTAACACCCAAATTAGGAAACAGAGAGGTTGGAATACAGATTCACTTGTTGCTATATGGGGAGCTAGAGGTCTCCAGCTGAGGTTTGCAGGCAGATTGAACTGACAAGGCTGAGGTGGTTGCTGCCTGCCTCCTACCAAACTCAGCCCCACATGACAGTCAAGCCCAGTGCAGTTTGGTAGTAAGACTCCCCTGATTTCGTGCCCAGAACATGAAAGGAGAAGCAAGTACTTCAGGAATGCCAGTACAAAGGCTCACAGCCTCTTCCCTGGCACAAGCACTAGTCTGTCCCCAGTGACTCAGACTTGTCTGTGTGAACTTGCAGTCAAGAGACAGATGAAATGTTTTCACCTTTGAAATTAGAAAGTATCATTTCCATTTGAGTGTAAACATTACTAATTAGCTATACCCATTCATACACTACACCAAGGTAGCTTTCAGTTAATATATGTGACTAGTTCACTGTCTTCAGTCTTCTGTGTCTGGGGTGAACTTCTGGCTGCCTTTCTCACTGTCTGAGGCTGCCAGAATCAGGTAAGGTAATCAGTTTAAAAGATCCCAACCTCAGAGGCGCTTGGACCTCTGGGCAACGCTCTCACAGACTCAACATCTCAACATCCCTGTTGCCCTCATGGAGACTGAGCTTTTGAACCTTCAGGGCACCCTGGAAGCCGAAGCAATCCCTAGTACTTTTGTCCAGAGGTGATGTCAAGAGCAAAATGTATTTTCCTAATCAGTATTCCTTCCTAAAACCCATAGAAAGTCTTAGTGACAGCTAAGTGGTCAGTATATGAACTTATTTTCCTTTGGTATGTTCAGTATGCCTAGGCAGGAAACAGCCAGGTGCCTAAGGAACACAAGGAGGTTAATTTCTTTCTGTAACTCCTAATTCAATCAGCTCAATACACGATTTTCTTTTCGTTTATCTCTGCTGCAGCAAGGGGATTGGCTCTTTTCACGTGGAAGGAAAGATCTCTCGGCTCTGAATAAGTCAAGGATCAAGGCAATGCTTTTTATGCCCCAGGGAGAGAAGAAAATCACAGTAGTGGCAATGGCAAACTGTCTCTGAACTTTCTTAAAGTAGCAAGTAAATGGTGTTGCTGAACTTTTTCTGTTGCCAGAGTACCTGATCCAGGTTGGCGCAGAGAAGTACGATCAAAGAATCACAAAAGCAGACTTGCACAGGAAAATATAATTCCAATTGAATGACAGACTTTGTTAGGGAAATGTGGATTGTTTTGATTCAGAAAAAGACTACACATTTTAGTGATTCTTGATAAAAGTACATTGATCCCACAAGCTGTGGGACAGATATTCTAGAAATTTGCTTCCCAGACTCCTATCTAGAAAGCTCAGGCTGGAGCTGGGGGGGGTGGCAGGGCTTTGTGACTACGAGCTTTCCAGGAATATGCCCTCACTTTATGACCATCTCAAAGAAGCAATTTGATGTCAGAAGAAAGACAAAAAATGTTCTCAGATTTTTTTTTCCCTCTCTGTATATTTCTTTACCAAAGGATTTCTAGCATTGTCAATTACCTATTGTCATTTATGTCATAAAGGAAAAGATGCATACTCTCTCCTAGATATCCTGTTTGCTGTTCATCTCTACTGCCATTCCCATGGGCAATTCACATGGTTATCTTTCGCTGACTGCCATCTTCCAAAATCCTGTGCGCTTGGATAAGCCATTTTCTGGAATAAAGCTTCAGCATAGAAAATGCTGTCTTGATCTTTTAACAATTCCCTCTGTCAAGTGCATTCAGATATTAGCTTCAATTTACGATTTTTGGCTTTGATTGTTGCAGTCAAATCCTTGAGTTAAGACTCACAATATCTGCCAGATACATCAGTTGTTATGTAGTACATTCAAGGAATTCCTGTTAACCGTACTTCCAATCCTGATTTATAACATCTGGCCTACAATTTTACTATTGAACACTTAGATGTATACAAATATGGGAAAGAAGATTTACAGAAGCCCGAGCCATGTTTATGTTGCACTTCTACAAATTAACATGTAGGTTTTTAAATGAAGGACGCGGTGCCAGGTGAAAATGCTTAATGCATCTCTGAATATCCATTTTAGCTTGGCATTCACATGAAAAGCCACTTAGAGTCCTTACGCTCCAGTAATTCCCAATCAACTTACTGACAAAAAGGTGGGTTAACAGGTCTAATTGGTCTTCCCTTTTCAAATACCAGTAATCCAACGAACAGATTGTTCACAGTAATAATAATCAGTACGGTATTTATGACAAATCTCTCAGTATGTTTGTATTAAGAGAGTCTAAAAATTGTTAGAAAGGATGCAGGTAATGATAGGACAGTTAAAGTTAGTAATGAAATTGATTGCAAACTAGCTAGACTGTTTCTTCCTTATGTTTGGGTAGGAATTCAAATGAGAGATTTTTGGGGTAAATAACAGGTTAAGTTTACAAACCCCACAAGTGATGGCTTAAAAAACCTTCCTTGGAAGCCTTTCAGTAAACAGTTCCTGTGACAGAACACTCTCTGTCCATGCCAGAATTTAATCAAAAATAGTTTTGGTTCTTCCTTTAAATAAAGAAAGTGGATTCCAGAATATGTGAAGATCTAAAATGGTTATTTGAGTAAAGAAACTATGTACAAAACTCCTTACATAGAATCTAGTCTCTTCACACTCAAAAAACGTACTGAAAGTGATCAAGACATCAAAACCAAATCTACCACGCTGTAAACAGTGAAATTGCACACAGTAAGATGAAGTGAAGATGAGTAATAGCTTATTTGATTCAGAACACGATGGGTAATTCTTTTTTTATTGTGTTACTGAACTTTTAAAAAGAAAAAAAAACCACAAAGTGATCACATTTCCTCACTTATTTCTTAAAGCATAATCTGATGGTGTGAGAAGCAGATCGAAGATGCTCCCTGTTTTGTTTACAATGTAGATGGCAAAGCTCCATAATTAAATGCTTTCTTCTGCTATTAATATTTTGCTGCAAATGCAGCAAACTCCAAGTGTTCACCTACCCAGTTTCAAGTACTCAATAGCGATGTTTTGCTGTGATGCTTTTCCTGCCTTAGTGGTTCATTATTTTTTTCTTGGCCTCCACTACCTGTATTCATAGAATCATAGAATCATGATTCTATAATACACTACCTGTATTCTCACTCCTTTCAAAACTACTTTAAATCTCACCAGCATTCAAACTAATTATCTGTCTCGGCAGGTTGCAGTTAGAGCTAGGATGCTTTCATTACTTCGTAACGTCTTTGGTGCTTCTTACCTGTTTCTAACTCTCACTCATCTGTAAGCCCTTCAAATGGCAGGATTTGCAGGGACAGGAAATGTAGTTTAGTAGATCGATACAGCTGGGAAAAAAATAAGATGTTTCCAAGTCCCAGAGCCATTTTTCAGGCCATTTTGATCTATTAATATTCCTAATTTCTATTTTTTTCCCCACACATTTGCACTTTCTTCCTGTTTTTAATAAGTTGGACAAAATCAGAAAACTCTGAACTAAGTCATAGCCCTGTATTTCCCAGGTCAATCTATCATAAAATAGCTGCTTCTTTGCTGGAAATTTAGCCATGAAGCAAAAGCATCTCCTAGAAAATATTCCAACTATGGGCAGCACCTAAAGAATTGGCTGGTAGGAAATGGATGTGCAAACACAGTGGCAGCTTGCAAACAGAGTCCTGAAAACAGGGATCCTGCCGCCTGCAACAGAGGAACACAGGTTACAAATTAATGGTGTGTTGAGAAGAGTCTAAGAAAATGCAGGATAGCACACAGGGCCTGAATTTCAAAGGCAGAAAAGGATCAGTCCACTCAAAATCATTAGCAGCATTACTGAGAAGAAACTCCTCACTCGTAACATCCCCTATGCCTGCAAAGTACCAGGATCTGACAGTTTTATACTGCGGCTTGTTTCTAGTCAGACAAATTGGTTTATGTCAGTTAAAATGTCCTCTCTGATGACTTGGGATCAGAGTAAATAAGCTTTGCATTCAGAGGAATAATCCCTCTTCTCATTCTCCCCATAATAAAGCAACTCTAATAGCGTTTAATAAATGCCTATGGTGTCTCCCTGTGTTTGTTTTGTTTGTAATCTCTGATGACACACGGGAGGAATGAACGTCGGCCAGACCTTAACCTCCATTTCTCTTGACCTGTAGAATTCACAGGTGACTTGGCTGCTGATCCCAAATGGTACAGAAGCACACCATTGTGTGTCCTCATTCTACGGATGATTAGGTGAGAAAGAGAGGGAGAGAACGGAGACAATATGTGATGTCATGGTACTGCAAGTCTATTTGGGATGGTCAGATTGCTCACGAGAGGCACAGCCAATTCATTGTGCTGAACTTCTGTCACTCACGCAGGTTGTGAAGCAAAGTCTTATTATCTCCTGTGCCATGTGGCTAAGAGATGGCATGTTGCTCTCAGGAAGGGATTGTGCATATGCATAGTAAAATGGGTTTACAGTTACAGAGTACCTCTAGAGATAGAGCCCTCTGTAGATGATGTGCCAAAACACACTTCTAGAAAGAATAGAAGACTTGCAGCTGATACAATAGCTTGAGAAATTACTGTATTCGAGATCAAAATAAGCTGAACTGTGGAATGTCGAGGAAAAGAAAGCAGAGAAGGGCTGGGTTGCTGAGGACAGGAAAAATAAAGGCTTAATCATCCAGACAGATTGAAAACCACATCGTAAGCTGTCTCATGAATGCCTCAACATTGAACAACCTTGTAAGCAATGCTACCTTCATCCACAGTGCTGCCAGAGGAGGCAAAGTTTCGTGTCACCAATGCATACACGGCAGCTCTCTGGGTAATTTAGCAGGTGTTTGGGCATGCATGGTGAGGAGTGGTTTAAGGTGCCTTTCCAAACACCTTCAGTACAGGAGGAAGGTGTGCTTGCATTCCTTCTTCCACTTTGCCCCAAACTACCTTTTGTTGGATAACCACTTGTGCAACTGTGGAAATAACAGTCTAAGCCCACAAGCCTCTTCACCTCCCAGAGCCTAGGCTGGAGCAAGGCACTTTCATTCTCCTTTCTCTTTCAAACCCAGCATGTTTTGGCCTAATTTTCAGAGGTGACTGGTGCTTTTGATCGCTGCACCAATTTCCTAGAGGACAAATGCCCTGCAATTTCCAAAGAATAGGCTGGTTTAAATAACCTAATGCCTTTTGAAATTTTAGGCCACATGACTTGCCTAAATTGACACTTATGCAGGTGTGTGTGTGTACAGGGATGAGGGAGGAGGAACTCATGTATTTGTGAGAGGATGCATCAGTCCACTCCTGAAATGGAACATGAAAACTGTCCCATTAAAAATAGAGGACAGTTCATCCACCACTAAAAATAACCTTAGAATCATAGAATCATAGAATGGTTTAGGTTGGAAGGGACCTCAAGGATCATCCAGCTCCAACCCCCTGCCACAGGCAGGGACACCTCCCACTAGAGCAGCTCGCCCAAGGCCTCATCCAGCCTGACCTTAAACACCTCCAGGGAGGAAGCATCCAC
>WAAF01007976.1:186913-238845 GCA_013400475.1 Tricholaema leucomelas
TGCTGGTTGCCGCCAGTCACCTCTGCCTGGTTTTCCATTTGCTTTTGCAGAGCCTTCAGGAGGATCCGCTCCATGATCTTTCCAGGCACAGAAGTGAGACTGACTGGTCTGTAGTTTCCAGGGTCATCCTTTTTCCCCTTCTTGAAGATGGGTGTTATGTTCGCCCTTTTCCAGTCAGCAGGAACCTCACCGGTCTGCCATGACCTTAGTCCGCCTCTTCCTCGTGAAGCCACACAGGGGACCAGGAAAGCTGAGCTGGGGCAAGCTACATTATAAATAAGAAAACAGAACTTAAAAAGCAAAATATCCTGGTAAAAGTAAGGTCACAAAGAACAAAAAGTTCCTCAGGTGTGCTAGTTTGAAGCCAGCTAGGATATTTCAGTGAGAAGGATTAGATCATAGGCTGTGAAAGAGGAACAAATGGTGATGTCTACTTCACTCATAGGCTTGCTGAGATGTATAAGAACATATAAAGATAGATAAGGTATTCACACTTGTGGCACTGCCTGAGCTCTGGGCGTTTCTCTCTCTAACCTCAGTTGCCATCTCTCTGATTAATCCACTTGCTTCTTAACCCCCCTGGCCGACCCTCCATTCTTCCTTGGCAATGTCTGGGGTAAGATAGGGGGGAGTGGGAGAAGGTGGAAGGGTGGTTGAGAGCCCCTCCTGGGGACTCAGGTTTCTGGGAGGGCTGATGTGTTTCTGTATCACCTTTCACCTTGTGTATTTCTGTATATAGCTGTATATACTGCAAATAGCTGCTTGTGCTAAGCTGTAAATATAAGCTTCATTCAAATTTCCAGAGCCAGTTGAGTCTAGTCTGGGTGACTTCCAAAGTGGGTGGGGGGGGACACCCAAACCACCACATCAGGTATCTCTGGAGAAATGCTGGAAACAATTTAAAGATAGCAATGGACCTCCTGTAACTGCACATAAAGGGATTTTACTTTATGGGTGAATGAAGCAAAATGGTTGGAGGAAAAGGACACGGAAGAGGAGAACTCAATATCGAGGCAGAAATTGTTGAATGCCTGAGATTTCTGACACACTGTCCATCACCAAGAAATTGGAAAAGAAAAAAAAAAGAAGAAATCATACATTTAACCAAACAGGATACATACTGCTGTTCTTCACAGACTAAGTATTAGCTGAATAGCATTTAAACAAAGCTCAGCTCAAGAATATTAATTTGATGTTTCCTATGCAAAATATAACAAACATCTTCAAATTTTCTATAAGGTCTTCACCCTCATCTTTACAAAATGTAGGAAAGAAGATAAATGAAGAAAGGCAAAGACTTCATTTCATCTTGTTTGCAAAAGCAGAAGAGACACTTTCCCTCAGATGTTGTCTCTGGTTAATGGAGTTTTTTTCTTTGTGAGTATTTGTGTTATGTCAAAATAATTAAAATAAAAAATCACATCTTTCCTCTTACCTTCCTCCTTATCGCTCCTCTTTGCAATCTAGGAAGATATATTTTAAAGACCTATAGTTTTCCTAGTTCTATTCAGCAGGGAAAAATAAGAACTATGTGTGTATCCAGAAAAGCTGATTCAAAGGCATTTGGATTAGTTCTCCTTATAAAGTGGGTCAATGTGAAAAAAACCAAACCAAAACAGGTACAAGCAAAAAATAAATGTAAATGTCCTCTGTAACTATGAATGCTTGAAGCATTATAAAAACAGCAAAGAAGCTCAAACAGCATGTGAGAGAATTTTTGTGAATATTGAAAACATTACAATTTTGCAAGGAAGGAAACCACAGGAAGTACTAACAGCAAAGTCATAAAATAACAGTCTAGTACGTCTCTTCACAGGTTGCCCAAAAATTCTCCTTTAATGTTTTAGAGGAAGAAGCTTTTAACAAGGACAAGTGCAGGGTTCTACACTTTGGCCACAACAACCCCAAGAAGCACTACAAGCTGGGGACAGAGTGGCTGGAGAGCAGCCAGGAAGAAAGGGACCTGGGGGTACTGGTGGATAGTAGGCTGAAGATGAGCCAGCAGTGTGCCCAGGTGGCCAAGAGGGCCAATGGCATCCTGGCCTGGATCAGGAACAGTGTGGCCAGTAGGACAAAGGAGGTTATTCTTCCCCTGTACTCAACACTGGTCAGGCCACACCTTGAGTACTGTGTCCAGTTTTGGGCTCCTCAATTCAAGAGAGATGTTGAGGTGCTGGAACGTGTCCAGAGAAGGGCAACAAAGCTGGTGAGGGGCCTGGAACACAAACCCTATGAGGAGAGGCTGAGGGAGCTGGGGGTGTTTAGCCTGGAGGAGGCTCAGGGGGGACCTCATTGCTGTCTACAACCACTGGAAGAGGGGCTGTAGCCAGGTGGGGATTGGTCTCTTCTCCTAGACAACCAGCAACAGAACAAGGGGACACAGCCGCAAGTTGTGCCGGGGGAGGTCTAGGCTGGATGTTAGGAGGAAGTTCTTCCCAGAGAGAGTGATTGGCATTGGAATGGGCTGCCCAGGGAGGTGGTGGAGTCACCGTCCCTGAAGGCGTTCAAGAAAAGACTGGGTGGGGCGCTTAGTGATATAGTGTAGCTGACTGGCTAGGGCTGGGTGCTAGGTTGGACTGGATGACCTTGGAGGTCTCTTCCATCCTGGTTGATTCTATGATTCTATGGTGGGTATATTCCTATTATTAGAAGGAAGATGTGCTAAAGAAGCTGCAGACTAGCAAAGCTGTGACAGTTTTACAGGAATATAGTTAACAGGCTTTTTCATCACGTGCAGTTTGAGGGGCTTTGAATGAGAGGGATTTATACATATCATGGTTTCATATACATATAGTAAAGGCAGTATAAAGGTATATGGACTGGAAAACACACTAACAGTTACTGCCTCCTAAGCCACACCTGCAGTCAGACAGGCTACTTGCAGGAGAGAGAAGACTGAAAACTAGATGGTTCTCCATCCCATATCACAGGAACAGAACTGGATATGTCCTCAGACTACAAAAAATGCAAGAACTTTGGGATGAAGGAGAACATGCCATGAAAAACCTCATATAGCTTGCAAACTACAAGAATAGCAAAAGGTAGAGTCTTTTTACCCATACACCTCTATGCCTGTTACGTAGAAAAGACAGTAGGTAAAGAGGAATAACTTACTGAGGAAACTGAACAAAGCATCCTCTGTTTCCATTTTGCAGATTTTTCAGATCTTAAGGAAAAACAAGCAGCACATTTTCTCCATTTCATCAAGCTTTGCTATTACACCTCCCTTTTTCAAACCTCTCCAACCTTTTCTTTTTTTTCATTTTCTTACATATAATTGTACATAAATTCAAGCACATGTTTTGCATTTTAAATTGTACATCTGAGATAAAACAAAATCAGAGGAAACTTAAAAAGGAATGCAAACACCATTGCTTCCAACACAGGAAATGGTACTTGAGCCTAAATTAGTGTTTAGAACTATAACCCAGTAAAATTGAAAACAAAAAAAAAAAACCCCAAAATAATCTCAGCCTAAGCATAAAAATCAAATCCCAGCATAATTTTACATATGGATCTGTATGCAGATGCAAACACAAATTTACCTATACTTAAAATTAAATATTGCTGCAATTATTTTTTTATTAAATCTGCCCTTGGAAGAGGTTCCCCAGAGAGGCTCAGGAATATCCATATTTAGAGATATTCAAACCCCATCTGGACACAGTCCTGGGCAACCTGCTGTAGCTGACCCTGCCTGAGCAGGAGGGTAGGACTGGCTGACCTCCAGAGATGCCCTCCAACCTCAAGCCTTCAGCGATTCCATAAATCCTCTGGGTTTCATCCATTATCCTCATGCCCAGCGTTGCTCACCATTTGAAATTCTAAAGCCATGGGATACAAACTGTCATCAAAACTTAGAGGCATTTTTTTAATTCCCTCAGTAGGTCACTTCTGGAAGCATCAACTGCACGCACAGACACATTTTAGAATCACTGTAGGAAATTGTAATCACTCTAGGAAAGCATTTTAAAAGAAATGTGAACTGAGAATAAGCTGGAAACTGAATTGGTGCACAGGACATTTCAGCTTAGTGCTAAAGCCTAGATTTTAAGTGTCAGCAGTAGAAAACATGGCAGGCGAACAGTGTTCCTCAGATGTAGATTTATGCTGATTTTCCATAGGTTTGTGCATAAATCACTGCATAAAATATTTTTCCCCTTGTGAAAACTTTTTTATGTAAGTAATATCTAATAAAAATAATAATGCAAAATATTATGACTTGAGATGATTTTCTCCTTAAGCTTGAATCCTGTAAGTTTGGCCTGGATGATCTTGGAGGTCTCTTCCCACCTGGTTGATTCTATGATTCTATGTATCATAGATATGATTCTATGTATCATAGAATCAATCAGGTTGGAAGAGATCTCCAAGATCATCCAGTCCAACCCACCACCCAGCCCCATCCAGTCAATTAGACCATGGCACTAAGTGCCTCATCCAGGCTTTTCCTGAACACCCCCAGGGACGGTGACTCCACCACCTCCCTGGGCAGCCCATTCCAATGCCAATCACCCTCTCTGGGAAGAGCCTATACTTCCCCCAGCAGAACTTGAGACTGTGTCCCCTTGTTTTATTGCTGGTTGCCTGGGAGAAGAGACCAACCCTCATCTGGCTACAACCTCCCTTCAGGTAGTTGTAGACAGCAATGAAGTCTGCCCTGAGCCACTTCTCGCTTTAAACTCTTTCAGCTTGAAGGATGATGTCACTGGCATAATTTTCTCAGATTACGAAAGACAGTAAGAGTGTGACAAAAGATCATGCATGTAACTTAAAGAGTGACTGAATGGTATTAAAACGTTATGATGAATGGCTACTACAGAAAGCAAAGAAATGGAAGTTTTGAAGCTCCTAGAAAAAGTTCAACTTCAGTCACACATGACCAGGAATTTTGCCCATGAGTAAATGCCATCATCCCACTTTGATGATCACTTTTGAGGATCACTTTTTATTTATGGAATACAACCATCTTTCAGTTTCCACTAGAGGCTTGAGGAAATCACTAATATAGTCAAGCTAAGCGCAAACACAAATTCAACCTACCTCAGCTAAATAAAGATTGACATCAGCATTCATTAACTCTGGTCTCAAAGGAGCATGTCCATTTTTATTGGCACACAGAGCAGCTAGGACAACAAACAAAATAATGTCTTATAAATACCATCAGGAGTTCACCACACTATATCAAGTAATGTGATGATCCAATCCATGGATTAAAAAACAAGATGCTGCTTGTAAGAATAATTTTAGCTCATTCTGTATACCATTGTATTTCCCAATCTGGCACCGTGAACCATAAATAATCCTATCATTTATTAATTACACTTTCTAACCTAGTCACGAAGAATCTTGCAGTGTGAAGCAGCAGATCATGAATAAACGGTTCACTGAAAAGCAACTCTTGCCAAGTAGTCGTAAATTAGGGCTGTGATAATTACCCATTTTAACCTTTTAGAACAGGTTCCTCTGAAATGTTCCAGGATGGATGTTATAACATCTTTGACCTCTATCACACAACACCACAATTAGTTTTGCATGATGACAAAAGGATGTTCTGATTGAAGATCAAATACATTACTTTGTGTTATAAACTATCCAAACAGTAGGTTTGTGTATGTTCACACACATATAAACACACATATACACATATGTACACAACTGCAAAATGCTTACCTGTTGTGTACCAAAGAGTCAAGAAAACACAATGGGTAGCTGGACTGCAACAGTGTTGGTGCTGTTAAGGCACACTTTACTAAACAAACTGAGAAAAACAGTTTTACAGGCGGAACTTGTGTGTTGCACCTTGCCCTGCTGACCACATGAGTCCTTTTAGGATTCCATGAAGAATTTAGGAGGTAAATTGGAGTTGTCAGCAAACAGCAGCATGTAGGCTACCACCAACAGTAGCAGAATAAGGTTTCAACTTCTGAAAAGTTCAGAAGACAAAGACGAACCAGAAACTCAAAAAACAATGCAAACAGCAAATACTGCACAAAATTCCAAATTAATTCCAACACTACCAATCAAAATCCTCTGAAACCTCATTTCTGCCCATAGCATTGCTGGTGTTTCTGCCCTATCAAAGGTCTTAATTTTGGATTCACCCACTTGTCCTCTCTTCCCATGTCATTTGAGATTCAAAAACTCAGCCATGAATACCACTCTAGGGCTCTCTTCCATGTCTCTTGCTGATCTTTAATGCCCAGCTTTACTGGCATTTGCTAGAATGTTTACAGCTGTGATACCATCACCCACTTAGAAACGTTCTGCTGTATCCCCTCTTCCAGCCATGTAAAATTCAACCCTTTTATAGCTATGCATCTTCTTCCAATCTGTTGCTTGGCTAACAGATATCTTTCAAGGTACAATGCATGGTTTTACTGTTACAGTATTCCAGCACTTCTTTAATGTTTAGAAGCAGGAAAATAATAATCTGTACATTCTCTTCTTCACAGAACCAATAGGACCAAAACCTATTGAAAGCAGTCACTTTGCCAGTCAGTCACAGAAGAGAGACACTTGTTATTGTTTATTATAGAAGCACCACAGTCCACACTCAGGAAACTGTGACTCATGCTTAAGCATCCTCCTTCTACCCACTTCAAATGTACTGAGAGTGGGATGTCTTTGGGTGGCTGGAGGAACTGCCAGCTCTAGGGGCAAAATGCAGTTCCCAGTTTTGAAAAGCTAGGGTAGGTATTTTGTAGTATGTTTTGCAGCTATCGGGGAGTTAGTTCTATCTGAACTAGGGATAAGGCAATGTGCACTAAGCCAGCATAGTTGTACTAGGCCTTGTATTCAAACAAAGCATCTCAAAATGTGGGCAGAAGTACCAGATGGCTCTACAAGGCTGCACATGTGCCCCTGCTTCATTGCTACCTACCGCTGCTGCTAAACCACTTATGCTACTTTATACTACTTTTTTCTCCCAACATTGAATTTTCTGTGGTGTTTGCACTCAAGTGAGAACTTTATGAGATGCAATAGCAAAGCATGAATTTTCTGATGACGTGGCTTCTCTTGGCCTGGATGCAGCTTGAAAGCCTGAGATATGAACCCCATCTAGTTATGGGCAAAGGTGGATATTTACTATAAGGGCCATTTGAGTACCTTGGAGCCAAAAAGAATATGAGAAAATCACAGAAGAGACTTACTGCTTCAGAATGACTTACTGACATGGGAACAATTAAAGAAGCACAAGACATGCTTTTTAGAAGGGGTAGAGCCCAAGGCAGGTAATAGGAAAAGGTGAGATTGTTTGAAAGTATGTCTATCTCATCATCTTCCAGGGGGAAAAATAAAGACTCTTTCCCAGTGTACAGTCATGGAAGCCACTATCAGCTCTAAGTCTGAGCTTAGTATCAATATTTGCTTGCTTCTATGGCCCAAAGATTTAACACATTGGAAAATGAGCGGATGTGTTTTCAGTATGTTTTCTTTTTCCCCTCTCTTCCTTAGGGACTTTGTTTTCAACAAAGACTGAGTGGCAGAATTAGATTTAATGATGTCATTTCGGCTCTCACTTTTTTTGGTAGCAATTATAAAGGGTTTCATGATATGAAACAGGTGTTCCAGCATGGTCCATTGGGCAGCATGAGGAACATTTTGCTCCCTGATGTCATTGTACATGATGTATTCAATAATTGCTGTTTGCTGATGGAGAATATATTTAGATGTGCACTAGGTAGAAATTAATCTGGTTTGTATGTTTTGATTGTTCTGTTGAGCAGGAATTTCTCAACTTCCTGAACTGTGTTATGTTTTCAAAACTCATGTCAAGTGACAGAAAATAATGCAGGAAGGACTCTTAAGTAGTCACAGTGAAACTAAAGAGTCCAGAATGTTTTCATTTTTTGAAAACCAAACATGTGACACCAAAAGAACTGCAACACATCCAAGGATGTCCTGAATGAGTCTGAATGGCTGTCCTTAAATGTTAATCAAGAGGTACAAGGGTTTATGGACCTAAATATGTCTTAATCCTGTTTTCTGCTATGATCCACTGCTTGATAAAACAAAAATTCCCTTCTCTCTGTGGCCTCCATCAAATACAAGTCTGGCATGCAGTAGGAGGGCAGACTGTCCAGTATACTCATATACTATCCAGAATATCTCTATATGCTTAAGGGACCAGGACTCTGGGATGCACCTAGTCACATCCCTGCAATTAAATCCAGCTTTGCTTCACTACTGACAAGGAGCTGAATGCTGAGATTAAATACAGAAGGAATGCTAGAAAAAGTAGTATGGGGAAAACATGACCTCAACAAGGCTAGAAATGACCCTAATTAAAATATGCTAATTATACAAATTATAAAAGAAGTACAGTTGGCAGGCTGAAGAAGGAGCTGTAAAAGAGAAACACAAGGGCAAAGTCTGATAAGTCTCCTTGAGTAGCCATCAGTGCCTGGCAAGAGTAGCATTTACCAGCAATGGTTTGTTCACTGCTCAATATTTGCCATTTGGAATGGGCTGCCCAGGGAGGTGGTGGAGTCACCATCCCTGGAAGTGTTCAAGAAAAGACTGGATGAGGCACTTAGTGCCATGGTCCAGTTGATTGGACAGGGCTGGGTGATAGGTTGGAGTGGATGATCTTGGAGGTCTCTTCCAAGCTGGCTGATTCTATTCTATTCTAATATCACAGCCCATCCGCTACTTCTGCAGTGCTCCGTAGCTGCCTCCTCCCAACTTATGAGTGGTTAGGGAATTCTGGTACAGAGGCATGGCAAAAGCTTGCTGAGTTGGTTACAAAGAGAGCAGAGCAGGTGTCAGTAGGTCAGATACAACTTCAACTGAAACAACGGAGTTAACGTTAATCTGAACCATTTTTTTCAGAAAAATCCTTTTCAGACTGAACTCTAACTTGAATTGTTGTTCAAAGGGAAAGGGAAAAAAAAGCCAAGATAAGCAAGATGTACTACAACATTTTGTTTAACCAGACATAACCTTCCTCTTCTTGCAGGAAGCCTAACAAGCTGTTTTTTTCTGTACCAACTTAAAATGTGATGGGAGGTAAATGCCAGGGAAGACTCATGGTAATTACAACAAGCAATGCCGATGAAGGTTAGGACCGCACAAGTGTCTGCGTGCCGCCAGAGCAGTAACCTTGTCAAGCCTGTGGGCAGAGGGCAGGCAGCTCCTGCTCTTCCATCCGTTCTGTCATTAACTATTGATCACTTCCTATTTTTAAGCTTCACACTAGTGGCAAATGAATAAATTGACAGCTTCATTATCTGGCTGTCCTAGAGACTTTCCCAAAGCCTCTCCTCAAGGGGAAGAGCTGGCTACAGATGTACATATAAAACCAAACGGGAAAAGCAGAGGTTCTGGGCAGAATAGCCACAAATATTGAGCCACTTCTAAGACTACCTCATGTCTTTTTTCTGGAGTCAATGTTTATAAATGCAGCTTTCAGTCTGTTCTGGACATGAAAAAGCCAAGTTTACTATATTTTTGGAACCAGACTCATCACTGAAGGAAGTGCAGCTGCCCAGACATCGCAGGATCAGGCCAGATTGCTTTCGTTCGAAATGGGAGACTCCTGTTCTGGGTGAATGTGGACCTGTAGCCTTTTGGGGACAAATCAGTCATCCTCCAAATGGACTGAACTTGAAGGACAAAAAATGTCTAGGTGCTGCCATTGCAGAGCTTCCCAGAGCACTGTGCTAGAGGAGTGAGGTTTGACCCCTGCCACAAGGCATACCCCAGGCCTCAAGACTCTCAGGAATCTGCCTCAAAGTATTAAACTGACAATACAATAGCTGCCTCCTGCCCAAAGCCTGGCAGCCCAATGCCAGCAAAGCAGAGTGCTTCAAGGGCTAGCCCAGACAGCCTGGTTAGCTTTGTAGAAAGAAAATTCAGATTCTTCATAATGCTTCTACTTATCTCCATCTCTCTCAAGCTTTCCAAAGTCCTTACTCCCTGTCTTCCATGTGCTGGAAGTTTTACTCTCTGTCATTTGCCATTTAACCACATCTTTTTTGCTCTCTTTTTGGAAGAGACAGGAAAAGGCATAGTATTTCCGTGGTTTACCTTTAAAGCATCCAGGCCTAGGTAACAGCTCTCAGAGGTACACATGGAAGTTCATGTAAGCAATGCTTTCCCTTTCTGCTGCCATAGACATTGTCATCGCCTTCAGCCAACGCAGCTTAGTGGTTAAAATCAGCTCTAACACCCTTTTTCTGGGGCCTTTCACCTTCTTGTCCCACAGAAGGCAACTGCTCAAAGTAAAAATTTCCCACCTGACGCAATGAAGCCTTAGGAACTTGCTGATACAGACTAAGAGCAAGAAAATTGCTCTATTTGTTAAACTCCATGACAGCTGGTAATTGTGATTTAAAAAAAAATCCAGCTCTTAAGGGCTGTTCTGTGGAGCTAAAAAGTAGCAGGGTTTAAAATCTCCTTACTACAGACATGTAGCAGATCAGAGAGCAAGCTGGTTGCCTAGTTGTATGGGATGCCTCCACTTCATTGGAAATCCTAATTATCTTTTGGTAGCTCTCTTGAGTGTAAGGGTCTGTTAGATTGAGAACAAAATAACAATCACCTTGGAAGGTAGCAACAATTTCATTTGTATGCCACGTATTGCCTACCAGCGAACAGGAGTTCTGCGCTTGTACTTCTGAGCAGGAGTTCTGTGCTTGTACTTCTGATTTCTAGAGGGTTTTTCCCCACACGTATTGTTTAGGTCGAGGAACTTCTCTAGGGTTGAATAGAAGACAGTGTCTGGAATATCACTGTAAATGTAATGGACGGAGTAAATTGACAGCAGCTCCAACTAAATTACAGTTTAAAAGACAAGGGAAGGCTCAAGAGATATCAAACAAAGGAAACTCTAGCTGACCAGCGCTCAGGTAAAATTGAATTGGAAATGTTCCCTGACTGATTAACATAACAAAAGTCTCAGTGTTTAAAAAGAAAGTCATTCTGCAGAAATAAGGGGCTGGGGGGGTGGGAGGGGAAACTGAGCTTCCTCCAAAAATACAGTAGTTGTCTTTAAAAATACACATTCAGAGAAAGATCTAAAATACTAATGTGCATAAGGAGGTTTTGGAGAAGGTCTGGGTTTGGTTTTTTTTATGATGTCACTCAGAAACATATATGATTTCTAACAGAATAATACAAAATTGAATTGTCTTCCATTTCGTTCCTCCAATTTATTGCATATAAATAAAAGGAATCTGATTTTGCATCAGAATGTAGTAAAATATATATTTCAACAAGACAAAGGAAAATTAAACTAAAAATTAAAATAAATGCATGAATTTATTTCTGCAGAACAGTTAGAATCATAGAATCAACCAGGATGGAAGAGACCTCCAAGATCATCCACTCCAACCTAGTACCCAGCCCTATTCAGTCAACTTAGACCACGGCACTAAGTGCCTCATCCAGTCTTTTCTTGAACACTTCCAGGGATGATGACTCCACCACCTCCCTGGGCAGCTCATTCCAATGCCAATCACTCTCTTTGGCAAGAACTTCCTCCTAACATCCAGCCTAGACCTCTCCTGGCACAACTTGAGGCTGTGTCCCCCTTGTTCTGTTGCTGGTTGCCTGGGACAAGAGACCAACCTCCACAGTTGTGCAAAGAAAGGTTTACTTTTGCAAATGATATTATTGGGAAGGTCATAAACTCTTATTTAACACATCTGTAGATTAGTAAGGGCATTTAATATATAGCAAAGATGTTTTTAATAGTCTTATCTCCTGAATGTGTAAGAAACAGAGATAGATACTCACATTTTTCAAATTGAGTGTTTCCCTAGTTAAACAATAGATTTTTATATTAGTAGTGTATCATCTGCATGCTTGGAGCATGCATGCATAAGCAAGAGCAAAGAGGCTCTTCATAGTGTTCATAACTTACAGGGTTATGGTTTAGGGAAAATCTTGCCTTGCCATGGTGCTGTCTCTAGGAAATTGTTGTTTTATCTGTGTGACACCACACATTTCTTCCTTGTTTTGCTAGTGGTGAGAACTTCTCAGAAGGAGGTGCCAGCAGCCAAGCCCCAGTGGAGGCCAGAGGAAGCCCAAATACACTTATGTTTTTCATAAGGCCGATCCAGTGTGGAAGCACAGAGTGTTGTGCTCTCTTCTCTCTCTGCCCACCAGCTGTGAGGCTGGAAGCTGCCTTAAGCATGCACAGAGCAAACCTTCCCCCAACTTCCCAGCCTAGAGTCAGACTTAGGTCAGCTGCTCTGTGCAGGTGCTTGTGCAGGTTGTGTTACTTTGTCTAAAGGGCCGCTGATGAAATAACAGATTTAAGTCTTTTTTGCAGTATACTACTAGTTCTTAGGTGATGGTCTGGATCTGCAAATACATACAAGTCTGTGGGGAAAAAAAAATCAATACCAAGACTGAGAGATCCTTTTATACTTAATAATGTGTCTCGCTTCTTTGTTATTGTTGTCAGGTTTCATTCCCAAATGCATTGCCCCACTGAAAGTGGCATCAGGAGCAAGCTGATATAACTGCACCCAACCAGAGGAGTAAGTGTTCAGAAGAATGTAAGCTGGAGAGGAAATGGGAAAAAAACAACACCTGTCATGTTTCACTGAAATGTATCTAAGGTACAAAATGGAGGCTTAACAAGAGCCTTTCTTCTTTCAAGAAAATATTCCGCTTTGTGAGACAGTTAAAGAGACTAAGAATAGTAACTGGCCAGACACAGAGACCTGTTGGATCAGTTTAACCCATAGATTTTGTCTTTCCTGCTTGTGCAACTGTTGCTGCTCTGTCTGCTTGTTCTCCCCAGTTCGTTCTAGCCCTCTGGAAGACGTCAAACAACTTCCCAATGTGATACAGAGAAAATCCCCAAAACTTCCAAGATGTGAGGGTCAGCAGTGGGAGACTCCTTACTGACACACCACTCCTTCCTAATGGGGAGGGTAAGGATGGGTGGGACCACAGCTGTGGCCCATGAAGGCAAGGCAGGGGACACAAATCTGTAGGAAAAAATAGCTTTGTTAGCTGCATTACACACAGGAATGCAAATTTAATTAAATCAAATTCCTCTTTGATAGGTGGATACCAAGGGTGAGAGGCAGTTGTTGGAATATAGGCAACTTGCACAATTCTAGACTGTCAAATTTCTCATTGACAGCCTCCTGTTCCAGGCAGCCACAGCCTTCCATCATAGCATCATCATAGGATCACAGGATGTTAGGGGTTGGAAGGGACCCAAGGATATCATCGAGTCCAATTCCTCTGCCAGAGCAGGACAATACCATTGAACACAGATCACGGAGGAACACGTCCAGACAGGCCTTGAATGTCTCCAGAGAAGGAGACCTCACAACCTCTCTGGGGAGCCTGTTCCAGTGCTCTTTGACCCTTACAGTAAAGAAGTTCCCCCTTGTGTTGAGGCAGAACCTCTTTTGCTGCAACTTACACCCGTTGCTCCTTGTCCTATCACAGGGAGCAAGTGAGCAGAGCCTGTCCTCCCACTCCTGGCCAGCCCTCAGATACTTACAAACATTTATCAAATCCCCTCTAAGTCTTCTTTTCTCCAGACTAAAAATCCCCAGGTCCCTCAGCCTCTCCACATACCCTGCATTCCTCAGTCATGTTTAACGAACAGCTACTTCAGAAGGTACAGAACAACATTTAAACAATAGACTCTTCGGTTCTCCTGTTTCATAGAGAGTTCATTGCTTCACACAAGCCAGATGTATGCTGCACGCACACATACATGAATAATCAAAATGCATGCTAAAAATGAACTGTAAAGCACAAATTCCTCATTTTCTTTGAGAATATAGTTGCAGAATAAAAATGCAAACAAGGTACTAAAAGGGAAAGTCAATTAATAGACTGTACTTTGCTATCGAACTGTAAGTCAATGGAAAATGTGTTAAATGGTATGCCTGGTAGGAGAACGTCAAGAAAGTATGTGTGGAGAAGAAGGAAGTGGGAGGTAAGATGTGTTTTTGTAGAACCAACACAAGACACTGAAGAGAGGATTAGAAGACATTTATTGTATGAGAGACCTGCTTGAGCAGAGGACAACACAGCACAGTCAAGATTTTTAAGCAGGTTCCCTGCATATTTGTTAGCCAAAACATTTTGATTATGTGATACAGTCATAAACTTGGGAGGTCCTGGAAAATCATAGAATCAACCAGGTTGAAAGAGACCTCCAAGATCATCCAGACCAACCTAGCACCCATCCCTATCCAGTCCACTAGACCATGGCACTAAGTGCCTCATCCAGTCTTTTCTTGAACAGCTCCAGGGACGGTGACACCACCACCTCCCTGGGCAGCCCATTCCAATGCCAATCACTCTCTCTGTTTTTTATACCAAAGTTTTAAATATAATGTTCTTAAGCAGATATGATTCTGCTTGGCACTTACATGATGTATTGGGCACATCTAAAGAATAAGAAGAAATCTTATTTTATTAAAAATAAATAAATAACTTAGATTGTCAAAAAAATACCATTCTGAAATGAATTCTCAGATTTTCACACAGCACGTAGCTGGAAATCTCCATCTGTGTTTGATGTCTGGTTACCTCTTCCATTTTCCAGAATTATTTTCTCCATGCTGGAAAAATGTCACTGTTGCAGGTTCATGGGATTTCTTTGAACTGTTTTCAACGCAGCCAAATTCTTCCCTGTGCACCGCTTGGTGACTTTGCTCAGGATGGTTCCATATTACCTTTCATTTGGCTTTCACAGCACTGTTTTGGGATCCTAATTTTAGCAAAAGTGGCAAGGAAAGAGGATCTGCCATTTTATTCTGGATAACGTCTTTCATTGGGGTGAATTTGGTGCGTGCTTTTGCTGACATTTTGTTCTTTGGATGCTTCCCAGTACATAGGCTGAGACTGCAGAGACATCCTGCCTGCCTATAAACACTTGCACAGCAGAGCTAAACAATGAAGTAGTTCAGACATCAATCACCCTCCTTAATTATGCATTTTCTTCACAAATGCATTCTTTTCTGTTGTTCACAGACGATGGCATGTGGGAAATACAAGGAAGACACTGGGAGATCTGTGTTGAGATGAGATCTGTTTGCCACCGCCGCCTGGCTCATCACATCTGTGTTGGAGGTATCATTTACCTTTAACAGCAGTGTATTTTAGAAAGTCTTAATTCACTTCTGTCAGGCAATCAAATTGTTGCAAAATATATAAATTCTATATACAAATACCATCAGATGATGCAGCAGGCAATCACTGTGGTAATTAATCCCACATTTTTGTAGTTGAAGTAACAATTCTCATTTCAGGATAGAGTTTGAGTAAGAAGAGCCTATCTATATCTGTAAATGAATGATATCATTATTTTGGGAAATGAAAGTTTAAGCTCTGTAAAACATACAATCCCATGGAGATCTCAGCAGGGGAACTTGTACGTGCAGGTGTTTCATGTGATAAGGTACGTTACCATTTATCTGTGTACTTGCAGACAAATATTAACATAGTCATGAATTAAGCTTTTAATCCCTTTTATTATAAATTGAATATCTTTATTTTAACAAACATCAACAATGCACATTATTGTGCTTCAAACTATTCATTACTATTCCCCACAGTGTACCATTACATGATACGCCATAATACATGTGTTAATATAATGCCAAGCATCTGCTTGAGTATTCCATAGTATATTTCATTCTCTCCCTCGCTCTCTTTTTGTTTAAACAAAGAGGCAATCTCACAAAAGGCACTTTTTACATAGGAAACCACAGAGTCATTCAGCCTCACGCTGGAGAAGGACAGTAGCGCAGTATGTGCCATTTTCTGATGATTCAGGACCTAGTTTCAAGTCTTCAGATTCCTTGACAGCAAGAAGTAGCCTTGGGAACAAAGAGAAGGAGCAGGTAGTCGTAAGGAGATGGATTTAACTGATAGCGCTCAGAGTGGGCCACCAAAATGATGTGGGAGCAATTTGTCAGTGATCTGCAGGTGGCTTTCCTCAGAGCTGTAGTACCAGGGCCTGCTGGTGACAGCGCTTGGATGGAGCAGCATTTACTCAAACAAGTAACACAATTCACCTCAGAATTAATTCATCAGAAAAATTAACTTTGGATTATATAGGTGAGTTTTGCTCACTAAGAGCTATGTTAAAATGAAGGAAATTATTAAATTCATCAAAAAAAAACAAAAACCAAAAACCCACACAACTCCCTCCCCCCTGAACAAAGAAACAAACAAACAGAACACAAAACAACTAGGTAGAAAAACAAGATCACTAGAACTGAGGAAGTGAAAGGAAGCATCAGGACCACCAAGTTTTTGGTTCATGTGCCATTACACCTTCGGCCAACAATAACAACAATAATATGGACTTGCTAGATGACCTTCTTTAAATAAGCCAGATGGTAGGACAAAAGAGCTCCGCAGCACATAACACCGGGGAAAAAAAGAACACATTTCTTTACTTGCACACATGTAACTCCAATGGAATCAAATGAGATAATCAGAGTTGGATGGGAGAGAGAAGGTGAAGGAGTGAGGCAAGGTGAGGCAAGATGAGGAGAGGCAAAGAAAGGAGAAGAGAGGCGAGACAAGGAGGGAAGAGGTGAGAGAGGAAGAGATAAGGAGGAGAGACGAGAGGAGGAGAGACAAGGGGAGACGAGGGGAGGGGAAGAGAGGTGTCCAAACTATAGTATATAACAAATATTATGAGGAAAAATAAACAATATTCCAATTGGATCAAAAGTTGGGCTTGTGGTTTTGTAATTAAACAGAGTCTTATACTGAAAATATTTTATTAGTAGTGATATTTGACAGCTGCACTTCCTGTAACGCAAAGTTCCAGCTGCAGTCTTGCAGCTATTTTGCTTGCAAAGGGACTAAAAACAAACCATTTGTAGTCTATCAAGACATCCAAGCAACATTACTGCCACTGCAGAAGTACTGGTACATTTCTGTCTAAGCAACTAGCTAGTTTGCTTGTTTTCATTTTTGTAACAACTGTTTTTCTTCTAGTCAAGACTGTGTCTGGGAAGGCCTGATTGTTGCAGTAAATGAAAGGCTGTTGTTTCAAAGGCATTATCCCAGAGATCTCATCAATTACTGTAAAGGAACTCTGCTAAAAACGTATTCCAGTTGTTCAAATAGACTGCAGGTAAGCAGGAAGAAAAAGGAAAATGGATGATGGTATATGGATTATATTTTAAGAGCCGTACATTGAGTTTAAACAGTTCAGTGTCATCTTCATTATCCCCCAAAAAGCCTTTTGATTGTTTTATTCCTTTAAATGTGCCCTATTTAAATATTTTTCCAGCTTTATATATGGTATCTGTGTTATTAGCTCTGTAAAGTGTTTACACGAAGTCTCAAAATGCAATCCTCAAGGCACTGTAATTTACAGAGAAGCTAACACCATCATAATAACATCTCTATCCTACAACAGATCAGAGCTTAAAGTAACATTGCCAAGTAAAACAAATCCCATTAAAGAAAACCAAATTACCAGAAATAAAATTACAGTATGCTGAATCACTCTGGTGAGAGCATTGCGGAAGCCAAGCTGTGAACGAGCGCTGAAGTAGAATTCTAAAGCGAATGACAGGGAGTGAATAGATTACAAACCCTGTTAAAAGTTAAATACAGATCCTTTCACTTCTAGGTCGCAGGGGAGAATGGAGTCAGCCTTCTATATGTAGTAATTAAAGCTTTTTGGTGGCTTCCATGGAAAAAGTCAATGGCCACACCGAGTCCAGGGCATAATGAATGGTTGTGTGTTTTCTGCACTGCAAGAAACAAACCTTCACCCAGTAAACGGCAACACTGAGCAAACACAGTACTTCGTTCCTACAAATGTTATTAGGCTGTGCTCAGCCTGCAACATTTAAAGATTTATCAAGTTTCTTTACCAAATGAAGCACCTGTCCCAGTGCATGCAAACAGCTAGCAATAAAATGTCACAACAGTGCAGGAGACTCATCAGGCTAGTACGCTTGTCAAAAGATACCTGGCACAAACCCATGACTGTAGTGGTAGGGTACTATAAGACTTTGGGGGGAATAAACAGGATTTCCAATCTATTTTCTGCTATGTAGTTGCATCACTTCTCAGGGGCACTATTTTAGTGCCACCTTCTCCCCCTACAATTCTGTGAATTGCTGGCTGGTGATCCTAGGCTGCCTCATCACATTATCCACTGCGCTCTCTGTAAGACCTTTTGAAAAAAGAAATACTTCAAAACAATTACTGCAGGAGAAAATTTGTTGTATTTTCTCAAAACTTACAGAGTAAAACCTTAAATCCATTGCAACATTCTGTCATTGACTTCCAGGATTTTACACTCTTGCTATTTATGTGCATGTTTAATGACTGATATGATTCTCTTTGTAAGATGTACAAAGATTGTAAGGTGAAAATAATTTCATCTTATTCTGAAGTCCTGAGATGCACCAAAATGCTCCTAAAATGTCAGCATTTGCTCTATCTCAATTTGCCTGATCTACATCTCTACTGAAATTTCTTTCAAATGTAAAATATCTGTAAATGTACTGATTGCAATACAGGAAAAAAAAAATATTCTGGAATAAATAATACTTTTTCCACTGAATTTGGAATAATTTGTGAAGAAAAATATGCCGTCGAGTTATAACAATGACTGACATACATTTAGGGCTGCAGACCAGATCTTTAATGTGTTCACAATATGTTCTGTTAGCAATTGCTTATTGAAAAGTTGGGGTTTTTTTTCAGATTTGAGAAGTCATAGCAAACACCATCTGCCTTGAAAAACCACTGCTTTTGCATTTTCAGAGTTACTTTCTCCTCTCTGTGCTGGTTTGAGGCTAGGTGGAATATTCTAATGAGAGAAATTAGATAATTGGTAGTTAAAAACAAAATAATGATAAATTCTGTATCATTCTTTCGTTTGCTATAAGGGATAAAAAGCCAAAGTGTAAACCATTTGGTCCTCTTTCGCCTTCTTTGCTTCTGAGCATAGGCTCTAATCACTGCTCTCTGATCTTTCCACTAACCTTGGCTAACAGTAAGCTTTGCTGTCTGGGGGAGAGATGGGGTGGCTTTGAGCCCTTTCTGGGCAGTTTCTTTGTCTGGGAGGGGAATTTGGATTTCTGTATTATTTCTCAACTGTATGTGATTGTACATATATTGTGTATATATGCTTGTCAGTTTTGCTTTGCTGTAAATATAGCTTCATCTTACTTCCAAGCCATCTGAGTTGGTCTGGCAAACTTCAATAGTGGGGGGGGGAAGTTCCTTAGCCCATCACACTCCTTTAATGCTGAAATTTTTGATGAACATGTCCTCTGAAAATTATAAATAGAATGTAGACAATTGAAAAAAATATTATACTTGGGTATTTGCTGGAAGGAAGAAATACAACATTTTCTTTACAGTGAGGGTGGTAAGACACTGGAATGGAATCATAGAATCACAGAATGGTTTAGGTTGGAAGGGACCTCAAGGATCATCCAGCTCCAACCCCCTGCCATAGGCAGGGACACCTCCCACTAGAGCAGGTTGCTCAAGGCCTCATCCAGCCTGGCCTTAAACACCTGCAGGGAGGAAGCATCCACAACCTCCCTGGGCAACCTGTGCCAGTGTCTCACCACCCTCACTGTAAAGAACTTCCTCCTAACATCCAGTCTAAATCTCCCCTCCTCCAGCTTAGTCCTGACATTACTAGACCGTGTAAATAGTCCCTCCCCAGCCTTCCTGTAGGCTCCCTTCAGATACTGAAAAACATGGACCTGATGTTAAAAGCAACTGAAAACAGGTATACTTGTTCTATTCTCAGTGTACTGCAGGCCACTGCATTTCTTCATCTGAGCCTTTGCTGTTGTTCCTAAGCAAAGATATGTGAGATGCCCAGTTTTGATCTAAGGTTTTACAAGCCACTACAGCCCCATAAACCTTTGACTAGTAGAAAATTACCACAGTTAAAACAAACAAGCAAACAAACAAAACCTGTGACTTTTTTAATTATACATCTATTTAGACTGAGCCTCCAGCTGAGCTACTTTTGTATTCTTCTACTAATTTAAATTATCTTCTTTAAGAGATATCCTCTCCTTCTCATACAGGCATCATATATCCGTGGCATAAAGAAGATCTAGACCAGTAACTGGTACAATAACTGTACTACAGGAATGTCAAGAGGAAGTCAATATGGGTTAGCTATCTTGACATTACTATAAGAAAATTATCATTATTCCCTCTTTCGATTACTGCAGTGTCAAGAGCAACCAACCAATGCTAGAGCAGCGAGGTGAAAATCGCTGTAATAGCATATGGCAAAACACAGTCATTCCATGCCCAGTTTAAAGGTGCTAAATGAGGCAGATGGAGCAGTTAATATTATTCTTATTTTATAGAGTGAGAACTGAAGGACACAAAGATCTGATTAAAGCCTCACAGTCAGCCCAAGAGTTCCAAGACTTCTCAGGCCTCTTGAATGTTATTCTGTTGTGTTAACAAAAGCTCTCCTCAAGTTGCTCTCTGGTTTTTTTTTCTCTGGAATCATCAGATGGTATTTGCAACTCATTCTTGGTCTCTATTCTGATCTGAGCATTTTCTGTGAAAGTATCCTACGTTCAAAAATTCAGCTTGCTTTGGAGAAGACCTTTCTACAAAACTTAGCACTTGGCCTTTACTCAGGTAGCATGTGGAGACTGTGGAAGCTTTGCAGTTAGCCAGGGAAAAAAGCCTAATTCCAAATACCACACTTATAAAACAAACAAAAAATATTAATTGGCCTTTACAAATCACTCCTCTGTGCACTTGTCACACCTTAACTAAAAGTATAATGATCTTTCCACTTTCAAAATGACATTCAAATGTGAATTAGCCTTAACTAATCCTAAATTGGCTCCTAGATGTGAAGAAGTAGTATAAGAAGCTATTATAGTCCAGTTGCTGATGGACAAAACTGAGACAGAAGTTAAGAAACTCAAGGCCTGTCATGGTAAAACAGTTTGAGATTAGATTAGTACAATCCCTAGTGCTAGAGGTTGTAGCCAGGTGGGGGTTGGTCTCTTCTCCCAGCAATAGAACAAGGGGACACAGCCTCAAGTTGTGCCAGGGGAAGTATAGGCTGGATGTTAGGAGGAAGTTCTTCACAGAGAGAGTGATTGGCATTGGAATGAGCTGCCCAGGGAGGTGGTGGAGTCACCGTCCCTGGAGGTGTTCAAGAGAAGACTGGATGAGGCACTTAGTGCCATGGTCTAGTTGACTGGATAGGGCTGGGTGATGGCTTGGACTGGTTGACCTTGGTGGTCTCTTCCAACCTGGGTGATTCTATGCTATTCTATTCTACTCAAACATGGTATTTCCTTCACGAAGACTTTCTAAGTGACACAACAGAATTAGACTCATCTTTAACAGGAAAAGCTGTATATGGTGGTTTGTTTTTTTTCTTTTAGATGAAACAGGTGTTAAAAAAATCCTCAGTTAACTGAAACAGAATAGGATGTACACAATATATTTTGCTTTAGGAAGGTGTGTGCTATATTTAACTTTAAATAAATCATAGGTCTCTACAGCCAAAGTATATTTGTAAATACGAAACATCTAAACTGGTTTATACATTAGGCCATACTCCTACTAAACTACAACTATGCCATCAGTAAATGAAAATCAATTGAAATCAATTTAGCTAGGATAAAAAGTCCCCTTCCCCTGCTGCAGCTCATCTGGTGTGCTAACAGCTCCCAGTGATGAAACAGGTGCTTGTAAATTAATTAGCCTACTGCAACACACCTTAAAATGAATTTCCCAGAACACCCTGGCAGCGAGCCATCCTGGTCCCAGGAGCTGATCAGTGCTCTGTAAATATTGAGATTTGATAAAGTAAACGCTACTCTGGCAGCAGATGGTTTGGAATGCTCTGTTGACATTGCCTGCGATTACTTGGATATGAAGACTCTGCTTCTCATAGACCTCCTTTGGGAGCCACTGGAGGACTTGATCCCCTCTCCAGCTATTTGCCTTCTAATTGAAAATCCTTATTCCCAGATGGAGCATAATGCTGCTGCTTCAGGCGTCTAGCTCTGCACTGCTTGACTGTTGATACATGGGTAATTGCTTTCAGTAATGCAGGTTAAATGTGACATTTAGTGCTTAATAAAAATTATCAAGGCCAAAGCTGTTTATCATTCTTACACTTGGGCTGTCAGTTCTAAAGGAATTTTCAATTCATTTGAATTCTTGCTGAAGAGGCAAGCATCCCCTCCCAGGGAGAAGGGGAGAGGCTGGAACTAAACTTGGGCATTTTTTGCTTTATTTTCAAGATTTGTTTGCTAACAACCCCCCTTTAAAATTAACCTATCAAACATGGCAACTATCTGCCTTTGTATTTAGTACGCTGGTGAGTAGCAGCAGATCGACAGCAGCAGTGCGCACAAAGCACATAAGCCAGATGCATTACACTGCACCTTCTGTGGGTGGGTAGAAGTTATGCCCCTTGAAGTATCATAAAGAAATGACCCTGAAAAGAAATTGAAGTCATTTCAACCTCAAAATGTTTAAAAAACAAGGACAAAAGCTTCCACAGTATAGTAGGCACAGCAGCTCTGCTCCGCTGAGAGTATGTAGTTGGTAGCTGATTCTGTGCTTTGCTTTCTTTGTTTATTTTGTTTGTTTTTAATTTTCAGCTAGCATTCCTATGGAGCCAAACAGGATAACATTCTCATTATGGATTGCTGATTTGATAAGAGACTGATGCTACAGTCCACAAAGCTTAGAGAGAGTAGATTTAAAAAGAGGCTAGGCTGAAATCTGCTGGCTGAGCACTAACAGTGCAGTCACATCCCTTCCTTCCAGTTTTGCTGTCAGAGGTTTATAGACATGATCTTTGGGAAGGGTTTACAAATCTCTGAATTTTAGTCATCATTACATGGGTGGGTAGACCAATGTTTGGATCATTCCTTCTTCCAAATGTTTATTCTCTATTTAGAAATGGAGTCTTATAGAATCAACCAGGTTGGAAGAGACCTCAAAGATCATCCAGTCCAACCTATCACCCAGCCCTGCTTCTCTCCCCTGTGTCTTTTTCCAGAGAGCTGAAATAAGTAGCCAGCTAACTGACCAAAACCGACATCTTTGATGGGATTTTTAAGACATCTCTTGCTAGACTTTGAAGCAGTCTTAAAGGAGGCAGAGGCACTGGCCTTTGTGCATCGGCCAGTTTGAGAGGACAGGGGAACAAGAAGGAGATCATCAGTCAGTGGTGTGCCCAACTGCATCCATCACCTACCATGAACCTTTATTAATACCTTTCTGTATAATAATAATAATGGCTAAAGATGTACTCAGGAAAAATATAAAAGAAAATATTTGCCCTTCCTATATAAAAAGCAGCTCTGCCATGTTGCCTGTACAGAGGTCTAGGACAGATCCTAAATTTAGAGTTATCATTTGGATCTCTCATCACGCCTACTGCTGCTATCTACTACGTTTCCTAAATTATAAGGACTAAATTTTTCAGAACATCATTTGCTGCAGATACTCTGCTCCTTTTCCTCTGTGCTGTAATACCATATATTAGGAAATCCTCTGGGGAAATAACTTTTAAAAAAATATAGTGGATGCTAAGTAACTTAATGGATAATAAAATGCCTTGTGCTTCTGAGACTGCTATTTAAAGACCATCCTGATGTTTTATGTAAAATAAGTATTGCAGTCTTGGGACCTCACCTCACGTTTCTGTAGGACTGTCTGTAGGTAAAGCACTTTTTCCCCAGTAACAGCACACATTTCTAAGAGTCATTAACAAGCTCCCACAGGACAAGTGGCCTTTCTTGCCACCAGCCCACACCCCCCACCCCCACCCCCCAATCAAAAAAGTGGGAATTAGTAACTGAAGAAAAATAAAATCACTAACAAAGTATCAATACAGGATGGAGGATGGAGAGTTTGAGAGCAGCCTTGCAGAAAAGGTCTTGTGAGTACTGCTGGATGAAAAGCTGGACATGAGCCAACAATATGCACTTGAAGCCCAGAAAGACAGCTGTACTCTGGACTACATAAAAAGAAGTGTGGCCAGCAGGCTGAGGAAGGCTCTGGTGAGATCTTGCCAGAGTACTACGTCCAGCTCTGGAGTCCTCAGCCTCCCTCAATCTGCTGGCCAGTGTGACTTGCTGGAACAGGTTCACATGGCCACAGAAATGATCAGAGAGATGGAATATCCCCTTATGAAGAAAGGTTGAGGGATCTGGCATTGTTCATTCTGGAGGAGTGAAGGCACCGGGGAGACCCTATTGCATCCTTCCAAGACTTTAAGGGTGCCTAAGATGAGGACAGTGTTTTTAGCAGGACCTGTTGTGACAGGACAAGGACTAAAGATTTAAAACTAAAAGAGGGGAGATTCAGGCTAGATACAAGGAACAATGGCATGGTGAAATAGGAGAAAATGTTGCCTAGAGAGGTGGTAGGTCCTCCATCCCTGGAAATGTTCAATGTCAGGTTGAACAGGGATCCAAGCAACCTGATGCAGTGAAAGATGCCCCTGCTCACTGCAGGGTGGCTGGAGTTGATGACACTTAATGGTCCCTTCCAACTGAAACTATTCTGTGGTTCTATGACTACCTCTTCACCATATTGGCAGTGGTGATTGAGTATAGATTCAATTGGTTAAATGCAGTAATATGAGCAAATTTGTATTTAAAAAAATACTCTTTTGTCCTCTCACCTGAAATATGAAAATTTACCAATTAACCACTTCTAATGCATGTGCTCTAATGCGTATAAGCTCATTTATAACTCAAGTTGACTGCTATCTGCTGTATTCTGCCTTGGCACAGGACACTATAAATCCCTTCCGTATTGTTGTCAGAGTGTTTTTGTGAGGACTTTATCTCCAGAAACAGTGGAAAGAGAGTTGCACAGAAATTGAAGCACCAAGCTCCACAATGCGTACTATCCATGCCTGTGAGAAGTGTAATTATTAGAGAAGTACCAGCTCAGGCCTTCCAAAGTGTCTGAGGACATCTAGGTTCAAAACTAAAGCTGTACAAGAGCTGGAAGTACCAAAGATGAAGAGCACTTGGTCCCCCAGAAGGAGCCCTGATACTGTTCTCTGCATAACTACATACTGGCATTGTTATCATCTGCAAAGGCATCAAATATTGGGGTGGAAGCCCATTTTCAAGAATAATTCAGGAGAGGAAACAAAGGGTGCATAAAATATACAAAAAGGGGAAAAAAATTAAGGTCACCCTACTCTTTCTGTTTTCTTCCTTGTTATGCAGACCCTTATTTCTGTTTCAAGAGTAATAAATACCATGGTTTTTAGAATAATGTCTCTTGGGGATCTTTAGAAAAAGAGGGGAAGTGGAAAGTTAGAAGTTGGAGCTCATTACTTTTTTGTACCCTGTCAGAACAGTGTAAGAAGATTTAAGTAGCTGCTAGGAGCCCTAGTGATCCACCTCAGAAGTGAAAGAAACTGTTAATTCAGACTCGTGGGGGAACAAAAACCAACAAAAAAACTCAAACCAAACCAAAAAAAAACTAAAAAGATGAAATTCAGAAGAGATGCTGATTCTTTTTTTTGTGGTCATCACTGCCTTGGTCACACTGTCCTAACACACAAGAGAAAATTACTGCATAATATCCTTACCACTCTAAAGAAAATATTCACCTTGCCTTGTTTCTCCATGTGCTCAACGTTCACAATCACAGTAAGTTAAACAGAATAAATGTAGGATGTTTCCAGAGAATGGCACACCATTCTGACAATGAGAGGTCCCATTTGGCTGGTCTCAAAGCAGCTGATGGAAGAGCTAACCACAGGGTTGACAATGCAGGCAGGGGCAGTAGGGCCACCTTCATTAGAGGGCTCAGCAGAGATCTGAAGATGCTGCTAATGTTATTCAGAGAAGACACGTTTGAAATCTCATAGAAGTTCATTACAAAAGAGGCTTGACTGGGGTAAGGCAGTTGATTGGAAAACGATATTTCAATAGAAGTCATGTACATGTCCCCTGTGTCGAACATGCTTTCCTGAGATTTAAACTTTGCTTTTAATTCAAGCTCCGTTTAGATGTGGCTAGTAAGATCTGAGGTGAGTTTCCTCAGTTCTAGTTGATTACCAGTATAAATGGCCTACTTTGGTCCAGCATTTTGTTCTCTTTCCCACCATGGTATGAATAATGACACTCCCTAACTTTGATTGGCCTCTTTCACAGTTGTATGTCTATTAGCCCAGAGTAGCAGAGCACTACTGTGGAAAGCCCTTGTGGCTTGTTGTCTGCTTTCTACACTTTGTCTACCATCATCAAACCTTCCAAAAATCTACAGAAATCTCTGCTATACAGCCAGCCAGTAAGACTTACCTCCTAGGCTCCCTCTTCAGCTTTCCTTAAACGTTACCCACAAAGTCCTGTGCTGCTGCTTTATTCTCTATCCTAAGACCCTCACTCTTCAACTCTCCTTCCATCATCTCTTGCTTTTTAACCTAAATATCTTCACCCAACTTGAATCTCCTTCTACTCTGGAGATGACTTCTGGCTTATATGTCTCATTTAACTTTGAGAAAATCATTTTCAGGGCTTCATTTGTTAGGGATCCCAGATGCTGGTCTTCTGACTTCCTCAAATTTATGGACTTTAGCAGTTCTTCTGCATCATCACTATTTTTATTTTTAAAATCCACACATGCACATAGCCCCTATATTTAATGATTTCTTTATTTACACCTGCAGTACAATATATGCATTTATAGATGATAGTACGCAGTATATTTACTAGTAATATAGAGTATGCATTGCACTCTGGTGTAGTATACATCCACCTAATGCACCTAATACGTGTATGTGAGGCATCTGTCATGACACTCTTCAATTCGAGAGAGATGTTGAGCTACTGAAACGTGTCTAGAGAAGGGCAACAGAGCCGGTGAGGGGGCTGAAGCATAGGCCCTGTGAGGAGAAGCTGAGAAAGCTGGGGTTGTTTAGCCTGGAGAAGAGAAGGCTCAGGGGTGACCTCATTGCTGTCTACAACTACCTGAAGGGAGGCTGTAGCCAGGTTGGGGTTGGTCTCTTCTCCCAGGCAACCAGCAACAGAACAAGGGGACACAGTCTCAAGTTGTGCTGGGGGAGGTATAGGCTGGATGTTAGGAGGAAGTTCTTCACAGAGTGATTTGTCATTGGAATGGGCTGCCCAGGGAGGTGGTGGAGTCACCATCCCTGGAGGTGTTCAAGAAAAGAGGCACTTAGTGCCATGGTCTGGGTGCTAGGTTGGACTGGATGATCTTGGAGGTCTCTTCCAACTTGGTTGATTCCATGATTCTATGACACTTTATAAATTATATAATAAGACTATAGACTGCACTGAGTACCAGGCAGTTGTTGAAATTTCAACACAGAGTGCATTGATGAGAGGTCCCAAACAAAATTGGTTGAGGCAGGAGTTATTATTTGGGTGGGAGAAGAAATTTGACCCTTAAATCACTATTTCTTTTGACATTGTTCCTGTTTCCTGTTTAATTCCACTTTTTGTTCCTACCACTTAGAATCCATGATCCAGCCCCTGGCAGTATTATCAGCCTCATCTATCCTGCAGCAGGTCCAGCCATGACTGTATAAGTGAGAAAAATATTTTACACTGGTGAATAATTACTTCAACCTTTTGAAAAGGAACACAAATATCTTCTTCTGAAACTAGGAGAAATTTCACATCTGCTTTTGAATACAAAACACTTCCAACCTCTGTTCCATTCAGTGTGGTCTGGATAACTGTTACCAAGATTATTTCCCAATGTTACATAATCAGAGAAGACCTTTTTTTTATATATATATAAAACTATATATTAAACTGATAAAAATATGTTTGACTACTAATTTTGATTCCTTTTCATGGAAAGCAAAATAAAATACAGTCTTTCTGCAGGCTGGCTGCCATTAACATGGGGCCACTGCTGACAGAATCCTCCTCCAGAATATCCAGCTCTGATGTCCTGAACACAAGAAGGATGTGCACCTGATGGAGCAGGTCCAGAGGAGGGCCATGAAAATGATCAGGACGCTGGAACACCTTTCATATGAAGATAGGCTGAGACAGTTGAGATGTTTAGTCTGGAGAAGACTTTGGAGACACCTAACAGCTGTCTTTCATTACCTGAAGGTGGCCTACAAGACTGCTGGAAAGGGATTGTTTACAAAGGCCTGTAGTAATAGGACAAGGGGCAATGGTTTGAAATTAGAGAAGAACAGCTTTAAGTTGGATGTTAGGAACAAGTTCTTTACAATGAGGGAGGTGGAACAATGGAACAGGTTGCCCAGGGAGGTAGTTGAGGCTTCACCCTTGGAGATATTCAAGGTCAGGCTTGATGGGGCTCTGGGCAACATGATCTAGAGGGGGATGTCCCTGCTCACTTCAAGGGGATTGGACCAGATGACCTTTGAAAGTCACTCCAACCCAAACCATTCTATGATTCTATGTTATAAAAGAAGGACCATGATTGTTATAATAGAGAGTTAATTACCTTTGCTCTGTATTATAAAATTATACATCTCTGTGATAAAATAAGAAGTCATAGATCAAAAAAAGACACTATCCAAGTAAGTTAAATGTATGGTCAGTAGAAAGAAAACAAGATAAGAGCTTGTTTGTTACAAATCTGGGAAAGATTATCAACAGCAAGTGCTGAATCACAGAATGTCAGGGGCTAGAAGTGACCTCGAAAGATCATCTAGTCCAATCCCCCTGCCAGAGCAGGATCACCTATATCAGAATTAATTATATCCTTTAATAACAGAATTTGGCTTCTAATAGATACTGACACAAGATGGCAATAACTGAAAAGGAAAACAAGTTTCAGGTTTGGGCAGAAAAAAAAATAAGGTTGTTTTTATTATGTTTTTTTAGTCAAATACTTCCTATCCTTGCTGTATTTAAACATCTTACCATAAATAGCTGCACAGAAGTACTAAGTCTAAGGAAACATCCATCCCTTTAAATATTGTTCAGATTCCTGGTCCTCATATTATGATGCACTGTCCCTAGCCAAAGAGAGATATAACTGATTTCATTTGAAATCCACTGTAGGCTGAGGTTTCTAATATTGAAATAAGCCCAACCTGGGTAAGCTGTAACAAGCACAGGACATATTTATGCACCCATCTCCTACATCCATTCACTAGCAAATCAGCTTAAAAATGCTTTTGGGAGTGAATGCTTAACCTTACTTTACAAAAAATAACTTTCTGGAAAGATGAGGGAAAACCAGAGAGATAAAAAAAAGGAAGGCAAAAAAGTGCTTCTTCAGAACTGAAAGAGCCTGGCAGGCGCACAGAGGTTTATATCAAAATAAAGGGCACAGAGAGAATATCTATAATGTATTACATGTGTAAAGACAACTCCTTCCTGCCTCTGGAAAGACTTCAAAAACTCAAAATGATAATTTCAATGGAAAACCACTGGAAACACTGTGAAACTAAATAAAATTATGCATCCCTGTGATAAAATAAGAAGTTATTAATCAAAACCAGACACTATCCAAGTAGGTTAATTGTATGGTCGGTAAAATGAAACCAAGAGTATTTTTCCTAATCTGGAAAGGACTGTCAACATCAAGTGCTAAACAAAAGCCAGAAAGGGAAAAAAAAAAGAGTATTCTGGGCTTTAAATGCTCACAAAGACTTTGGACAGACTGAACTCAACAGGGCAAGCACGATTCCTGTGCTGGCAGTGTGTTAACCACTTCCATTCCAAATGGAAATAAATCAATGTAGCGAAAAGCTCAGGTTCACACCCGAGTTCTAGTGCGGTAACATGATGGGCTTTTTCCAGCACTGACCTAGGATCAGGAATGGCTAACTTCAGAGCACCAAACAGCAAAGAGGCTAAAGAAAGTATGTAAAGCAGGAACAAGGGACAAATTTTAAGTCAGCATGGTGCCTGTGTTGTGGTTTAACCACTAAGCACCGCACAGCTGCCTGCTGACTCCCCCTGGTTGGAATGAGGAAGACAATTGCAAGAGTGAAAGTTGGAAAACTCATTGGTGGAGACAGGTGAAGCAAAAAGTGCACTGGCAAGCAAAGCAAAACAAGAATTCGCTCACTACTGCCCATCAGCAGGCAGGTGTTCAGCCACCTCCAGGAGAGAAGGGCTCCATCACATGTAACAGTTACTTGGGCAGACAAAAAACATGATGTGCTCCTCCTTCCTTCTTCTTTCCAAAGCTTTATATACTGATCAAGCCACCATATGGTATAGAATATCTCTTTGGTCAGTTGGGGTCAACTGTCTTAGCTGTGTTCCCTCGTAATTTCTTGTGCACCCTCAGCCTGCTTGTGAGGCACTTCCTGCCTGGATCCTGGTGTCTGGAGTTCCCCTTCTGCCTCTTGGAGAGAGGCTGCTGCTCCAAACTGCCTCTGACAAGGAGGGACCTAAACCAGCTTTTATGCTTCCTTCCACAGAAAGGATTTGCTTGCTTTCTTTGTGGAATCTGTAGGGCATCTACCCCCAGATGATTTGGAAATGACCTGTCCTTAAACGCCTCCAGGGAGGAAGCATCCACAACCTCCTTGGGCAACCTGTTCCAGCGTCTTACCACCCTCACTGTAAAGAACTTCCTCCTAACATCCAGTCTGAATCTCCCCTCCTCCAGCTTAAACCCATTCCCCCTCGTCCTGACATTACTAGAACTTGTAAATAGTCCCTCCCCAGCCTTCCTGTAGGCTCCCTTCAGATACAGGAAAGCCACTCTAAGGTCTCCTCGAAGCCTTCTCTTCTCCAGGCTGAAGAGCCCCAACTCTCTCAGCCTGTCCTCATAGCAGAGGTGCTCCAGCCCTCTGATCATCTTCATGGCTCTCAGTTTCTCGTTAAGGACTTATCCTTCGCAGTGCATTGTGGAAATCAGAAACTCATTGCAGCATTTTGTGCAACCAAAGAAAGCTGAAATATCTTGGATGTTTATCCAGGAGTCTTTGAGGTTCAAAGAAACCAAAATTCTATCCATCTCAAAATGTCTAAAACTTCCAACTCTACCAGGAATGTCCTGCCTTTTAAAAAGAGCAATTTAAAAAAATTATTAACTGTAGTTTTCTATCACAACTCATCTGACAAATCTAAAAGTGCTATTTTACTGGAAGTAATAGACAACTCTCTCTTAGAATCATGGAATCAATCAGGTTGGAAGAAACCTCCAAGATCAGCCAGTCCAACNAATAATTATTTAATAATAATAATAATGATGATGATGATGATGATGATGATGGATGATGATGATGATGATGATGATGTGTGTGCTTGATTCCCCAAAATGACATCTGTGAGTTCTGTAGAGATACTTTTAAAGTTTTTATATTGCCATACAGATGACAACGTGTTTTAAATGAGTCCCTAGTAGCTCATAACAATACTTCTCTTTCTCAAGGGGGCATAACTTTCTGAATGCTTCAATGTTTTGATCTGGGAGGAAGAGAGGGAATTTATTCTTTTATGCTTTATGTTCAGACCAAGGAGGATTTTTTGCAAAGTTTGAGTACTTCTCTTTCAACAAAATTTGAATAATCACAGTCAAGAAAATGGAGATTCTGAGTCTGTGCTGGCACTCAAGCTACAGAGTCAGTATACATAAAGTGTCATGAAGAATTTGTTTTCAATCAATTAAAAATAACCTTTTTCATCTTTTCAGTACAAAGGCTAAAGTGCAGCATGTCTTTAGAATTCTAGATTTTCAAAGGATTTGGTCTGCTCTGAAGAAGAGTGGTTCAGGAATATCTGGATACATTTCTTTATTGATTATACTCTTCTCAAAATTACATTTTTAATGATTTTTTTCCCTGGTTTTAGAATGATTTACCAAGTAACAGAATTATTAATTTACACTACACCTCAGCAGATTTTCTGTCATTATTTCTATTGCATTCTGGTATCAAGTGTTGTGATACTTAATTCTTTTAAACCATTCTGTAGAAACAATCGGAACCATGTAGTTGGGTCTGATTCTAATTTATCACACTCAGATAAGCCTAGGCTTTCACTCATAGTGTCATTCTGTTTTCTTCAGGATTTCTCTATTGATGAGTTCTCAATGGACTTGTCATCTGGTTTTAATCAGAACAGATTTAACAGTGCAAATTTCTCTGCTTTGCTCCCTCCAAATATTCCCTCTGCATTCTGCAAGACTGAAGTTTCAGTGAAAATGGTTTTCAATCCTTATGTGAAATGACTGTTTTCACTAACAAAATTGCTAAGGAGGATGCTGACTAACATTAATTTCTTTTTTTTACTCTGTTCTGGGGAAAAAAAAAGATAAACACACAAAAAAACCCCACCCAAATAAACATACAACAACCCACCCCAAAAAAAAACCCAAACAACCAAACCCACAACAACCAACCAAAAAAAAAAACAAAACCACAAAACCACATGAACAAAAAAGGGGCTTGGGGGAAAAATGTAATGACCAAGGAGGAAAAAAAATACTTCTATGGCTGAGAATATAAACAAACAATTTAAGAGTTTCAGTTGCATTGTGTGTACAGAATGCCCAAAGGAAGTTTAACATATTGTCAGAAAAGCAGTCTGTAAGTGTGTCAAGATTTACTCCCATAGCTCTGATTACAAACACAATTCAAGGTAGATCATAGAAAGCCCTGGACTTCACTTAGCAGCACTTGTAAAAGTGTTGGTAATATCAGACCAGAAGTCTGGGCAGCAAACATGAATGTAATGCATGTGTTATGAACCACATGTCCCCACAGCCCATCTAGTTACAAGGCAGTAGCCATCACTATTCTCAGGTCACAGACCCTAAGAAAATCCCTTTTGCACCAAGTAACCAGCTTCCTGATAACACATTTTTTTAACCATCTCTGGGCCCACTGCTAATTAAAAGACCAGGTTCAAATTGTGGACTAAAAAATCCTCAATTAATGTCCTGCCTCTTAGTTGAGGTGCTCTAACTATTCCTTCAGGGAAAACCTTGAGTAGAGTCTGAGTGGACACAAAGTGTCATCTTTTACTTGGCCCAAAGGTACGGAATCATCTCCAGAGGAACAGACATTTTAACAGTACAGATGCAAATTTCAGCTTCTCTGGTGACCTAAGAGTGTTAAGTGAGCAATTAAAATGGACCACATACCTTGACAAATTTAGAATAGAATAGAATCAACCAGGTTGGAAGAGACCTCCAAGATCATCCAGTCCAACCTATCACCCAGCCCTGTCCAGTCAACTAGACCATGGCACTAAGTGCCTCATCCAGTCTTTTCTTCAACACCTCCAGGGACAGCAACTCCAGCACCTCCCTGGGCAGCCCATTCCAATGGCAAATCACTCTCTCTGTGTCAATCTTCATCCCAACATCCAGCCTATACCTCCCCCGACACAACAACAGTTCACCTTTACAGGGTTAACCTTTTCTGATCTACATCAGACTCCTACTTCGGATTAATTCCTGGAAAATACTATCTCCCAGTCCAGACAAGAGGGTATATTATGACTTATGGTGGGGCAGTGACCCACTCTGTGCCATTGCTTTGTTCTGTTTCTAAGCATAGCATTGTCACCTAGATAACTCTCACACCAAAGAAGCTGTCATCAACCTTGACCTAACAAATATTGTGGTATCTCTAGCGTGAAAGATTTTGCACTAAAGGCAAAATCCAACTGAGACACGGGTTGAGGAATTGCAAACAAACATCTTGAAAATGAAGCCTTGGTATACAAAATGTACAAGCTGTAGTTATCCTGTTGCTAACTGCTGCGCTGCAACCTTGTGCCATAGCTATCGAGCGAAAGCAGAGTTTCTGAATGTAACCTACTAGCCAAGAGTGCTTCAAGTATCACTGTAGGGGATGATACCCAAAGAGAGGTTAACAGTTGCTTTGTCACTTGAGTGGTAGACATCCGCAGTGGGGGAATCTGAAGGTTCAGGATCCACATTAGACTAATGAATCACATGGGAGGAGCCTAATGGCAGGATATGATGGATTACAGTGGTCTATTTTCTGTCTTTTATATAATGAGCTAATTCTATTCAAAGAAAGAGAAAACAGCCTTGAAAATGAGATTCCTATTCCTGTACATTATGGTGAAGCTTGCAGCAAAATACAGATAGTCTTTTGGTTATTTCTCATCTCTTTTACTTGCTAGTGTTCATCATCTGCTTTAAAACGGAGAGATGAGATCAGTTTAGCAGGATCTTCTCAGGCTTGTGACACAGTTTGTCATTTTGCTGAAGCTTTAGACTATGGATGATCAACTAGCAGATAAGCTCAATGGAAAGCATATTAAAAAGTTTCCAGTCAGGTTAAATGCAAAATAAGAGCATCTAATATTTTAGCAAAAGTTTACTATTTGAAATTCAGGTACTTCTAGCTGAAACAGTCAAGTGCTGCCAGCAAACCTCATGACAGGTCATCGGTTAAGCAGTTAACTGCAGTAAATCACTGCCCACTGATTTAAATACATTTTAGCGTGAAATGTGCTTCCACGGCCACGCTCCGAAATATCCAGTTTCATTAAATGTGTATCTTTGGTCGTCACAGTTTCATTGCAGAAACAATAACTCCTTCTGTGCAAATGTTATCCTATGCACTTGAGAAAATATATGTAAGTTTTCTTTTAAGGACTAAAACACATATAATTCTGCAACGTAAATAAAGCCAACTTACCACTGCTGTGGGAACCATAACTTTGACTGTCCTCACTCTTGTACATTTAAATTCTCTACCATAATGTTGCATTAAGTTTTTCCCTCTTTTGCATTACATTTATATCTAATACAATTCCATTTCCCACTCTTTACAGATGCAGATTAGCTACTGCAACGTTCCTGATGCAAAAACTGGCTTAGGTAAATCATATCAAAACGTTTCATGGAACTCACTGAGAAGTGTTGATATGTGGAAATTGGTCTTTTTAAAAGTTGTTCATAAAAACTAAATTGCCTATTTTGAACAGAGGAGACCCACCCCCCCCACACTCCCACAACCCCCCCATTTTTTCTATCATCGCTTCCCAGATTTCTTGAGAATTAAAGGGAATGGCACATCTGTGACATTTCAAAAGCAAAGTTCCTGCTATTGCTGGGCTAATGTTCATTATAAATACACTGTACTGTGTGTTACAGAAATCTAAACATACAAATTTTAGTAATAAATGTTAACATCTTGCCAAATTTATCTGCCTTGATAATGAATCTTTTCCTTTGAATTGTACAGATTCTGATAAATGAAAAAAATGCATAGTTTCAGAGCTTTTTCAGATTACAATTCATGGTCTATGAGCCAAAGATTGACTGTAAACATTACAGTATTGAGAGTATGCATTCAAAGCATGGTGTATGGAACGGTTTTCACTAGAAACAGTTCCTCCTTTGTTAAATAAACCCTTTGCAAATTTTATCTTCTTTCTCTAGTCATTTCCCACCTTTCTGGTAGGCTTCTTCCAGTTCAGAACAAAATAATGACAAATTATTTCCAGCTAAGAGTCAATTTTTTTAGCTACTGTATGGAGTATTTGTTTAATTAATATAATTGTAATTATTGAGATTAATGTACTTAGGGACAAATAGAGTAGGTTCCAGAGACAGCATTGTAAGAGTGCCCATTAAAATCAGGGTAAAGCATAGATCAATAGTACTTAAGAGACTGGTTGCTTTCAAACAATTCATACGAGAGAGGCTAAATTATATCAATAAATTGTATTATTTCAATGAACAGTACTGGTAACAAAAGTTGAGAGCACAGAACTGAATGAGTTACTGCTCAGCTCATACCAAAACATTTTTCTCTTATTAAAAATCTTACAAAGTTCTGCTGCAGTGGAAATGAGGCACAGCAGCAAAAAGCAGAGTGTTTTGTTGCTCGCTATAATCCTTGAGGAACAGCTCGGTTCTTCCCTTTTTGTGGCACTGCTTTTGCCACTGACTTGAGTTTAGAGGCTGGTTTGCTTGTCCAAAACCCATTTGTGGCAAGACTTTCTAGTGATTTAAACAGCCTAACGACTTGCCTAATATTAATTAGAAAAACCCCAAACAACCACAATCTTTACTGAAGACTGTACTTGAAACTGTATATAAGGAGATAAGGATGGGCAAAGATTTGCATGTGTATATACATGCATGTAAATGTATTTATACATGCATGAGTCTTTGCATTTCTACATTGAGTGCCTACAGACGAAACTCCACACATACAATTGAAGGCATTCTTAAAGAGAGTATATGTAAGGAAGAAATTAGTGTATCACAAACTTGATCAACTGGAAATGGATCACAAGGCATTCTTAGAAGATCCATTTATGACAGTGTCTTGCTAGCTCTGACTTATATTTATAATCTATCAAGCACTTAATCAAAATGTTACACAGCTTTGACAGAGAACTTTCCTATACTCTACAGGATGTGACTGTAAAATGTCTTCCTTTCTTTGACTGCATGATTGAAAAATCAAGCTTTGAAATTTTATTTTAATAACATTGTTAGAGGTCTGTGTATTTCATTTCATTGTCAAAGTCTAATAGAATAATAAACCTTGATATTTCATCAGCCTTAAGTGTTTTCTTTTTTCCCTCCCTCTCTTTTTTTTTTCCTCTACATAATGGTTTTAAGATTTTAGTTACTTAGTAGATTTAAATTGTACTCTTGGCATCTTTATTATTGATTCAGGTATCCTTAACCTCCTTGAGCATGTAAAGACATGCTTTTATACTTATTTAAGTTAAAAGTTTGTACAAAAGCTCCATCTAATTTATACAGGTTCACCAAACGCAAAACTAAATCGCTTTCTGCAGTTTCTTTAACCTCCTCTGCTTTGACTTTTTTATGGTTTTGACAGATATTAATAAAATAATCAGTGTAATAGATGAGGGCAAATAATAAATGTTGCACAAACGTGCCTCTGAAAATGGTCTTCTCATTTAAAAGTAATTCAGAGGTTAAAAATAAATGAAAGCAAACTGCCTTTCCGATTGAGCACTTTTTCTTCTCTTTAAATCTCTTCTGAGTTTTCTTTTGTATGTGAAAATGGTAGCACTGATCTCTGAAAGGAAAATAATATCAGCATTGCTGTTAAGAGCTTAAGATATTAGCAAATTGGTTTCATGTTTATCACAGTCCATTTACCACTAAAATGAAGAACACTTTCGGCTTTCGTTTTTTGGTTGATTGTGGGGGGTCGCTGATGGTGTTTGGTTGGTTGGTTGGTTTGTTTTGGGGTGTGTGGGGGTTGTTGGTCGTTTGTTTAATTTACCAAGAGCTGCCTCAGTATTACATTTTTAGGCACCTGGAAATTTTCCTCTGGAAAGTTGAAATATGTAGTCCCTGAGTTATATACCTCAGTTTTGCTTAAATAACTACTTTTTATATTCCTTGTTTGGTTTGTTGGAGGTTTTTCTCTTACTGGTATTATTTGGGAGGGGGGGGGGGGAAGAGGAATAAGGAACTTGTGCAACTATGTACTCTGATAGCCATTTGAAACTAAAACCCAAGGTGAATGATCAGAAATGCAAGTGACAACAGGTATATTGTAGCATTTTGGTACAGAGAAGATGTTTAAAGGCTGTATTTACATTTCTTCAGGGAAGGCTTCAAAATCTCATACTGAATCCTTTGTGAACTGTAGGAGCAGGAGGTTCAAGGGGACTTCAGCACAATCTTAGGCTGTAAATATTGTGTAATTGCATCACTTCTGCTTTAACCTCTTAGTTCTCACCAATTCCCGATTCATGTGCTTTTTTTGTGTCCTTTCACATGGCAAGGTGAAATATCTGTCCCAATTTGTACCCCACAGCCTGACCTCTGCTCTCGATCGCTCACTCAAAATTCAGTTCTGAATGACTAGTGTTCTGTCAGGCAAAATCTACATAATCTGCTGTCAAAGACTGTCAAACGAATGGTTGACTTCATACACCCCATTTCAGTAAAATGATCAAAACATTGGAAAGAGGGAAAAAAAACCCTTCACTGGGCACAAAAATATGAGAGAAAGATTGAGAAAATGCCCTCAAAACGAGAGAAATCTTTGAAAAGGTAAAAATTAAACCGTTCCTGAGAGGATGTAAATAGCTACAAAATGCTGAGTGCATACTCTTCATTTTTATTTCAATTGTAGGGATTCAATTGGAAATTTTCCTCTTTCAGAGTTGAGTTCTGTGTGTTTATTTATTTGATATATTTTTTCAAGACTCAGTTTAAGTTTGGGAAGAGGCTCTACACAGCAATTTTCTGAGATCCAACAACTGCATAGGAATAATTATTTAAACTCCAGAGGTCTTTGTTTAAAAATGTCATCAAACCAGTTGATAGGATATAAGCCACCATTAAAAATAAGCTTACACGTTAGTTTTCCCCTCACGGGAAAAGGCTGGTTTGTATATCCATTCCTAAATTCAATTACATTTTCCAGTGCTACACCTATTTTGTAGCACAAATTGTATTTTAGTCAACATTTTCTTTTGTTCTTGTAATAAAATTCCTTGGAATGCTGGCTGAAGGAGCTGCAGGCATCCTCCATTTAATCATTGTCCATTAGAAATTACATATTTTACTTCCTATGAGCTGCACGTTCTTCTCATACCTGAGGTTGGGGGGGGGGGGTGGGTTTAAATTGTCTTTATAACAATTTCACCTTATTCTTCCTCTACATCTTTTCTTTTTCTTTTTTTTTTTTCTTTAATTAAACCTGCAGATTTAAACCTTGCTCTGAGAAACAGCAGTTTTGCTCTGCTAAAGGTAACGTGCTATTTTGCCTCATTATAATAAACACCAATGTTTTTACAACTGCAACAGTTCTCCACCAGTATTAGCATATTTTGGCTGAGGTATTGTTTTACTGTGACCTGTATAATAAGTGTCACATTAGCAACACAACAAATCAAACGTTTGTTAATTTCCCTCGCTTTCCCACACAGCTGCTAGTGTTATCGTGTCACCAGATTTTAATTAATATGATAAGTAACACTTGCAAGACAACAGGCTGATCCCCCCCCCCCCCCCCACCCCGTGTGTATGTGCCTCTGTGTGCACACGTGGAGACGAGAAAAGCAGCAAATAAGAGACTTTTGTGGCAATTGCCTCGCTGGCGTTTAAAGTGACTCGGTATTAAAAGATAATTCTCTTCTCGCTTAGCCCTGAGAATCCAGTGTGTGAGTATGAAAATATGTTACAATTGTACTTGATTTGCTCATTCTACTGGTTAATTTTTGCATTTCTCAGCTTTCACGCCCTGAGATATACATAGCAAACTATTTGAATCTGCCTAGTTTCTTTTGCCCCTATATAAGTAATAACAAATATATGCCTGACTTAACAAAAACCTTAGCAAGTGGTTTGGGTTTGGTTCGTTGGGTTTTTTCTTCCCAGGTACTGCATCCTACCAAGTGAATCGCTCTACTACAAGTCAAAAGTGCCATCTATTTGTAACAGCTAGAAATGCACCGGCGGCCAGTGCTGGCGTGGAGCCTGTGCAATAGCAACGTGCATTCCTTGCATGCCACCTTTGTCTACTGTGGGGTCACCAACAAGTGAAAGAAGAGTCAGCAAAGAACATGAGGGAATTGTTGCGGGAGGCTTAGATGCAATTTCGTCTAGAACATGATAAACACGCTGCGATCTGTGTCTAGAAAGAAATCCCCTGCTTCTGCCAAAGCACCTGATCAGCTTTCAAGCCTCTGCCCTGGGAAGTACAGAAAGCAAATGATTTCGAACTGAACTAGGAAGCCTGCCACATTTTGTGGAGGGCAAACCTCTGAGCAGCAGTTCATTACAAGATGTTTTTAATTTGGTAGCAGCGTTAAAGACAGATGTATATACATAGACCCATAATTATATCTTATCACTGGGTAATTTTAGAATACCCAAATGCCTTCTTATTAAGAATATGGTACACCTGAAAGTACTGTTAGCAAGTTACCATTTCTAGTAAAATTGTGTTAGGCATAGGATGGTGTCCTGGAGAGTTCACCTCCACTATCACCAAGCCCTCCCAGTGAGTGGAAGGAGCAGTTTCAAAATATATGCAAATTAGGGCCAACAGTTGAAGAATTTTCTTGCCAGTTGTGTTCCCTGTTTTAAGGGCAATATCGAGCTTCCTACAACCTTCAAGTGGGAAGGTTGAAGAATATAACATATCAAAATGAAAGGAGAAAACCCAGAGCAGCAGGGATCTGAAAGCAGAAAAGTGAGATGGGAATGGGTCTTGCAGAGAAAATTCCCCTGCTGATATCAAAGGAAATAAAAGTGAACACACAAAAAAGACCCAGAGCTGCCTTTTATAAGACCCTGTTATAAACTACTGCTGATATTAGGCTGCTGAATTTTAGTTCCCTCCCCCACTAAAACGTCCTTTTTCTTTTAACCTACTTCTCATTATAGCCTCCAAACCGACAAACTCCTCAGAAGCAGACTGCTGTGAGAAAAAAAATGTCCTGATAAACTCCCTGCATCTCTACACCACCAGCCAGACCCCAAGTTAAATCACATCTGTGCATCAGAGGAGAGGAATGGCACTTGGCATTTTTTTGTTAGACAAGAGGCAACCAAGCATTTAAAAAAAATATTAAATAGGCAAAGGGAATGCATTGACTGTGGTTAAAGTACTTGTAGATATTAGGACCTTAAAGTAATCGTAAGGAAAAGGTATTTCAGAGCTGTACAATTCCAAAAGGAACATTGAAATATATATTTACCCAAGCCTCATGGATTGAGCCTGATCCAAATGAAGTTAACGTGATAGTCCCATACACATCAGGAACAAGACTGCAGCAGAGTGCACAAACAGTAGCACATCCCCCAGATTAATGCCTTTTCCTACCAGTCTGGGCTTGGAAACTCTTGCTTAAAGAGTGTTGTCTGTAAGACAAATGTAACACCAGAGGATAAAAAGATATGTAATAATAATAGCCATGTCTTAGGTGTTTGAGTGGGATCAATAAGGTTTTTTATTCTGTGCTTAAATAGCTGTGAAAAGGCTGTTCAGATGTGGTCTTGGCTACTGCAGCCTAATCCGTCTGCAGAAGAGATCAGAAAATTGATATTTTTGTGCCTATAAATTAACACATGAAAGAATATGCACATGCAGAAAAAGCACCTGCATGCCTAAAACTTCTGGGGCTAAAAAACAAGATTATAACTCAGGTGAAATGTGCAGTATCTTGTTGAAAATAAAAAGGAATAGTGACTGTTCTACTGCTTAAGCAGAGAAGATTTACTCCTGTGACCTAGGTAGCTAAAATGTGGCTGTTGAAACTTCAAACTTTGCAACTCCACGAGCCATACCAGTAGCCTACAGCAAAGTGAGTGCCAACTTGATTTCCATAGCTATTTACATAAATCCAAATGCAAATCATACACCCGTACAGACATAATACTGTCATTGTTTGCATTTTTATTCCATTTGACCGACAAACAGCAACTGCTTCAGAGTCATCTAGCGAAAGAACAACAACCAACCCACAACAACAATAACAAAAAAGCCCAGAGTGGACTAATGATTGTCTTTTCCACTGACCCATGGAGATACAGAAACTTTAGGGTAGACTCAGTCCCAGTTCCAGTGAAGGTGCCAGAGTACCCTACAGCCCCCAGTCATAGTCTGTATCCAAAAAGCATATCCCTTGGCTGTCACCACAGATGAAGAGAGCTCAATCTGCACTTGTAAACCCTCTCATTGGGTTGCGAAGACAAAGATTGTTCAAAACGGTCCACAGAACTAGAGGCTGGAAGCTTCCTCCTTGCAAGAAGCTGTGAGCCATCCCTCTGCAATACTTGCAGAAATATTCTTCACTAGCCTGGCAATGTTTGCTAACCAATCTTAGACAAGTAAATAATGAGAGAGTATTTTCTGAGTCTTGTAAGAGCTAAATAAATATTGATGGTTCTTACGAATTCCTGGAGGAAAAAAAACACAAACAAACAAACAAACAGAAAACTGTATTAAAGGATGAGTTTGAAAAACAGTTACAGCCTCGCTAACAAAACTCTTCCAGCCTGCCAAACTTATGGATAATTGTGTGGCCAGTATCAAGCTGTTGACAATATTTCAGTCTAAGATAAAAGTTACCAAACATCAGAGATGGCAACTTCCTCAACCAGCTCACCAAATCCTTGCTTTTCCTAAAGCTCTGTATCAAGGCTATTGAAAACAAAGAGATTTTTTTCAGTTCTGTGGCATTCAAGAGCAGCTCCAAAACAAGAGCCTCCTACTATTAAGTCAGCAGGTTACCCAACTTTGGTGTTAATCTTATCACTGCAACATATCAACATGTGTCCAGGATATATGGACATAAATAAGGGCACTCCCAGTCCCTTGAAAAATACTCACTCATTTTTGTGTCTATGTAAAAGTGTTGAAATTCAGGTTTTATGTATCAGATTGCCATTCATCTGATAGAAGCCTACAAAGAAAGACATTTATGGGCTCTATGAGCTCAGTGTTGCTCAACTGCATTTTCATTCAGGCAATAATGTCACCTATAACATTTTATTTCCTGAAAATAATAATTTGTACCTGCTCTCCTGCTCTCTGTTAATTCATACTTTTTTTTTTTTTTTTTTTTTTTGTCAGTTGCCAGAACTGCAAAACTATCAAGTACATCTTCTGGAGTACTGTGTGCAGTTCTGGAGACCCCAACACAAGAAGGACATGGAACTGCTGGAGCGGGTCCAGAGGAGAGCCACGAAGATGATCAGAGGGCTGCAGCACTTCTGCTATGAGGACAGGCTGAGAGAGTTGGGGCTCTTCAGCCTGGAGAAGAGAAGGCTTCGAGGAGACCTTAGAGTGGCTTTCCAGTATCTGAAGGGAACCTACAGGAAGGCTGGGGAGGGACTATTTACAAGGTCTAGTAATGTCAGGATGAGGGGGAATGGGTTTAAGCTGGAGGAGGGGAGATTTAGACTGGATGTTAGGAGGAAGTTCTTTACAGTGAGGGTGGTAAGACACTGGAACAGGTTGCCCAGGGAGGTTGTGGATGCTTCCTCCCTGGAGGCATTTAAAGCTAGGCTGGATGAGGCCTTGAGCAACCTGCTCTAGTGGGAGGTGTCCCTGCCTATGGCAGGGGGTTGGAGCTGGATGATCCTTGAGGTCCCTTCCAACCTAAACCATTCTATGATTCTTCCAAATCCTGTCTGAACTTTGCAGTCAAGTCAGCCTTGCAGGAGGCATTTGTAGCTGTTTATCAGGAGAAATGACCAATTCACATACTGGATTGGTGAGCTCTTACCTCACCTATATAATCTGCACTAAGTAACTAAACTAAAACAAACAGAAGATAGTACTGTAAGGGGGTTCCATTCGGTCACTTAAGGTGCTTCAGAATTTATTGCAAACTGTTAAGAAATACATTTAAATTATGAACAGGATGGTTTGGTTTTGGTTTGTTTTTTCTATTGGAAAAAAGATACTGGTGAATTTAGTGTGTGTCTCTTTAAGCAGGTGACTAGTGTACGCTAGTCACAGTCTAAACACTATTATGTGACATTCGAAAGGTCTGAGGAATCGTGTGAGACAGTAAATGATGCAGTAAAATTGTGTTCTTGCACTTGTTGTTGTTGTTAAATTCCTGCAAAATTGTACTTGTAATGCAACAACCGCTTTGTCATGAATAGAACCCTTTGTCATTTGCTAGCTGACCCATCTCTGCTGTTGCAAAAATCAAAAGAGAATTGATTTTGATGAACTGACATACAGCTTTAGGGTAACACAGCCACCAGATGAACAAAAAGCCAGCTTCACCACCAGTAGGAAGATCAATACTGTACCTATGTCAGGTATATGTGGTTATAATAGAAGAAGAACAAAAACCCCCAAAGCTACACTCCTTTTAAAATCTGACACCTTCATTGTCTTGTATTATCTAGGATTTTGTTGGTCTTCTTATCAGGTGATTTTATGTCTTAAAAAAGGAGGGCCCTGACATACAGTGGTGCATATGTATGCCTAGTCAAGAAACCTTGAAGATGTATGACTCATTTTTACCCTTGGAGGTTTCACTCTCCTGTAAACAAGACACAGAGTAGACAGAGAATATAATTTCTGTATTTAAACAGGTCTGTGCTCAGTAATGAGTGTGGTATCATTCATCACGCAAACCATTCGAGTAAGTACAGGGAAATAAGTGTTGAAAAATAAATTACCTTTACATCATATTCAACACTTCTTGTTCCTGCTAATTTTAGTGATTGCTTTTAGATGGGACATCTCATTAATACTAACATCTCAGTATCTTTTGTTTCACACCAGAGAGAAAGAAAGCTGACTCTTCTGCAAATGCAAAATTCAAGAAGCAGGCAGCTTTGTAGGTTGCTCATAACCTGTCTGCTAGCTTTGCCTCGCATTTAAAAGGCAAGTGGCAACCTCAGCTCTTGAGGCAAGGTGGACTGCTTGATTGTATTGTAAACACAAGTTAAGATGTACTTATATGTGTCATGCTGTAGGGCATAATTTTTGTACCATAATGATACTCTGATTCAGCCACACAATAGTTTTAAACATTTATTGAAAAAATGTGCCCAAATGTTTAAGAAAGAAAGGTGGGTGCCAGGGTAAAGAGAAAAACCAACTCTAAGAGCGGTTTGTAGAGTCCAAACAGGTCATTAGGTGTGCTGAAAATTTGTCTATTCTATGTGAAAATAAACACTTTGTCTTACTAAAGTTACATAGCAAGCAAACTCTTTCCACATTCATGGAAAAACTGTTATGGAATTCCATGTTGATGGAATAGTCACAGTTTTTATTTCATTAAACCAATCCCAGACATGTTCTTCATAATTTCATTTTCCTTTTTTTCTTTACCTTTCTATAAATCAGTTACTTATTTGTTCTTAAATGTGTTCATTTATGTCTCATGAATGCCAAAGACACACGTGTATTATTATGCTGACATCTGAAAACCCTTGATATATTGGTGGGCAAAGCATTGACAGAATGCACGAGAATGAGCAGCAGTTAATTGCATTCATAATTTGTAAGAAAGGTGCTCAAACACATCACAAAAGGTTTAACACTTAAACATTATTTCTGGGTTATTATTTAACAGGGGGAAGCGTGCACTTGTTAAAGGTCTCTTAAGTTATATAGAGCTGTCCTTACTCCTTAGGAATGCTTCACATATTTTCCTACATAAATTAACATCATCTAATGTAAATCACATAATCTAATTGTGTGTTTATCTGAAAGACCAGGATTACTCTGAAGCAATCGTTTTATGCTCTCAGAGCTATGTGACACGCCGTTAAAGAATTACCTTGTTATGAATTATTTGCCAAAGAGACTGGACCCCAGTTCCTTTTCTTTTCATACCCAGCACTGAATGTCTTCTATGCTTCTATTGAAAATACTCTTGGGTAAATTAGACACAAAAAGCTATGATTAAGTAATATTATAATGGTGACAGAAACAGAGAAATCAACAGTTAGCGCTCCCGTTAATGTATGCACCTGCTTCACAAAAGTATGTTATTTGATGTATCAATGGAATACAGGTGTCAAAGTAGAATGTGTTTTTTCTTGATATTTTTAACCTGTGGATCTTTCAGATATTTGCACAGCTGAAAGGGTCATCTCCCCAGGACAAATCAGTTGAATTCTAAGACTAATAAAAACTATATATACCCAGATCAAATTTTGCTCTGAACAAGTCTGTCTGAAAAAAACCCAAATGTCTCGAATCACAGAATCACAGAATGCTAGGGTTTGGAAGGGGCCTTTAGAGATCATCTAGTTCAATTCCCCTCACAAAGCAAGATCACCTAGGGCAGGCTGCACAGGAACACATCCAGGTGGGTTTTGAAAGTCTCTAGAAAAGAAGATTCCACAACCTCTACTGGGCAGCCTGTTCCAATGCTCTATCACCCTCACCATAGTGTCTTCTCATGTTGAGATGGAACCTCCTGTAGTCTAGCTTGTAGCTGTTGTTCCATGTCCTATCATTGGGCACCACTGAAAAGACACCATCACCTTCAACCTCATGCTGACCCCTCAGATATTTGTAGACATTAATAAGATCTCCTCTCAGTCTTCTCTTCACAAGACTAAACAGCCCAAGGTCTCTTGATCTTTCATCAAAGAGAGATGTTCAAGTCCCACAGTCATCCTTGTAGCTCTCTGTTGGAGTCTCTCCAGCAGATCACTTTCTCACTTGAACTGGGGAGCCCAAAACTGGACACTGTATTCCAGGTGTGATCTCACTAGGGCAGGGAAAGAGAAGCTCCCTAGCCCTGCTGGACACACTTTTCTTAACGCGTCCTAGGATATTATTGGCCCTCTTGGCCACAAAGGCACATGGCTGTGCCATGGATAACTTGCTGTCCACTAGGACTCCAAGGTCTTTCTCCAGGGATTTGGTTTCCAGCAGGATGCCCCCATACTGGCAGTTGTGATGGAGTAGAAATCCCTTTTCTTAAAGTAAGAATAACCAAAATTGCCACGTGTCGCTTTTGTGACTCCCAACCGAACTCTTAAAACCAGGAATTGAACTGAAATCCCTGAGAGCTTTTCATGTTTCTCCTTAGCTCTTTAGTAGCAAAGTTATTACCCAGTTCTAGTTTTAGAAGCATTTTGATATGGTTCTCTATCCTGTAGGAATTCCTCCTTGTCTTAAAGGGGGAGCTATTTACTCAGAGGGGTCTTGGCTTCATTAACACAGCCTGTGGAAAACATTTCAGTGCTTTTAGAGTGTATTGTTTATCCCAGGGTAGGGATGGTAGGTTGTAAGTTTATATACAACATCCACTTGTTTAGATTTAAAATAAAAGTGTATGGCTTCCAGTAGTTTTCTGGATTTGGGATATCAGGCTGTCACCATTTTGAAGGATATAGGGAGTAGAAAGGACTGGTCTGAGAGCACAGCTCACTGCACAGATGTGCTGAAGCTCCTATTCATGCTCAGGCTGCCCAAAGCCTTGAGTGGGCAGGCTGGCAGCCCTACCTTGGGAAATTGTAGGAGATAAGCCTGGTACTACTCTGCAGTTCTGAGGTGAGCAGAAACTGTCTCCAAAAGAAACTTCTTCCCACCCTTCATGCCAGAGCAAACAGCTGCAGGGGAAAAACAAAAGTTAATTGTAATCAGTAAGCAGAAAGGAAAATAAATGTCAAGATAAAAAGACCTAGTAAAACTGATGCTTAACTAGTCTGTCTGCAGCCGAGTTATCTGCCTGAGTGGAGGAGACTCAGACTCATTGGTTTTGTTTTTCAATGAGAAAGGAGAGGTCGACACTGCATGCTATAGAAAAGCATCTCACTTGGCTTCTTTTTAGAATTGGCTTGCAGCAGGCAGGCTGAAGATTAGAAGGTGACTTAATAACTGACTGCTTTGAATTCCAGTTGCCTGCATTTCCACCTAAAATGCTTATCACCTTGGAATTAATCTGTAGCAAGAACTGTTGCCTTAAGCCTATTACATTTTATTAACTTTTTGCAAAATATCATTAAATCTTAATATAAAGAGTGGCAAGTTTCATTCTCTTTAAGGGAAGCAGAATTAAACTGAGTAACTGGGAACGGAAATTAAGCTCATATTCCTGAACCAAACACTTTAGTGTTTTCCAGACAGCTGAATTCTGTCTTTATTCTATTTTGGTAAAGAGCTGGAATCAAAAGTCATCCTCCCTCAACTTTGGGCAATGACTTGAGGCAGCCGAATTAGAACCTATTGTCCTTCAGAGTTTACTCCAAGGAGAGAAGTGGCAAAGTTTCACATAGCCATGCTACATAATGCTTCATTTTTAATACGCTTTTGTTATGAAGTTTACAGCATTATGGGGGGTGTCTGAGGTAAAAGAGGAATACTCTTCTGTGACACTTTGGTCTTTAAGGGCTGAATTTTCTGACTAAAACAGAATTCACAGATTTGGGTTGAAGTACAGAAGTTCCATGGGTCTTTGTAGCAGCATCTGCAAGTAATTTTCAGTATGCACCAGACGATTCATCCTGCAATATTTAACCTGTTTAGCTCCAAAGAGTGAAGGGAGCTCTCTTCTTACACAGGTCCCCACAGGAAAGGAAACCCGTAAGCCAACAGGGAAAAGTTCGTATTATTGCCTTTCATTAAGAAGCTCTTTCCTTTGCTTTTCTTGCAGTTATACAGAAATCTTCCATTTTGGAAGTCAGAACTTTGCTTATCAGTTTGAGACGACAGAGCACCACCTATTCATTTTGAGAGTGTAACAAATTAAAGCTCAGATAGAAAGAAGGGATGCTGTGAACACAGAAGTGACAAATGTCATTGAGGATTTAAGTCTCCAAAGGCACAAGCCGAGATCAAGCAGGTTAGCCTTGTATCATACATTTACTTTCAGCCTTTACCTCCCAAATGCACTTTGGGTAAAAATACAATATATGGTCCACAAGGTTGTAGCTGATGGAGTCAGAGCCTACTGTTTTCATCGAAATAAAACTTATGTAATTTCTATTTTTCTATCTGAGGCTTTATTTCTCCTTAGCAGAACAAAACACTCTCTGCAAAGCCAAAGAGAAATGTTTTGTAAGTAAAGGTAGTCAGGAATATATCAGATGGAGTTGTATTTTTTCCACAGAAGCTGGTTCAAAACAATTGGAAGCACGCAAAAGAGTGGAATAAAAAAAAACCCAGCCTTTCTGTCTGCAAGAATATTGTCAATGCAGCAAAAATTTGCATTAGGATAATATTTCAGGTTCAAGGTGTTTGTTTTGGATGATGACATCAACTATCACCTAGTATTTAGGCAACTGCCTTTAATGTGTTCATATTCCTTTCCAAGACCTATGCCTAGAAGCAAGTGGGAGGAGGGTATCATCTCTAGCACAGGACACAAGACACCTAGCATCAGCCCACAATGTTATACATCAAGGGATCGAGAAGTATGGCATATTAGGGAATAAGTAGTTTAGCAGAACAGGAATTAAAAAGCAGTTCCTCAATATCTTCAGTCATATTAATTTTCTGGGTTTGATGAGGAATCATTTGCTGACATCTGTTCACTGAGAAAGAGGAGTGGAGGGGTCAGGTTTATCCTGGTGTAGGACAGGGACATTTTATACATCTGGAAAACTTTTCTCAGTATTTGTGAATCCTTACTCAGTCACATATGGAAAAACAAAAAAAGATAATATGCTTCCAGAGAGGAAGGCCTCCAGGCACATACTAGAGATTAATATTTCAAAGTAATTATACTTTGTCTACCTGTAAATCCTGCTTTGTTTCTACAGAGTACTCTGGTTGTGCTTTAATCATCTAGCAAAGCAGTACAGGTCGGCAGATGCACCTGTTAGTTAACTTTCCTATTTCTTCAGTCAAAAGTGTTTTCTCAGCAAATTAGAGCTGCCATAACTCCATTCCATTCTGGATAGTCCAGGACACACATACTACACAGCTGATGACAGTCTAGTCAGAAACTGCCTTTAAAAGAAATTTTAAGAGAGGGAAAGTGCATGCATCCCGAGGTGCAGAAATAAATACCAGGCTACATGGGCAAGAGCACAAAGCCTAAGTCAAGGGTGATCCATCCTTCTGCTCCACACTGGTGAGACCATGTCTGGAGCACACTGTCCAGTTTTGAGCTCTACAATAGAAGAAAGACACTGATACAACTGGAGCAATTCCAGCACAAACCAGCACGTAGCCACCACGGTCAGGGGACTGGAGCATAGGATATACAAAGAGAGACTAAAAGAGCAGGTTTGCTAACTTTAAGATAAAGAGCGAGCAGGTTTGCTAACTTTAAGATAAAGAGAGGCCTTGTCGCTATTTGCAGTTGTCTAATGGGGGGGAGAGTAGAGAAGCTGGAGCCAGACTCTTCTCAAAGATGCACAGCTGTAAGTCAAGAGGGAACAGACACAAATTGGAATATGGGACTTTCTGACTTCCTGTGAATAAGATTTCTTTTTAATGTTATTATGAGTGGAACACTGGAACAGGAATCCACAGAGGTCATGGAGATTGTTGCAGTTCTTGAAAACTCTTGCCTGCTCCAGTTCCTGATAAACCTACAGTAACTTGAACTGTTTTAAGCAGCTCTCTTCCTACTGAATTACTCTATGATTCTGAATTACTCTGTGGTTCAGCAATTAAAAGTACCACAGCAAGGGGAAAGAGTGCAACGCTGTGGTGCTTCTGTCTTCCCTTGCCGTATCTGTCTGCCAAGCAGCTGGCCTGATGCAATAGACATCAAAGCCAGAAACTTGTTGCAGAGAAAATACAGGATTTGCTACCAGCAGACCGTACACTATCTGTCAAGTTCTTTTCAAAAAAGAATACAGCAGCAGAGCCACAAGTCTATAGAGGCAGCTTTCATTTAACTGCTTCTATACAGAGAGATATATATAGAGAGAGATACATAGATAGATAGATACGTAGATAGCTATAGATAGATATAGATATATAATTCCTAGAACAAATATATGGAAAAAGCCAAAGGATTTTGTTAGGTAACTGAGCCTAGCAATATGAAAAACTGCCCAGACAATTTTTCTGGACAATTCAGCAATTCTGTCTGTTGTCAGCAGAGAAGAAAGGTCTGCAAACCCAAGATGGACAGACTATACATGTTAGTGAAAGTAGCAAGGTTAGCTGGAGAAGAGGAGGCTCAGGGGTGACCTCATTGCTGTCTACAGCTACCTGAAGGGAGGTTGTAGCCAGGTGGGGGTTGGTCTCTTCTCCCAGACAACCAGCAACAGAACAAGGGGACACAGTCTCAAGTTGTGCCTGGGGAAGTATAGGCTGGATGTTAGGAGGAAGTTCTTCCCAGAGAGAGTGATTGGCATTGGAATGGGCCGCCCAGGGAGGTGGTGGAGTCACTGTCCCTGGGGGTGTTCAAGAAAAGCCTGGATGAGGCACTCAGTGCCATGGTCTAGTTGACTGGATAGGGCTGGGTGCTAGGTTGGACTGGATGATCTTGGAGGTCTCTTCCAACCTGGTTGATTCTATTCTATTCTAAAACATAAATTAAAATAAGGAGAAGAAAATGGATACACATAAGCAGGAAGATGGTGAAGCTATAATTAAAACAGTCCAGTCCTACTGTCATAGGTAGATGGAGATAAATACTTCTTGTTTTGTAAGTGAACTCAGTGTGCAGAAGAACAGTATTACAACAACATTACAAAATGGAGCAAGGCAGAACAGTCAAAGCTGCACATGGGCACAGTGCTGGCGTGCTTGTGCTGTGGAGATGCTGCTGCCCTCAGCACCAAAGTAGCAAGAGCTGCACTCTGCTGCACTCTAGCATACCTTTTTGCTATGTGTCCTATGATTTCCTTTCAAGTCACTAGCACAGTCATGAGAGGTACAAAGGGTCATGACTCCTCCAGAATATAACTGCAAATATTTAAAGACATTCTCAAAATACTGCAGAAATATTTTCCCCCTACTATCACTGTGCTATGCATAGTTTCCTACTTAGCAAGTCACATTGGATTTATTTTATTTTTGTCCCTTTCTTGCTACAGTCACCCAGATACTGATTTTCTTCCTGCATGCTGAGTGGAACAATGAGATTTTCTTTTTTAACCATTATTCCAAATGCTTTTCACAAGCTTGATTCAAAAAAGGATAATTCCCCAGTATATTTTTGGTCTGATTATCAAATGATGATGGACAATAGATTGATAAGAGTCACTCAAGAAGATGCAAGCTCTTGTGTGTAACAGCCACTGCAATTATCAGACACTACTAAACTATTATTGATCCTGTTCACATTGGGTGATAACTGAGCATTTTCCACTTATTTAAAGTGCTGTTAGCCAGAAACTCCCATCAACGAAAAGCGGTAGATGAATTTCTTCAAACATGGTTCAATAAATAATAGAACATATAGAAGGTCCATAGCTCCTTAATCTCAGTGAAACAACTAACTGTGAAGGCACAAATATGCCATCTAGTTGTGGCTAAATGACTGATTACAATAAAACAGGAACCTCCACAAGGTCGTTTAATGTGTAACCCAAGTACCACTGACAGAACAATTGTAACCTTCTAGAAGATAGGAAAAGGAAAGAGGAAAGGAAAGGGCAAAGGAGAAAGGGGAAAGGCAAGGAAAGGCGGGAGGGGAGGGAAAAGGGGAGGGGAGGGG